>OZ036011.1:2454710-2779710 GCA_964035015.1 Corallium rubrum
ATTTATTTATTTATTTATTTATTTAATGGATGGATGGATGGATGGATGGATGGATGGATGGATGGATGGATGGATGGATGGATGGATGGATGGATGGATGGATGGATGGATGGATGGATGGATGGATGGATGGATGGATGGATGGATGGATGGATGGATGGATGGATGGATGGATGGATGGATGGATGGATGGATGGATGGATGGATGGATGAATGAATGAATGAATGAATGAATGAATGAATTCACTGTTGGATGTATTGATGGGTAAGTTGATGGATTGATGGATGGATGAGTAAATGTATGTTTGTATGGATGAATGAGTAGGTGGACTGATGTGGTTGAATAATTAATTGATTGATGTGTTTCTGTAAATATTCCATTGTTTATTACTCGGGCTACCTGTTGTAGAACGAATCTAGGTTTCGGCTCCGTTTGTTATTTTTTCGCCACACAAAATTGCAAAAGTGCGCAATACCTCCCATATATGGAGCCTAGACTTCGAGTGTTCGATCACTTCGAAAATGCATCGACAGTCCTGTTCCTTTAGTTCCTAACTTCCTATTCTGTGGTTGTATCAAGCATATCACTGGAAACAACTCACTTGGAAAACCTACCAACAATTTCGTCAAAGGCAAAGCTGCCCGAAGCTGTATGTTGTTGCATCCAACTGGCTACCGAACAACCGACAACGATATACATTATAAAACCGCCGGTACAGAGATGAGGATCAAACCGCTAACGTTCTGGATATTTTATATTCGCACTGTATACACTTTCTGATACCTTTGGTCGAGCAATTGCGATCTTCATAGGTTTTCCACATGGCTTCAGCAATACTAACAGTTGTTCAACAAAATCCAAGATGTGAGAACACAAGGAACATTCATGAAGATGACAGACTTTGAGGAAACAGTTTGTTGACATAATCACGACAGTATCTTTATATTTTTGCATTATTATTTATGTGCTTTATTACTAAACAAGTTTTATATTTGTTATGCTGAGTATGTTCTTTGTCTTTGAGTTTGAGATCGGCAATGGACAGTAATCTTATTGATCCATAGGTTTTATATTCTATGTACCTTAGTTTCAGTATGTAATTTTGTCATATAACACGAACTTGGCTGCTGATGTTATAAATATGGCCAATGTGTCATTAAAGTATTATATATATATATATATATATATATATATATATATATATATATATATATATATATGAGGAAGATGACTGGTTCAAAGTTGTTTCTGTGACGAATACCTTACTCAATTTATGCATCAAAAATTATATCAAAATGAATATCAAGATATGGATAACATTCTTGTGCTGATGGTACCAAAATCTATAGAGAAATTACAGTGTCGGACATTCAACTACAGTACTAGTGCTGCAGAATCAAATAGCCTCAACATGCTCTAAAGCAAAAACATGGAATCAGGATTTGTTGTATGAAGATATTGCATAGATGTTGGGTGCGGGTATATTTTCTAGTCACCTATTGCATATTTGCTAGTGCATCTGTACCTGGCCCACACATGTGAAGTTTGGCCACCTCAGACAATAACTAAAATCAGCAAGTAAGGTTGAAAGACTACAATACAGGGCAACTAAATATATTTTAAGTTTTTTAACTGGTGGGACGATTTATCATACAATGTGAATGATCATCTGAAAACAGTTAATCTACTACTATACCATTATACTGGCATGACTTGAAAGATCTTATCTATTTTAAATGTTATATACAGGTCACTATAATATTCCCTTTTATAGTTTTGTGCAACTCAATAATTCAGTCAGAATCACTGGAAACAGTTCAGAACTAGATGTACTAGTTTCTAAGTACCATACCCAACGTTTTTAAGCTAGTTAATACTTGGACTGTATATTTAAACTTTAGAGTAGTCTACCTTGCTCAATACCATATTCTATCCCAGTTAATCCGTTTAAAACTCAACTTTCTAATCACAACATTAATGCTTTAATTATTAGTTAATGCTTACGACGTGAATAACGTGTTGTTTTTTCTTAAATCAATGTTTAAAATGTTCTTCATCCCAACCTGTAATGTACTCTCTTCTAAGCCCTATACTGCTACTGACCTTAATTACTTATAACTATCGTATTTGTGTACATGATTAAATGGTCTAGAATTCAGGATAATCCTGAATATTACAGAAAATGAAACCCAGCCCTGACCCCCACCTCTAAACCTGACCCTAAACCTAACGACAACCCCCGGTAACCCTAAATCTAATCACAATCCCCCAGGGGAAAATGTTCCACCTCTCTGACTACAACACCCCTACTATTTTTTTGTTATATGCTTTTTAGTTTAACATCCCCTAGGCTTCAGGATCATTCTGAATTCTAGACACTTTAAATTCAGGATAATCCTGCACCACATTCAGCCCTCGATCTGATCTTCCTCGGCCCACTCCCACCTCTTTGCTTGCGCGTTATAGAGACCTCTGCACTTTCCAGTAGCCCTAGTACATACCTGACCCCGAGTGCACACTTGACCCAGGTGTCTTGTTAATTTTAGAAACCTAGATGTAACTATCCAACTATCGTTGATGTGCTAGAAATTGAAGATCCCGTTATTTTCAATTGCATTGTTGATCAAGTACGTATAATAGTATTAGTACGAACATAGTTAATAGAAAAGATAGATGGTTTGGAAACCCGTCAAACTTCAAAGCGGTTAACAATCAAGCTCCAAATCCTTTATTTTAGGTTTATGTAATATTTAAAACACGGACAAGAGTGTTTTAAACCACGAGGGCGTAGCCCGAGTGTTTTAGATCTGATAAAACACGTGATACGAGTGTTTTGAATGGCTTCAAAAATTATTCGTTATTGGATGTTATGTTCATTTGTATTCTTTATATAAAATTGTATGTTCATTAGTATTCTTTATATAAAATTGTATGTTCATTAGTATTCTTTATATAAAATTTTATGTTCATTAGTATTCTTTCTGACGTCAAGAAGTTTTATCAGGTATAAAACCACGGACATGGTACTGATTTCCTTTGTGTTTTCCTCGTAAATTATTAATGAGTTTTTGACTAATATTTAAACAGTACGGTTGAGTGATTGAACCCAAACGTTGCTATTGGATGATTGCTTCATTATACAGAAAACACAATATGTTCAGTAACCGTGAAAATGCAAAAATTTTCATAAACCTAAACAAAAACATGAAACAATGACTTTTGAGCTTCCAAACCATGTATATTTTCTATGACCTATCGTACGAACAATGCTGCCAAACGTTTGCAAGGTAAGCACAATCCCGTACACAGCCTGCGATCATTTCGTCCGGCAACAACGAGCCATCGACTCTGGCCGAAACGAAGTTCAGCGATACGGTAAATTTTTTTTAAATCCTTGTGCGTTTTCTCGTAATTCCACGTTTTTCTGACTGCACATTCTGGTTCTGGCCAGAGCCGATGGTTCCTTGTCGCTGGAAAAGAACACCACAGGCTCTGGGTACAAGATTGAGTTAAACACTGCAAGAAATGTTAGAGTACAGCCGTGGCACAGTAAAGAGTGAGACACAACTATTCATCTGTGCTTTAAAAAAAAGCCATAAAAATTACGAAGGGCCCATCTCAAATTATTTAAAGATATTAATATTGGAGCAAAACAGCAAGTACAAACCTTAAAATGTGTAATTAAAATTTGTAAGACAGTCTCGAATTACAGAATAACAATAGTTTCCCGCTCTTTTTTTGATCGAGAGGTATCTTAGGCGCAAAACGTTTGGCAGCGGTGTTTCTTTTTCCAGTGTTACTAGTATGGCGGAAGCGAAAGGCCTAGAAACTAGACTACTGCATAATTGCCCAAGCCCGGGGGGAGGGCCGAAGGCCCGGAGCCCGGGTAGGGTGCTAATCTCGACACGCGTGCAGTCCACTTTACACGCGAAATTACATATATACTAGAAATACATGAACGCAACAACCCCTCGCCCGCTTTATATGCATTTTTAAACCTCCCTTCTCTCCCCCCTCCTCCCCTAATTTCTGTTTTCGTTGTATTAATGAACACAGATCAGAAAACATCCAGAAAATTAGCTAGCAAGGTTCATCTGTAGTCGTGTATTATTTCTATGGTATTGACACACCAAAAGGACATGCAATGTCAATATTAAAAAAAAACAAAAACGAGATGAACCAAATGACAAATCTTCATTCAAAAATATATATAAACAGTGGCCAGGAAAAGACACAAATCACACAATGTCAACGTCCTAGCGTTGAAAGACAATTCTAGACAATATATTATTTATATTAATTTTCATTTTCAAGATTTCTTCTGTTTTAACTCAGCTAAACTGTTAAATACGAATCTCCTACCGTTAAACTTTCTTCTGCTTTTGTGACCACAAACACTGCCAATTCAGTCTACTCTTTTCGGATTGTTTTTCTCGTTCGTGGTTTCTTACTTTTTTCGTTGTTGACACATAAATATGACAAGGCATCATTCAGTTCTCTTCATGATCTAAAAAGCCGTTTGTTTCAAAATTTCTTCATCGTTCCCTCTCGAGTTATGTAGAATACACCAGAGCAAAATTCTTTACCGGCTTTGAACAGTTTCAGGACACATCCTTCTTCTTTCAGTTACATTTTGGTCGGCATCGTTTTCTGTCTTTATCGTATTAGTTTTTACGATTTTCCCAGTGGTTTTAAGTCGTATTTATTGTTGTCTTTTTCTCGCTGCCACATCTCTTGTTAGCCTTCTTTCCTTGGTCTTTTTTCATAGTAATATTGATGTACATTTTAGCTGAAACCATTTTTTCTGGCAAAGATTTCTTTCGTCATGATCGTTGAAAAACTATTTCGTAATCCAACCGAACTTATAAATTATAATTTGCTGACGTAAATTTAAATAATTTGAATAATTTAACGGATTAGTTACCAGTAGCCTGCTATTCGAACTGCGCAAGTTGTGGATTTGATAACATATATATATAGATATAGATATATATAGATATATATATATATATATATATATATAAACATCTCGCAGAATTTCTTTCCCACTTGCATGTAATTTCGCGTGTACTACACGCGTGTAAAATGGACTCCACGCGTGTCGAGATTATCCCCGGCTCGGGGATAATTATATATATATATATATATATATATATATATATATATATATATACATCAAATCGCAACTTTCGCGGTTCAAACGAAAGAAATCTTTGTCAGAAAAATTGGTTTACATATTGAAGAAACAAAGCTAAGAAGTGATCATGTTGCAGTGGGATAAACCAACAATATTAACCACGACTAGAAACCATTGAAAAAGCAAGAAAAATTGCGATAAAGCCCGGAAAAGATGCCGAGAAATGTGACTGGAATTAACAAAAAGATATTTCCTCATGTGTCTGTTCAAAGCCGGAAAAAGACTTATTATATGCACTCGTAGATCTTACTTAACTCGAGAGAGAACGATGAATTGACGAGAACATCAAAACAAACAGCTTTTTACATTTTGAACAGAACTGATTGTTTTTTTGTCGAGAACCCAACGAGAAAACCAAACGCCTTAGCTAAAAAGTACAAAACGATCCTACAATATGACTCGAGATCACTCTCAAAATGCAGGAAATGCGTTTTCTGGGACTCTAATTTTCAAAATTTTCCGGGACGCATGCCACTGGACCCCCCTCGATTGTGGGCCACGGTCAGATTTTAGGCTAGATCCGCCCCTGTAAGCCTTCTGTAATGATTGGGTTTTTTTCTCAACCACTGCTATATATTTGGGAATAAAACATTGCTTTAGAAATTTGTCAATAATAGAAAAAACTACATGTTTTAAACAGGATGTAAAGGAGGAACCGGAGGTTATACTTGTATACCAAAAACCGATAGGTATGACGTAAAGAGTAAGGTGTGCTTATTTTAATCAGGGGGCGTATTTACGTAAACGTAAGTTAAAGCGCGCCAGGGGTTGTTGCGTTTATGTATTTCTAGCAGTACTCATTGTATTTCTTTTCTTTTACCAACAGACTCGAGCCGAGTGCATTCTTTTAATAAAGAACACCGATGAAGCTCGTGATGTCATGTTTAACCGACCGCCAGGAAACGCTACTAAGGTTAGTACTTGAAGTAAGATTCTAATTTTATCACAGTTGTATGGTAGTTGCGTCGCATGAAAACTGTTTTGGGTAAAGGGGATGGGGCTAACTCGGGAGGCGAGCGGGAAGAATCTCTGGAACAGTTCGAGGGTTTTTACTGTTTTGAGTGACATTTGATTAGCCAATTACGACATACCGGGAGTGTTTAGCGATCGCCATTCCGGAGCCTGAGAATGAATAAATAATATGTTGAATAATTAATGAGGCGGCATCTCTTTGAACTCCATATTGGGGGGGGGGGGGGGCTATTACTACTGGGGCTATTCCCAGACGGTCATCCATCCACGTACTAACCCCACCTATATATATATATGGGGAGCACGGGTGGCGTGTGCTATTTGGGCACTGCCTCTCATCAATAGTTAAGCCCGGTTAGGCGGGGTTAGTACTTGGATGGGTGACCGTCTGGGAATAGCCCCATTCTCGTGGTGGTGACTCATGTGAGTAGAGTCTCCTGTATTTATATTTCATATAAATATTCTAACTAATATATATATCTCTAATAATTCATAAGGAAAACATAATGGGAATCAGTTGCCGAGACGTTGTGAAATGTGGTAATAAACGCCCATAAATTAAGATTATTTTTACCTCAAATTTCTCTTTAAATATATACTGATTTGGTTGAGTAGCTATACCATACAGTCGAAAGCCGTTTATTATCTGATTTAAAGCACCTCAAAGTGAGTTAAAAAGCTCGACTATCGCCTCGTTTTTTCAACACACTTCTCGGTGTTTTCAAATCAGATAATAAACGGTTTCTCGTGTATGATATATTACATACAATATTTTGGTATTCAACTATACACTTTACATAGAATCCATATCAGTAATATCGTATTTGGGACCATAGGCAAACAATAATAGGCGACTTTTAAAAAGAGTGATGGCCTGTGACGAGGTACCATTTTGGGGGGACAGTGAACTTCTAGTAATAGTACAGTAATATCGAGGCAAAAATGTGATAAAATATCATGATTAAAAACATCAAGAGGTTGTGAACGCAAGATTATGAAGTATAAATAGAAAGACCACACTTTGGGAGTGATTTTAGCACCTGGAAGTTTTAATGTCCCCTCAAACTGTACCATTGCTACTCTCGCATCAGTTTTTCTTTTTTTCCAAAGTGGACTATTAGCTTTAAACTTGAACAAATTTTCTCCTCCCTACTCCTGGGTACGAGTTGGAAAATACCGGCCGTGAAAATCTGTTGTAGAACGGGCTTGGCTCTTCTCATTTTTATTGTATTTGATCAAGTTTGTCTTATTTGAAAGAACACTTAAAATGACAAAGTAACATCCTTTTGATTTTTTCGTTTCCTTGCTTGGGTGATGCAGCTTCTACCATAAATGAATTAGCTGAGAACATTAGCAACTACTTCGTGAATTTGTCCGCAGAATTTCAACCGCTAGAGCCGTGTTCAAGTGTGAAAATTAGATGTCACAAATCACTTGGTCCCGATAATATCCCCAACAGTATACTTAGAGACTTTGCTTTTGAATTATCGCCAGTTTTATCCGACATTTATAATACTACCCGGAGACAAGGAAGAATACCGGAACTACTAAAGTCATCATTCGTTTCTCCTATTCCCTAATGTATGCCACCGAAAACCATAAAAGACTTCCGTCCAATATCACTGACGCCCCAAATAGAAAAAATAGTTTTACTTTGGAATCTCTATTGAGTGACATTAGCTCTAAGATTGATCCATACCATTTTGCAATTAAAAGGCCGCTCGACAACACAAGCGCTAGTTTTCTTATTACACAATATCCTAGAAGCTCTCGATAGAGGTGGTTGCACAGTTTGAGCATTCTTTGCCGACTTTAGTAAAGGATTTGATTTAGTTGATCATAATATCTTAATTACCGAGTTGGAAAAATTAGAGGTGCGTCCTCCAATAGTAAGGTGGATCAGGGCCTTTTTAACGGGGAGAAAACAATGTGTACGTATTCGTGATACGAAGGCCTCGTACAAGTACTTGAATGGTGGCATACCCCAAGGCACCAAATTGGGTCCCATCCTATTCGCTGTGTTGGAAAACAGCCTAATTCAGGATTGGAATTTTAGAATTAAATTTGTGGACGATTTAACCACCATTAAAACAAATCCTAGATGTTCACCGAGTATAACGCCGTTTTTGGTCAACGATATTTACGACTATGCTAATACAAGATGTATGCGATTAAATCCAAAGAAGTGCAAAGAGATGGTTATCGATTTCCTTTTACCATTTCGTGACTTACTACGAATTGGAGAATCTACTATAGAAACTGTTACCTCGTACAAATTACTAGGAGTCTATATAAGTAGCGATCTATCTTTGAACTTCCACTGCGAGTATATCATCAAGAAAGCTAACAAGAGACTTTATATCCTGCGTATATTACGAAAGGCAAGGATCGGAAGTCCACACCTACAATCATTGACAAAATTCTTGAAACAAACCTAACATGAAATGGTTTCATGTCCCCCCTTCCCCCCACTTCAATGTTGTGCAACTCAAAACGTATGCAATTTGCACTCAGTCACCTGCCATTACATTTAAATGTTCAGAGTAACAACATTGAAAAGGGGGGACGGGGGGATAGCAATTTATGCAAAAAAAGAGGCTGAGCAATTAAGAGGCCATCTCCCTAAAAACCGACCAACGGTTTTTGAAGGCAAAAATGAATTTCCTTTGTTTTTCGCCCATTATTTACCTTTACCTCACTTACTATTAAACCGCTATAAAAATTGCCACTTGATAATTTGTTCTTCATTTTTGACACATTTTTTATGCTTCGGCTGGAACGGCTAAGATTCGAGCGGAAATGAGAGCTGACAATACCTCGAAATGATCTTGTTATTTCTCCACCAATTTAGATTTTAATTTCAAATTTTTTTCTTGCAGTGCAATATATAGACCTTGTGTTTCATCTGGGTTGAAGGATACAAGCTCTTTGTTTTGTTTTGTATCAGATATGGTCTCTTTCTTTTGACTTACTTTTTAAATTCGCTTACGGCACCTGATTAGTCAAGTTTTATAAATTAAGATTTCTCTGAAGTGGCACCTAGCCTGGAAATGTCGTGTGTATTTCGTCGTAATATAATACCGTAAGTTTAGTAATCTTTAAAAACAGTTGTCGGCAAACGTATTTTGTAAGCGCACGAACCGCTCAAAGTTAAGCTATTGTTTCACTTTGTTTACATTGTCAGAACCCGAAATGCCTTACGCTTTGCAGATAAGGCCGTTCTCGTTTCTCAATAATTACATAAAAACAACTTCTTTTTATTTGAACTTATCCCTAGAAAGCGAACGGGGCATAATTTATAGGTCTATTCGGTTTTTAGGGTAAAAATGATTAAATATTCTATAGCCGATTCTTCATATATACTCATGTACAATAGGAGCAGACATGTCGCAGCCTCCTAAGTGACACTTAAATAATTATAATTCATGAGCAACTGAAAGTTTATCATTTTCTCTGTTTATTTCGGTGTACTGTTCATATTTTTATAGCATGAAAAGGTGGCAGCATCTTAAGCCGTGTTTACACGGCCAAAATTTAAGCACGCTTAAGTTAAGCGTGCTTAAAATGCGCCACCTTGGTGCGTTTACACGGTCATTTAATAATCCCTTACTAAAACACGTGCACCATTATTCAACATGGTGGACGAGCTATATTTTTGGTTTTGGAAGCTTCGTATGGGTAGCGTGCGTCAAAGAACAACGGAAGACATCGGTACACAAGAAAGAGTAATAGCTAAAAGAAAGAAAGAAACAAAGGAACAAAGAATAGCGAGATGGAAGCTTCTACAGCAGGGCAAAAAAAAATTTTTTATCGTATTAATAACACCGTATTAATAGCAAGCGTTTTTCAATCCCGTTGGGTTTACACGGCCAAGTTGAGCGCGATTAACTGATCGTGCTCAGTTTAATCCACCTCCTTGAGGTGGTGCAAACTAATCGCGATTAATTTACGCCGATCTGTTTACACGGACATTTTAAGCCCGCTTAAAGTCAGATGCGGCTCAGATCCCGCTTAAATTTTGACCGTGTAAACAGGGCTTAACACTCTGGAAGAATCGATTAAACGTCTTAAGAATTTTTTAGACTTTACGAACAAATTAAATCGCTTTTAAGGCCTGGTTCATACGTCGCATTTAAATCAGACGAATTTAATTCATAGTTAAAGTCGACGTAAACTCGAATTTGTTTCATGCGACGAATTTAATTCAGTAACGAACAAGAAAAATCCCGCTAGATCGCGCCAAAAACGTCCAATACGCATGCGAAGTAAACAAAAATCTGATCACTGGCTCAAAAAATATGTTATCATAATTTATGCATTTAATTCGATGCGACGATACAGCGACGTCTGAAACGAACACGCATTTCAGACGTTGTATCCTTCTCACCGTGACGGATACAACGTCTCAGACGAATTTAACTCTTCAGTCGAATTTAATTCGTTTCATACGTCGCTGTATCGTCGCATTTAATTAATTAATTGATTGAGTTAAATTCGTCTGAATTAAATGCGACGATACAGCGACGTATGAAACGAATTAAATTCGACTGAAGAGCTAAATTCGCCTGAGACGTATCCGTCACGGTGAGAAGGATACAACGTCTGAAATGCGTGTTTGTTTCAGACGTCGCTGTATCGTCGCATCGAATTAAATGCATAAATTATGATAACATACTTTTTGAGCCAGTGATCAGATTTTTGTTTACTTCGCATGCGTATTGGACGTTTTTGGCGCGATCTAGCGGGATTTTTCTTGCTCGTCACTGAATTAAATTCGTCGCATGAAACAAATTCGAGTTTACGTCGACTTTAACTATGAACTAAATTCGTCTGAATTAAATGCGACGTATGAACCAGGCCTTAAAAGCGATTTAATTTGTTCGTGAAGTCTAAAAAATTCTTAAGACGTTTAATCGATTCTTCCAGAGTATAAGATGCTGCCACCTTTTCATGCTATAAAAATATGAACAGTACACCGAAATAAACAGAGAAAATGATAAACTTTCAGTTGCTCATGAATTATAATTATTTAATTGTCATTTAGGAGGCTGCGACATGTCTGCTCCTATTGTATATGAGTATATATGAAGAATCGGCTATAGAATATTTAATCATTTTTACCCTAAAAACCGAATAGACCTATAAATTATGCTCCGTTTGCTTTCTAGGGATAAGTTCAAATAAAAAGAAGTTGTTTTTATGTAATATTGAGAAACGAAAACGGCCTTATCTGCAAAGCGTAAGGCATTTCCGGTTCTGACAATGTAAACAAAGTGAAACAATAGCTTAACTTTGAGCGGTTCGTGCGCTTACAAAATACGTTTGCCGACAACTGTTTTTAAAGATTACTAAACTTACGGTATTACATTACGACGAAATACACACGACATTTCCAGGCTAGGTGCCACTTCAGAGAAATCTTAATTTATAAAACTTGACTAATCAGGTGCCGTAAGCGAATTTAAAAAGTAAGTCAAAAGAAAGAGACCATATCTGATACAAAACAAAACAAAGAGCTTGTATCCTTCAACCCAGATGAAACACAAGGTCTATATATTGCACTGCAAGGAAAAAATTTGAAATTAAAATCTAAATTGGTGGAGAAATACGGTGGCCCGTATGTGCAATGCACAAAACAAAATGTCAGTGCACAAACAAAAGTTCGAATGCACAACAAAATAAAGCGTAATGCACAACGACAAAATTTACCCCTAATGCACGACAAAATTTTCCCCAATGCACGACAAAATTTTCCCCAATGCACGACAAAATTTTCCCCAATGCACGACAAAATGTAGGACGATGCACTGAATGCAGAACAAAATTTACAGCAATGCACAACAAAGTTTAACCCAGTGCACAACAAAAATTAAACGAGATGCACAACAAAGAGTTCTCGGTATTTAAAAAATGGGGTTTGGGTAGGACAACAACAGCATAACTGAACACTACGCAGATTCTCGCATTTGTAATAAATAGAACGACGAAGGCGACGCCGTGCGTTCAGCGTTCCAGCATATTGGAACGCGTCTAGTATGATATGAAGCATCACTCAATAGCCATTAAGGATATAGCATTGAAAAACCAAAAGTGACGTATTGCTGTAGTAGCGGCGACTAAACATGTTATGACGCCAAGAAGATAGATCACAAAGTTAGACTTTTATTGGCACACTAACACTGGAAAATATAGTATCCAATTTCCTAACTGAATAAACTGATTACATGACAGTGCTTCGTTATAACTGTAAAAATCTTTTTCTCATATCAATTAGTACAATGTATATTATCTTGTGATGAAATAAATTATTATTATAGCCATATTACAAATAACCATGCGGACTGCGCGTTTGCTTACGCAAGGGAAATACATATTTCACAACAACCATGACTGCGCATTTGTTTACGCAAGAGAAAAACATATTTCACAACAACAATCAGACTGCGCGTTTGCTTACGCAAGAGAAATACAAATTTCATAACAACCATCACTGCATGCGCATTTGTTTACGCAAGAGAAATACGTTGTCAACCGTGACTGCGCATTTACGCAAGAGAAATACAAATTTCATAACAACCATCATTGCATGCGCATTTGTTTACGCAAGAGAAATACGTTATCAACCGTGACTGCGCATTTATTAATTTACGCAAGAGAAATATCTCACAACAATCACGTTTGTTTGCGCAAGAGAAATAAATCTGCTGAGTAACTCTAACCACAGTTACGTCAAGATATAAGCGCACTTGGAATATATTTAACGAAGTTTGAGAGAACTACCGAACCAAAAAGGCAAGAACCTCGGCACAGTCATTTATCGCGGGAAAATCCGCATAACGTTAAATAGTCTTTCATCTAGCTTCAGTGCTCCTTTTAACCATCTGAAACCAGGCGAAAGGTTTGTGAGAAATGTTTTGCTGTTTTTGCGGATGCAACATGGAGGCAACTTTTGCCTACTGCCCAGCCTGTGGAAAGAAAAAGACTGATCGAGCCGGAGCGGATGATAACGTTGCTTCAACTGCCAACGCAGCTTCAACTTCAACTTCAAGCGGACATCGCGATCCCCGCTCTGCGCGAACGGAAACAACTAGAATTGAGCCTACTTCGACAAAATCTTCTCTTTCTGTTGGCAGTTTAGCGTCTTACATGAAAGAAAAAGAAAGTGAGCGAAGGTCGCATTTCGAACCGAAAAGAAAAAAGATACGTGCGACAGAAAAGAACGAAGAAGTGCTGATCAGTATTGGCCTGATGGAGTACGAGGCGGGTGAGGCAAAACCACTTCGTGGTAAGACTTTCCCCGTGAAAGTACTGAAGAATATGAACTACGACGAGGTGTTAGAAAGGTCCCTGAAGAAGTGGGAGGACTATGATCGTACTTTTGCTCGTAAGCGTGGATATGTGCTAGTCTATCCGGACGCCAGATCAGCACGCACCATACCCGGATCCTCAGAGGCCTTCACCCTGGCGAAATACAAGGAAGGGCTTGGAAAAGCCTATTCTAGAATAACGCTATTTCTTTGTCCTGTCTCGGAAAAGAAGGGAAAAGGTGGGAAAGGCACAGTGCCAATCATAGATTTGCTTGGTGTAAAGGAGGAAGAAGAAGAAGAGCCAAAAATAGAAGACTATTTCTTCAACGAAGACTTGGAAATGGAAGGTGAATTTAATTTCAGTGATCGAGAGATTGAAGATGCTGGATTAGTACCTTACACTGTCACTGATTTCCTGTAAGTAATGCTTGGATATAACACTGACAACAACAACAACAACAACAACAACAACAACAACAACAACAACAACAACAACAACAACAACAACAACAACAACAACAACAACAACAACAACAACAACAACAACAACAACAACAACACACAACGCATGGAAGACCATATGGTAAACTTTATTTACCCTAGATAATACTAATAAATATTTACAAACTGTATACGTTACTCAACTGACAGAGTTGGTTACAAATATATGTTAGAAATGTGAATGTTAGAATCTAGAAGTTAGATAAACCGTTAGGATATAGACCCTTTTAATAAGTGCGGAATATGTCATTTTCCACCCTTGTCGTCATTTTCAGCCTTTTGAATTCTACTGAAAATATACAAAAGCTAAGACAATAAACGAAATTGAAAAGAAAACAAAAGAAAAATTGAAAAGAACTTGACGTCATAGAGTGAAAATTACGTATTCGATACTTACTAAAAGGGTCTATATACTATTACGCAAAATTATCCATCTTTAAAACTTAAACATAATTTATGTTTACCACAGACCAATCGGAATCGATGAAACTGACGCCGTGCAACAAGCCATACAGAATAGTTTGAATAAACACGAGCATTCAGAAGAACCTGTTGAGGAGGAGGATCCAGTTGCTGTGTCAAGCGAAAACTTTATGACGTTAATTAAACAACACGCTGCAAATAAAGTGCAGGGAGAACATCGAAGTATAGTGATCAGCCGCTTAAGCATTTGGCAAACTGCACAGCCATACTTCAAGCGCAGGGGGTTCTTAAAGGGATCTGGTATGTTGCAAGTAACCTTTGCAACTTTTGAAAGTGAGGAGGATGCTGTTGACCTTGGTGGTCCTAGACGAGAATTCTTCCATTTACTTCTAGGAGCCATTTCAAAGGACAGTGGTTCATTAGTCAGTGAGTAAAATTATTATATATTTCTTCGCTCCTTGATATATAAAGCTTGAATGACATATTTCTTTGGGTTTCCCAATTTTTTAAAAAAAGGCATAAGAATTGGGAAATGGGTGGAGAAGCAATAGGACAAAAATGTGTTGCCACAAAATTTGATGCAAACCTTGCAACTTTAAGAGTCTTAAAGCTACTGTTTATTGCAACACATAAACATAGCAATTTGGGAAACTATGTATTTTGCACTTTTGCAAATGTTTTTGCCACAGGAAGGCCAGGCTCCCCTTACACACGCGCTTCTGGACCTCCTGTGATACAACATAATTCAGCGCTTAAGTAAAAAGTCTTAGAATATCTGAGAAATAAGAAAACAAGTGGAAAACAAACCACTTTTGGTGACACAAAAAGTAGCGTACCGAATTCAACAAGAACACATTGTCAAATAGTCTAAGGGAAAAACGGTAATTAAATTATTATCACCGGGAATATAACGTGTGTAAAGTTAGGCGACACGAAATTGAACTGATATAGGTCACGTACTTTAAGATATAACAGGGTTTTTTTCTTGCTTAAACTGAAAAACAGCTGAGGTATAACCCAAGTAATATTAGGCATTTCACTCGATTAAACTGGATGTTCTAGGTAATTTTTGTGAAGGAACATTTCGAGTGTAGAATATATACATTATAAGACCAAACCGGGACCAGTTTCAAAATGCAACATCAAGGCCTTCCGACTAGGAATTGAACCAGAGGCGGAGCCAGAAGGGGCCCCGGCCCCCTCTGGCAAAAGTACTGCCCCCCTGGGAAAATTTGGCTTCATATGCCTCAGTGAAGCTGGGCCCCCCTAGGTTTTTCCTGGCCCCCCTTGACAAAAAATCCTGGCTACGCCTCTGAATTGAACCCACGACCCTGCGATACTAGTGCAGTGCTCTGACCACTGAGCTACGGAAACCGTTGCCAAGAGCTTGGCCACGAGTTCTGTATATATAATGTGGTAATGCCTGGAGTAGAATTGGGTATATTACAAGTAATATTAGAGAGACTAGAGTCAGAGCACTGCACTAGTATCGCAAGGTCGTGGGTTCAATTCCTGGCCGGAAGGCCTTGATGTTGCATTTTTCACAACTGGTCCCAGTTTGGTCTTATAATGTATATATTATACACTCGAAATTTTCCTTCACCAAAATTACTGCGGTATAACCCAGTTGTTCTCCAGTTTAAGGAAATATATACTGACCGAAATATATTACGTGAGTAGAAATTAATTTCTGACAATTAGTTACTGCAGAAACTAAATTTTGCTATTTTCCAAAAGTCACAAAGATTAGATTTCGTCATAAATGGTAGGATTAAGCTGCATTTCCTTTGTGCTTCGTTGAACAAAACTATTGTTGTGTTGTTTCATTTTCATTTATAAATATTGATTGTATAAATTTTCTTTGAAAGTTTTCATGGCGATAATGTAATATAAATCAGTTTTGTGGAAACACCACGCAAAATATTTCTTTGCTAATCTTTCGGCCTGTTGACTCACGTGGTGTTTCCACAAAACTTATTTATATTGTATAAATTTTATTTCATATACTATAGACACACCCAAGGGACATGTTGTAAGGTGTAATGTAAGAGCGTTACAAACCGACACATTCTTGACTGTTGGTGCAATGTTGGCTACCATCATCATACAAGGCGGAGAGCTGCCACGCCTACTAACCGGTGCCATGTGCCAATACATTGAAGCTGGGTTTGCGAATTCCAAGCCAGAAATTGACGAGGTGTCGGACCGAAACGTCAGGAATTCACTTTACAAGGTATACAAAAATGAAATATTATGATCGTTGTATTGTTTCATTTGTTATCGTGACATCCAGTCTTTCTATGCAGTTCTCTCAGGCCGATAGCGATCAGATGAACCCATAACTGATAAACCCCACTGTGATATTACTATTTAATCTAGCTTCACTAAGCAGTTCATTATCAAAAAGAGAAAACGAGAACTTCGTTTGGTCGTGTCGCAGAACTATACTTAACTACAGTATGTTAAAATAATTTCAATATATATTAAACTAGAATAAAGATAAATTTACGCTTGAAAGACATGTGTCGCGCAAACCCGCGCACGATGGAAATAATGTAATTGTGTATGTAAAGACGCACACATACTGTATCATCTTCACTCAAGACGCTTCACGCGACGCAAGCCTACTTCAAAGCGTAAACTGAGCTTAAAAGCAAATCGTTGAATATGACATGGCCGATAGACGGATAGAAATACATACGCACATTGACGTATAGTTATCATATTATCTTCAATTGTTTGAATATAATCATTCCGGGTATTTTTTGGAACTTATTAGCGTTGTTATCTATTATATTTTAAAGTATTCATTGTATTTTTTTTTTACAGTTGAAAGAGGCCACAACGCAAGATGACATAAATGCATTTATGGCCGATAGTGACTGGAAATACGACATTGATGGTCTATCTGCAACTATATCACTAGAGAAAAAACAAACTTTCATCGAAGAAGTGACAAAATACTTCGTTATCATAAAGTGCCAATCAATGTTGCAGCAATTACTTGATGGTTTAAAGTATTATGATGTAAGGAAAATGCATGTGTGTTAGTAGAGTCAGTTTTATGAAGAGCATCATTTGTTACCTTGACGATTACATCTTAGTTTGTTTTTCTTAATTGCTTTTAGATGTTGGATTTCATCCGGGCTAATAAAGGAATGGCCGAGCACCTCTTCAAGTATGTCCCAGATAACAAACTGGATACCAAACAAGTAATCAAAATTCTTAAACCAGATTTCGCACCACAGGGACACAATCGCAGACAGGCACAAGAAATTGTGATGGCTAAATTCATTGCTTTCTTGAAGTCTACTGAAGGTACAGTGACTCCACTTCGAAGTACAGTAACTGTGTAAATCAGTACATGTGGCCTGATAGTGCAACTAACTTAAGATGCTATTTTCCTGTGTATTCTGATTGCAGATGGAACACTGAAGCAAGAATTAGAAGATGATGGTATACAACTCACTGAAAAAGAAAATAATTTTATCCCTCTTGTGACCCCAAGCCATATTCTTATGTTTGCCACTGGGGCTACAGATGTTCCTTCAGTCGGTTTTGAACCCAAACCCATAATTTCCTTTGTCCACGATGATGCCAAAAATATACCGTGTGCCCAGACCTGCTCAAATATGTTATACCTGTATGTCAATAAGAATACAGTGGAAGGAAATATTGGACATTATTTGCTGACAGCTCTGATGAATGGAGGTGTCTTTAGCAAACTGTAAGCTATATATATATATATATATATATATATATATATATATATATATATATATATATATATATATACATACATATACCAAGTAAATAAATATACCAAGTAAATATAATGTTAGTAGTAGATTGAGGAGTGCTCGATACCTATACATAGGCAGAGCGGATTTAACTGACTGTTTCTTACTTAAAACATCATATATATATATATTATATGCATGACAAAATTTAATTACTATATTCTGATTGGCTGAGAGGAGTACAATTATTTTATTAATTGTACTGCAGTACAATTAATACAAATAGAGAAGGCCCTGGGAATGAGGTTGACAATAAAATTTAAAATGGTGGCCAATTTCTGCAATGGAAAGTTTTCACATTTCCAACGACTTGTGGTACACTATGAACTAAAAATTCCATTTATTAAATTCCATAAAAATTCCATTTATTAAATGCCATAAAAATTCCATAAATATTTTGAATTGAGTACAGAGAACACTCAGAGTGAAAATGTATCTTGTCAAGTAATGAAACAAGGTGTGAGTGAGTATGAAGCGTACGTGTCGTAATTTTGTCATGCATATAATAAATGAGTAATCATGATTTTGCTCATACAATTAAAGATTTACACTACTTGTGATATTTGAAAATTATGTGAAATTTTGGCAAAATTTTCAAATATCACTTGCAATGTAAATCCTTAATAATTAAAATGACTCATTAATAATTCATGAGGAAAACACAAAGGAAATCAGTAGTACCATGTCTGTGGTTTGGATGTTGGAGGAAGAAATTGCATAAATTAAGCAAACTTTTACCTTGATTTTCTCTTCGAAAACTTTGTTCAAAAACCTCGGCTTTGTCCCGGTTTTCAACAAACGTCTCGGTGTTTGGATATCCTGATGAAACACTCCTCCTCATGTATGATATATTACATATATATATATATATATATATATATATATATATATATATATATATATATATATATATATGGAGCTTTTTTCATCATACAACAGATCTTTAGGACACTATCTTATCTGTATTGTACAATACAAAAGCTTCTTTCAACAGCAGTTTAACAAAATACATATTGGTTTTATTCAGAATTTTTTTCAACAAGCTTATATATGTATATATATATGATAGTTGACTCAAAGACTCAAGCTCTACTTTCATCAACTATTCACTCATAGAAATTTCAAGCTCATAGTCTATTCTAATTGTTAAATACATTGAATTATATATTACTATCACATCAAGAGCAACATTCATATCCAAGTTGGAGCCTTCTATGGTCTGCCTCTATAACATTCTATATGTATATAGTTATAATATTGCTTAATATCCATTACCCAACAGTGGCTTTATGCATAAAACTCAGAGTAGTAACATTAATATCTTAAGAAATCATTTGTATATGTGCAGTATATACATGTACTCATACTGTGCTTGTGCACTAACCACTGTGCTACCAACACCCCCAGTAGATTTCCTGGACAGGAAAGCTGAGGATGTTGGTTACTTGGTTAGTGCACATGCTTTTCACCTCTGCAACCCAATTTCTGCTCGATGATGTTACATGATTAAAATTAAACCTACTTTTTGCTTAGAAGATTGCTTCCAGTTTCATTTTACCAAATAGACAGTCAAGTTTCCTGTGGGTAATAAGGGATAGCCCTTACTTATTGGACTCCCAAGGAAAACCGTTTAATTATAACTGATAGGGTTATCCAGTATACTTAAAATTAAATGCTGTGTTAGCAGTTACATCAGTATAACAATGAAGATATAACTCAACCCTGAGCAATTTCACTAAGAGTGTGATACATAGCAAGAGCTTGTCTCCAATTTGTAGGTTGCAACAGACCAAGCTCTTCTTTAACTGTTTGAAAATATTCTTGGATAATACTTTCTTCTTCATAGCCATGACAATATTGAGACATATCTTGAAATTGAACTTGAGTGACAAGTTTAATATGATCTAGTGCACCTGTGCACTCTGGAAGGAAGTACAGTTCATCAGGTCTTCCAGCAACAGTGTCAAATCTTGATTTCCTAATATAATGAGAGTTCCAGTGTTGCTTTACAAAATTTAAATCTTGTTGCAATAGCTGGGAAAAACAATACCAAAGACATTCCTTTTGCATATCATTTGCAGTATTCAAGTGTCCTTCTTCAACTAAGTCTTTAAAGAAATTTATCCACCAGTTGGAGCGGTTCTTTCGTAGAAATGACCACCAACACTCGATGCGTTGATTAGCAGGTGATGATCCATATCGATGTGCCTTGACTCCAGCAAAACTGTCTTCACCACCACTTCTAAAATAAGCCTGTATTGCAGCCATAATGACATTTTCAGTCCCATTATCTGTTCTCAATAATGTTGGACATCCACCATACTTTTCAACTGCATCGAGAAAGTGTTGACCTGTGACAGTGGGGTCATTATTTGTCTTGCATACTTTCAACCATAAGACCTTCCGACTATAGCCATCAATACAACCATGTATTGGAAAGCCATATGGCTTCAGCTTATCATAACCATCTACATGCCATGAATGATTGGGCCCTGGTGTGTAATAACTTCTTCGCCGGAGGCGTCTTGCTCTTCTTCCCTGTACACCTTCAGGATCTAATTCATTTATAAGTGTTCGGACGGTTTCTCTAGGGACTTGCTTCCCCTCCATTTGCAAGGTGTGCCAAACAGCTCGGTAACCACCTGAGCAGCCAGGACCATCAAGCTCTTCTTGAACACTATGACGAACGGCATTTAGGTCGTAGTTGTTGTTCTTTCTTCGGAGACCAATTATTCGAAGCTTGGTATGAAGTGTCCGTAAGGAAATCTCAATACCGTGATATTTAGAGAGAAACAGTAGAATTTTCTGATAAGCAAAGCCCTGTTTGAAATAACGTGTTATCAATTCGTCACAGGTCTCACCCTCAGCAATTAGCTCTTCATCGACGTTGCCATGTAAAACTTCTTGATCGTTTCTCAACTCTGGTAACTCACGTCCGCAAAATGGGCAATATTTGAAAGTAACTTGCACAGTTTCACCACAAAAAGGACAAAACATTCATGTACTGAGTTCTACTTAACTTACCTCTATTAAACTATTACAACGACAATAAAATCAAATGAATCCGGTTGTTTTTCAGTGATTTCACTTCCAACTGTCGCGATCTTATCAATGCTGTATTGTTACGTATAGTCCCCCAGACCCCATCTTTTAAATACCGAGAACTTTTTGTTGTGCATCTCATTTAATTTTTGTTGTGCACTGGGTTAAACTTTGTTGTGCATTGCTGTAAACTTTGTTCTGCATTCAGTGCATCGTCGTACATTTTGTCGTGCATTCGGGAAAATTTTGTCGTGCATTGGGGAAAATTTTGTCGTGCATTGGGGAAAATTTTGTCGTGCATCGGGGAAAATTTTGTCGTGTATCGGGGAAAATTTTGTCGTGCATCGCGGAAAATTTTGTCGTGCATTAGCGGTAAATTATGTCGTTGTGCATTGCGCTTTATTTTGTTGTGCATTCGAACTTTTGTTTGTGCACTGACATTTTGTTTTGTGCATTGCACATACGGGCCACCGTAGAGAAATAACAAGATCATTTCGAGGTATTGTCAGCTCTCATTTCCGCTCCAATCTCAGCCGTTCCAGCCGAAGCATAAAAAATGTGTCAAAAATGAAGAACAAATTATCAAGTGGCAATTTTTATAGCGGTTTAATAGTAAGTGAGGTAAAGGTAAATAATGGGCGAAAAACAAAGGAAATTCATTTTTGCCTTCAAAAACCGTTGGTCGGTTTTTAGGGAGATAGCCTCTTAACATGGCATGATTCACTCGAGTCGTTTCAACTAATTTTGTCAATGATTGCCTGAATTTACGTTAATAATTCTCCGTGCATTTTTCGTTGCAGAGAAACGGCATATTTTACCCACGACTGCGCAAAGTGATCTGACATACATTTAACACATATATTGATCACTAACAACAAACGATAATTTTAAAGGTTAATTACATGACGGCACCATGACGTCGTAATGTTAACTGTCACTACGCGGAAATCAGGTTCAAAATTATTGTCGGTATTTCCATGATGAATTTATAATTCTGACACAAAACCTACGCGTAAAATTAAAATCTGCCGATAACTTTATTGCAGACCTATCATGAAGAATAATGTATATCCCGCACTTACGCAAATTATTAAAATATTTGACCATTCATGTAGATATAAAGAGAAAAATCGGGAAAAATTGTCTTAAGTTAATGTCTAAAAGAACAGAACAAATTGTTTGCAGCAAGGTGGAAAAAATTCTTTCACCAGTTGCATTCATTGAAAACTTGTCAATAAAATAATTACTCAAGGCTTCGAATTAATCTCAAGTTACAACGGCGGCCCGCACTCGTGTTATAAAAGAGCTCATACGTCAAGGAACATAAATAAACAATGAGTTGAGGAGTTCAGCTCGATTTCAACAAAAATAATCGATACCCAAACATTTCTCCCTTACACTTTTATCATTACAAATAGTTGACAACGCATATATACTTCTAAGATATCATTACACTTTGCTATGTACGAGAGCCCTAAAATTAAGCTCACTTTACCACAAATTTCGCATAATATTCAGTGCAATTTCAACTGAAATACTCGATACACAAAGATGTTTTTAAACTTTAGCTATACTTAAGCATTAAGTGGACATAATTGTTGCATTTGATCACACTTTACCATTATTATTATTATTATTATTATTATTATTATTATTATTATTATTATTATTATTATTATTATTATTATTATTATTATTATTATTATTATTATTATTATTATTATTATAAACATGTAGATTTTCAAGTGACCATGTTTCATAATAGTAAAGATATATCCACATGTGACATTATGATTTTAATTTGCAACTCAAACAAATTGAGTTAACTCAATAACGAAGCAAGGAAACGGAAATCTGAAAAAGATGTTCCTCGCTCATTTTAAGTCTTCCTTTAAATAAGATGGACTCCGTTTTCGTTTTATAGGCACATTAAAAATGCATGCTCTCAGCCAACTGAAATTAAGGGAAAGTTTTTTTCATGTATATTGTTATGTTTATAAGAGATTGCTAAAGTAGGTTTGTTTGGATACTTGTTTTTCTAAGGCATTTGTCGGTAATGGCGATCAAATCTTTGGAGGTAAAAGTGGAAAATCCTATGCTTACACTGGCCGTGGAACGAGTTATTTAAAGGGCAATATTGAAGATGAAATCAGGTTAGCTATTTTTATATCGTATTATTATATATTTATATTTTGTTTATTATATTTATATGTATAGGTAATCATATGATAGCGAATACAATTAAGGATTTAAACTACAAATTATATTTGAAAATTTTGCCAATTTGAAATTTGGCATCATTTTCAAATATCACGAGTAGTGTAAATCCTTAATTGTACGAGCAAAATCATATGATTACTCATTTATTATATGCATGACAAAATTACGACACGTACGCTTCGTACTTACTCACGCCTTTAAAAACATCTTGTTTCTTTACTTGACAAGAAACATTTTCATTCTGGGGTTCTCAGTACTCATTTCAAAATATTTACCTGGAATTTTTAGTTCATAGTGTACCACAAGTCGTTGGAAATATGAAAACTTTCTATTGCAGAATTGGCCGCCATTTTGAATTTTATTGTTAACATCGTTCCCAGGGTCTTCTCTTTTTTATTAATTGTACTGTAATAAAATAATTGTACTCCTCTCAACCAATCAGAATGTAGTAATTTTGTCATGCATATAATAATATTAGATACTTAACGCAATTTTCCTGCGGTTTGATTGATTCCTGAGCGGTCTTTACAAACTTTTCTCAAACTCATTACTAAGTCATGAGATAATTAGCCAATCAAAGAAAAATATTTTATCATGTTCATGAGTTTTGAAACCCGGTAAATGTCACGCTAACTGAATTTATAATTAAGAAATCAGATAATAAACGGAACAAACAAAAGACCGTTTGTTACCACATTTCTTGATTATAAATTCAACATGAGACTATTGGGCACTAAATAAATATACACCATTGTCTAATCTAATATGCACCAAAATCACCAAGTCCCTCGCGGATTCTACTACCATAGTCGTGTTTTACAAACATTCGAGAACAACAACAATCACTCGGCCTATTAATTCGTAATTTTCAATGTTCTCTCGTGTTTGTAAACATTCGAAAGCTATAAAAATCACTCGGCTTGCAGTCTCGTGATTTTCATTATTCTCTCATATTTTACAAGCACTCGAGAACAGTGAAAATTACTCGGTTAACGGCCTCGTGGTTTTGATTGTTCTCCCGTGTTTGTAACCCCTGGTAAAACACTCCCACTCATTAATGAAATATTACGTCAAGACCGGTCATTACAGAAATTGACCATTTCCCCAAAGACTTGAAAACCGGTGACGGGTTACGAACGCTAGGGTGGTTGGGATTGTTTGGAGGGACAGATTTCATGCTTTGGAAGCGTAAGCACAATATGAAACTAAAGATCCCAAGAACACAAGCGCTCAATCCTCTTTACCAATCTTCAATTATTTTGGGAAATGGCCAATTGAAAAACGAAATCAGAAAAGTAAGCATGTCAAGCTAACAGTTTGTTTATTCGACATTCAAAAATAAAACTAAAAAACATTGGTCATATAATATCTCAAGCAAATACTTTCCCGTACAGCCTCAAACTTGCGGTTAATAAGCATTTAATACAAGGTTCCTCGGGAATTCTGTTCACATTGTTATAATCTTTGATATAATGATCAAATCAAACTTAATTCGAAAGAAGGATGTGGGTGTGTCTGCAAAACATGTTACTCTGTCATTTTAAGTGTGTTTTTTTCCAAATAAGACAAGCTTAATTTTGACTTTGTAGGCACTTGTCATAGTCATATGTTATTTTCGGTAAAATTGCATGCTTTCATTTGCTAAGAAGCGTTACGTGTCGGCCTCATATTTTTTGTTAATCGACTGGTACGGGTTGGTCGGCCATTTTGTTTACAGAAGAACAACGAAAGAATAATTGGCTTCAAATCTGAACGAATTATTTTGCACTGCTCCGAATCTTGGCAGCCATATTTGTTTAATTTGCTTAGGTACGAGGTCGGAAAATAACATCCGTCAAAATGGCGCCTCCTGCCTATAATTTTGTTATTATTTTGGGAGATTTTCTGGTTCGCCTCTATTTGTTATTTATTTATTTATTTATTTATTTATTTATTTATTTATTTATTTATTTATTTATTTAGCAATTAAGTCTACATTCAATACTGCATGAATATTTTAGACTACTGTATACGTATGATAATAAGATAATACGTATAAATATAATTAATTAATTATAATAAATAAATAAATAGATACATAAATAAATAAATAAATAGATAGATAAATAGACAAATAAATAAATAAATAAATAAATAAATAAATACACGAAAAATTGGGGCTATCCACACACCCCAAGAGCAAACGTGCAGCAAACATGATGTTCACTCAACCCACCGTAGGGAAAAGGCTGTGAACACCGCATTCACACCGCATTTAATCGGTATGTTAGTAAATATGGTATTCACCGCGCCTCACCACACATCCACTCCCCGGCAATATGGGCAAATCCAATTTCCCATGCAGTGTAAGCTAATAAATAAACTAATAAATCATGGAAATTGTTCTCTTAAAAGATTCAAGTGATTTGCTTCAGGCTATTTGGCTGGGCAGTTTGTTCCACTCCTGTAGGGTTCTTGCAAAGAAAGAATAACAAATATATTCCCAACGCAGCCAGGTGACGAATCAGACATGGTTTAATAACGCTACTCTGGTTTAAACGTTTTTGGAACGTAGTTTAAAAAGTTACTGTTCATGACCCAACATTTCGACACTCCGATCTAGTGTCTTCATAAAAAATAGTGTCGAAACGTTGGGTCATGAACAGTAACTTTTTAAGCTACGTTCAAAAAACTTTTTAGCCAGAGTAGCGTTATTAAACCATATCTGAAAGAAAGAATACTTAAAATAATCACACTTAACGTTTTTTAAATTTTCATATAACAAACAGGAGAGTGCTGTTGAGGTGTCAAGAAGAGAACAATAAATTTACTCAACTAAAGAGCGATCTAGACCATCAGGAACGGAACATGAGAGAGCTTCAAGTAGAATTAAAGAGAAGTAAAATGAAGAGTATGAAAGAGCAAGATGTTCATTACAAAATACTTCGGGTATGTCAAAGGGTGATGGCAACAACATTTTCAACTAGACAAAGTGCTAAATTCAAGAGTGGTGCCTTTGGCGTCAAAAACGTCGCTTGTATTCTCGTTCCCACTTCCCAGAGCCTGGCTACACACGCCGATTTCTGTTGGCGATTTGTGTTGCAAAGGTGTTGCGAGATAAATCGCGCACCTGGCTACACACGTAGATTTGTGTCGCCGATTTGTCTTGCAATGGTATTGCGAGAGAAATCGGGCACCTGAGTAGATAACCCCCCACACACACACACACACACACACACACACACACACCACACACACACCCCCACCCCACACCCCCCACCCCACACCCCCATCCACCGTAACAAAGGGATGCCGCCTCATTAAATATTCAGCATGACTCACGCCTGTGACATGTTTGGACAAGAATGGAATATAGTTTGTGCGCATGAAGTTATGTAAATTGAATAATATGGAGACTTTGAATATTATATTAACCTAAATGATCAAACGGTCTTTCTTATACACGTTTTGTGGCAATAAGTGTTAACAAGTTTAGAGAGTTATCGTTTACTTTGGCCTAGTTTGTAGAGGAACGAAACAGAAATGGATAGAGACACTTTATATTTTTTATCTTAAACCTGGTTTGTAGGATTTTGGCGGGTCTTTGGTTAAGTAATCTGAGTGTTATTTACGAAGAGATGAATGTTGACAGTTTTGGTTGAATTATCGCTTGTCTAACCCTAGTGTATAGAGTATACGAATCCTTGGATGAAGAATCAATTCGAGAAGCCGTAAGAAGAACGATCAATGATTTCATGAGGAAATATAAACGGAATAACTCTTCAAGCTGGTTGCTACGCTTTCTGTTACTAAGTGTGATATTTGCATATTTATCCTCAGTGCACGTGCAGGAGATAAAAGAGAAACTCATTAGGGGCAATTGTGAGGATTAGGCAAGTCTAGGCGAGAAAGTCATTAGCGTGTATTTTGCATAAGACAGAATTCACAACAATCAGTTTAAAATATTTATTTAGGCTTTGGTTTAAACATATACATATAAAAAGTTTTAGTAAAGTCTGCTTCTTAGATTATATTTAGGTGTTTTTATTTTAAAAGTAGCGTGAGAGTCTTTCTTGTCCTCTGATGATAATTGGGACACATCTTCTTTTGTCATAGGTAAATATTTTCATCTAGTCATCATTAGATGGTGTTCAAACTCTTCTCCTCATCTGGAGTCATCTTTGCCAAGTCGCTTTCTTTCCACCTGAAGAGCTTTCCCAGTTATGAAAGAAATTATGTTTTAGTGTCGGTTGTTCAACTTTTGTAGGCGGTGTTATAACATAAGAGAAACAGGAGGAGGAAATGGCTCGGAGCCTGGAGCCGGGGGGCTCGCCGGAGCTCGGAGCCGGGGCTCGGAGCCAGGAGCCGGGAGCTCGGAGCCAGGAGCCGGGGGCTCGGAGTCAGGAGCCGGTGGCTCGGAGCCAGGAGCCGGGGGGCTCAGAGCCAGGAGCCGGGGGCTCGGAGCCATGAGACCGGGGCTTGGAGCCAGGAGCCAAGGGCCCGGAGCTCGGAGCCGGGAGTTCGGAGTCTTATCTTCCTTATCTTCCTCTTATCTTCCCATTATCTTCCCTTTATCTTCCTCTTATCTTCCCCTTATCTTCCTTATCTTTCTCTTATCTTCCTTATCTTCCCATTATCTTCCTCTATCTTCCCATTATCTTCCTTATCTTCCTCTTATCTTCCCCTTATCTTCCCATTATCTTCTTTATTTTCCTCTTATCTCCCCCTTATCTTCCTCTTATCTTCCCTTTATCTTCCCATTATCTTCCTTATCTTCCTCTTATCTTCATCTTATCTTCCCCTTATCTTCCCATTATCTTCCTTATCTTCCTTATCTCCCCTTATCTTCCCATTATCTTCCTCTTATCTTCCCTTATCTTCCCCTTATCTTCCCATTATCTTTCTTATCTTCCCTTTATCTTCTTCTTATCTTCCTTATATTCCACTTATCTTCCCATAAGATTGATTCTTATAAGATTGAATAACTGTATCCTAAGATTGAATCAATCTTATGGGAAGATAAGTGGAATATAAGGAAGATAATGGGAAGATAAAGGGAAGATAAGAAAGATAATGGGAAGTTAAGGGGAAGATAAGGGGAAGATAAGAGGAAGATAAGGGGAAGATAAGGGGAAGATAAGGAAGATAAGGAAGATAATGGGAAGATAAGGGGAAGATAAGAGGAAGATAAGAGGAAGATAATGGGAAGATAAAGGGAAGATAAGAGGAAGATAATGAAGATAAGGGGAAGATAAGAGGAAAATAAAGAAGATAATGGGAAGATAAGGGGAAGATAAGAGGAAGATAAGGAAGATAATGGGAAGATAAAGGAAGATAAGGGGAAGATAAGGGGAAGATAAGGAAGATAAGAGAAAGATAAGGAAGATAAGGAGAAGATAAGAGGAAGATAAGGAAGATAAAGGGAAGATAATGGGAAGATAAGAGGAAGATAAGGAAGATAAGACTCCGAACTCCCGGCTCCGAGCTCCGAGCCCTTGGCTCCCGGCTCCGAGCCCCCGTCTCATGGCTCCGAGCCCTTGGCTCCTGGCTCTGAGTCCCCCGGCTCCTGGCTCCGAGCCCCTAGCTCCTGGTTCCGAGCCCCCGGCTCCTGGCTCCGAGCCACCGGCTCCTGGCTCCGAGCTCGTGGCTCCTAGCTCCGAGCCCCCGGCTCCTGACTCCGAGCCCCCGGCTCCTAGCTCCGATCTCTTGGCTCCTAACTCCGAGCCCCGGCTCCAAGCTCCGGCGAGCCCCCCGGCTCCAGGCTCCGAGCCATTTCCTCCTCCTGTTTCTCTTATGTTATAACACCGCCTACAAAAGTTGAACAACCGACACTTAAACATAATTTCTTTCATAACTGGGAAAGCTCTTCGAGTGGAAAGAAAGTGACTTGGCAAAGATGACTCCAGATGAGGAGAAGAGTTTGAACACCATCTAATGATGACTAGATGTAAATATTTACCTATGACAAAAGAAGATGTGTCCCAATTATCATCAGAGGACAAGAAAGACTCTCACGCTACTTTTAAAATAAAAACACCTAAATATAATCTAAGAAGCAGACTTTACTAAAACTTTTTATATGTATATGTTTAAACCAAAGCCTAAATAAATATTTTAAACTGATTGTTGTGAATTCTGTCTTATGCAAAATACACGCTAATGACTTTCTCGCCTAGACTTGCCTAATCCTCACAATTGCCCCTAATGAGTTTGTCTTTTATCTCCTGCACGTGCACTGAGGATAAATATGCAAATATCACACTTAGTAACAGAAAGCGTAGCAACCAGCTTGAAGAGTTATTCCGTTTATATTTCCTCATGAAATCATTGATCGTTCTTCTTCTTACGGCTTCTCGAATTGATTCTTCATCCAAGGATTCGTATACTCTATACACTAGGGTTAGATAAGCGATAATTCAACCAAAACTGTCAACATTCATCTCTTCGTAAATAACACTCAGATTACTTAACCAAAGACCCGCTAAAATCCTACAAACCAGGTTTAAGATGAAAAATATAAAGTGTCTCTATCCATTTCTGTTTCGTTCCTCTACAAACTAGGCCAAAGTAAACGATAACTCTCTAAACTTGTTAACACTTATTGCCACAAAACGTGTATAAGAAAGACCGTTTGATCATTTAGGTTAATATAATATTCAAAGTCTCCATATTATTCAATTTATATAACTTCATGCGCACGAACTATATTCCATTCTTGTCCAAACATGTCACAGGCGTGAGTCATGCGTGAGTCATGGTGCGTGAGTCGCGTTGAATATTTAATGAGGCGGCATCCCTTTGTTACGATGAATGGGGGGGGGGGGGGACACATCTACTCACCTGGCTACACACGTCGATTTGTGTCGCCGATTTGTGTTGCAATGGCGTTGCCAGACAAATCGCGCACCTGGCTACACACGTAGATTTGTGGCGCCGATTTGTGTTGCAGTGGTGTTGCGAGATAAATCGGGCACCTGGCTACACACGCCGATTCTTGATAAAGCGCATTGCGGGTAATCTTGACACAACCTGAGACGAGACAGTCAAACTACTAGAGATACATAAATGCAATAACCTCTTGCCCGCTTTTACAGCAACCCCCCCCCCCCCCAATTGCGCTCTTTTTTATTGGAGGCCTGGAAATAGCTACTCCTGTCGGAACGATGGAAATATAGTTTTAATTATGGTAGAACATTTGGAATAAAAAAAACACTATATTTTTTGGAAGAAAAATGCCATAAAGAACAAAGAAAAATTTAAGTATGATATTTCGTAAAATATATTGAGATGAAGAAAATTGCACGGTGCATCCAGGGTTTGAACTCGATCTCCTTCGCGTGCAAACCGACGATGTTACCACCACACTACTGAAACAGCCATCAGAATTTTATCAAAATATTACGGTTATACTTTACAGTTCTTTCTTCCCATGTTTACAAAGAACATTGTTTGGTATCTAAACATATTTGCATTTTGAAAACTACTCAAACTGCCTGGCTGGCTGCCACGGCTGTATTCATTTATGGCATTTAAAATTTATTTTAACTAATATAACAAAAACAATTTTTCATTTCGAAATCTGTATTGCTGAAAATGTTTTCACATACATGTTAATACATATTTCAACAGCATTTTTACGTTTTACAAAAGAAAAAAATGTTCCTTCTCCATTTTTTACGCTAAATTATAAACAACCTCTAAGTCATATGTAGTTTTACAATAAGAAAACTATTTAAAAGGAGATAAGACGGCAGCCACAGGTAAAAAAATACAACGTAACGGGCATTGGCAAGAAAAATTATGCAATGGATATGTTACGTACTTCAAGGACACACAAAATATAAAACAAAATTAACAGTGATAGATGTAAACAGGGAAACTCGAACAGTTGTGCTAGTAAGTGTTCGTGATTACTGAGAGTGACTGCTCTATATCTTTACCGTAGCTTAAACTTTTCGGCCTTTATCTTCGTTAGTTTTCTATTTTGACTATTTCTTCAGTTCCTTCTTTCGAGTTGGTTTGACGGGTTTCCTTCACACAAGACTTTATACGTAAACGTTGATTTGTTTCTGTTCTTTTGAAAAGGATGTACGCATCCCAAAAACTCCTTTCTCAAGTCTTCTTGTCAAGAATAATATATTAGTCCAAATCTTTTTCAAATCTTTTTTGTCAAGAACTTTTTTGTTGTGTGTCCCGCAATCTTCACCGCGCGTTGTCCGTCCCCATATATATATATATATATATATATATATATATATATATATATATATATATATATATATATATATATATATATATATATATATGTATATATATGTATATATATATATATATATATATATATATATATATATATATATATATATATATATATATATATATATATATATATATATATATATATATATATATATATATATATATATATATATATATGTGTATATATATATATATATATATATATATATATATATATATATAAATATTCAGATCGCTCAAACTGATTCACATTTTAACACGCGTGTAAAGTGGACTCCACACATATCGAGATTAGCACCCTCACCAGGCTCCTGGCCTTCGGCCCTACGCCTGGCTAGGGGACAATAAAAATGGCGGTACGTTTGAGTAGAGACAACTTGATTGCAATAGTTTTAATGTTAGAAACCGATTTTGACGATGATATAAAGAAGAGACACAGAACATTTTGGGCAAGGGGGTGGATACAAGGAAGGAAATAACGTGGAGCATTTCCGCAACTATTTGCAAAGCTAGCCCTTGAAGATGGCCCTGCTTTTGCAGAGTATTTCCGAATGGGGAAAGAACAGTTTTACCATCTAGTCGATGCTGTCGCGTTCAGAATCAAGAAAGAACATACACGTATGAGAGAAAGTGTAAAGCCAAACGAACGTGTCGCTGTAACTGTGCGTTATCTTGCTATAGGTGAGACGTTTAGGTCGCTGGAGAATCAGTTTCGCATTGGCCGATCAACCATTGCTAATGCTGTTCTGGAGACTTGCGAAGCTATAAAAAATGAACTTGTCCCGAAATATTTAAAGTGTCCAGATACCACTGACGAATGGTGCCTTATTTCCGAGAAATTCCACACCAGATGGAACTTCCCATATGTGCAGTAGATGGAAAGCGTGTTAACATTCAAAAACCTGATAACTCTGGATCACACTACCATGATTACAAAGGACACGAGAGCATAATGGCAATTGGTCCTGAACTTGAAATAATCGCAGGAGACGTTGGAACAAATGGCAGAATGTCAGATGGCTCAAACTGGGCCAATAATTATTTCCGAAAAGAAATAGCATCTCAAGATATCCCTCTTAACATACCTCCACCACAGCCATTACCTGGCAGAAATACACCTGTACCGTGTGTTATTACAGGGGATGATGCTTTTTTACAACTACCGCCTATCACGCATGAGAGGAATATCTGAAAATGCTTTTGGAATCCTCGCACAAAGGTGGAGAGTGTTGCGGCACTCCATCGTACTTGCACCAAATAAAGTGTCAAGATTGTTTTGGCTGTTTTTGCGCTGCATAATTATCTCAGAGGTAAAGCAAACAGTGCAAAGATTTACATCCCTCCCGGTTTTGTTGATAGTGAGAATTGGGAAACAGGCGAAATCATACCTGGGAGGCGGAGAGAGGATAATCCAGGTGATGTGTGGTCTAATGTACCACCCATAACCTGTGGACTTAACTATTCGCAAGAGGCCAAAGCTGTTAGAGACGAGTTCTGTGCATTTCATCATGAGGGAGCTGTACAATGGCAGTGGAGATCAGCATGTATTGATATTTAACTTCACTGACTATATACGATTCGCTTGAACTTTGTACATACTCGTTCACAACCATTATCCATGCATTGATGTACTGTACATAATTAGTACTATACATAAATAATTGTTACTTGTGAAGATATTGACATAAAAATCAGTTGCAAGGTCAGGAGGATGAGGAACACCCTACCTATATTCGAGGACACCCTACCTATATTCGATTCCAATTCTGTTATTCTTCCAAATGTAATAAGTAACTGTTGTTTTTGATTTTGTTTTGTGAGGGGGGTGGGGTAAGAGGCAAATACCCCACAGGCGGGGGGAGAAAACTGGTCAAACAAGAGTTATAATATAGTTTCTTGTATGATTTTCATATCATTCCATGTACTTGCTCTAGCCCTCCATATGATGTCACTAAAACTGTGATGGCATCAAACAGTTCCTCTCATTTTTCCAGGGATGTCAGCACCCAAGGATATTAGTCCATAATGATGAACAGCTGAATGCACAAATTTTTTCTTGTAGTCATAACTTGGAACATAGAAAATAACAAACAGTGTTGCATAACAAAAGAAATTTATCTCAAAAACAATGTTTCAATTGTGAATTATTTCTATACTGTTGCAATAGATATACATGCAGGCGGGAAACGTAATTTGAAAATGAAAATAAGTGCCCTGCAAATAATTCTTAGACAAGACATAACTTCAAAGATTAAATTTTAATTGCCGAGTTCGGAAATGAGGAATTTTTTAAAAGACTGGTTACTGGTTAGATGCGCGACGTGCAGTGTGGTACCGTTTTGGGGGACGCCGTGTCGAATCTAACAGAGTTACAATTAATATAAAGTATGGAGAAAAGTTTACCTAACTTGGAAGATATTTGTCCTACAACTAATACTACATTGGAACCCAATGCCGAAGCAAATGAGATAGTGTTAGTAGAGGATGATATTCCTGGAGCAAGATTGTGTAAACCCGTGGCACAGTGCTCTGTAGGGATACAAAAGGATGGCTTGTTTGTCGTAAGGCAAGAATAACTGGAACAAAACCTGAGCTGATTCAAAGGTATTTTGTCTGCTTCCTTTGTATTAATGATGTGGTAGTGAGATTCTAATTTACCCTAATTTTCTACCAAATATTTTACTCCAATAATTCTAATTTTAATTGCATTTATAGAGTGAATGATTATATAAACAATGGTCTGGCAGGGAAATTTGTGGACCCTGATGGTGGTGTTCACTTTGCTCAGATGAAAGCAACTCTTGGTCTTGTTGCTCATCCTTCCCAACAGCGGGATTCAACACTGACCTCTCTATTTTGCCAAGGATAAGGTATGCTAACGTCTGGAAATACCTCATAGATGATGTTGAACTGAGGAGACAGTTGTCAACTGAAAAAGCCATTGTCAAAGGTTACAACTTTTTCAAATCAGGCCATGTCTTGCAAGCATTTGTGAAGAAAGAGGGAGATATGTTCTATGTTAAGAGTAAAGTATTACCATCTATGAAGAAGGGGGTATACACAGTGAAGATCGTCCTTGATAGTAGTTCGTGCATCCAACGAGCATCATGTCATTGCTCTGCAGGGGTTGATGGTAGATGCCACCACCTGGCTGCTACATTGTTTATGTTGGAGTCACTTGATGTCAACTCAAATAAGGAGAACTGTCTAACTGAAATCCAGTCAGAAAATATCCCATGCACATTAAAGCCATGTACTTGGAACATTCCAAACAAAAAGAAGTCAAAAGCATCTCCTATTTAATCGATGGACTTCATTAAACATGAATGGGGGAAGAAGAAAAAACATCCACTACGGAACATTCTACCAGACTCTGGTCAACACAATGCAACACCGACAGAATTAGATTATTTTTATAAGAAAGTGAAGATGCTTGAAGAGGACACTGGCATGAGGACAGGATTGAGCTTTATTCTTCCACAGCAGATTACCTCCAAAAAATTGCCACTAGCGGACAGCAATCCTGATAGAGAGAAGCAGAACTCAACTTGGAAAATTGTTTCTCCCAGCAAATCTCTTCCTTTATCGCTGGAGGAGATTAAATCCAAGGGTGAGAGGACCAAGCAGCGTTTGTTTAGCTCAGCAGTTGACCGTACTGAGATAATACAACAGACTGTGGATCAGCACCAATCAGTAACATGGTATGATGTAAGACAGCCTCGGATAACAGTATCCCGCTGTAAAAGGTTTCTCCTCAAACCTTCAACAAGTCCAACAAAGGCAACTGCCGAGCTGCTGAGCTACAATACACCAGTTCAAACGAAAGCTATGAAAGATGGAATTGCATCAGAAGCCAGTATTATCAAGAGATACGAACTAATTACAGGCAGTGTGGTTCACAGTACTGGATTTTGGATATCATCGACTCACCCTTTTCTTGGAGCATCGCCTGATTGAATTGTATTTAATAAATCTTAGAAGTGAAGAAAGTTAACTCAAGAGAAGGAGAGTGCTTTGATGAGACATTATGCCGACTGGGTATTTACAAACGGGGTGGAGAACTCCAAATCAATACCAGTCATAAGTATTACTATCAGATACAACAGCAGCTCTTTTGTACAGACTACAATGTCTGTCACTTTGTTGTGCCTAATGGAATATGGGTGTACATTGAAATTGTTATGTTTGATAAGGTATTCTGGAATACAGTACTTGAAAAACTTCAAATATTTTATTTTGATCATATTTTCCCGAGGTAGTATATCCAAATGTAAAGTATGGTTGTCCAAGATGGGGCAAGTATATTGCTTTTCCAGTGTAAAGTACAATTTTATCAGTTGAACATACAGTAAACACATTTTTTTCGTAATATAGGTTTTTAATATACAGCAATTATAAATACTTTGTACATAATTAATTAAGAATATTGGAACTTTCACATCAATAATTTGGTATATAAACTATAACTAGGCATATGATTGCTTGTATTCTTAGAGGGTGTTTATATGGAGACAAGCTAGCCTGGATACCGAGCTGGACCCGTTTAGTGAGATTGTGGTCAATTAGTTTTAATTTCCATCTTGTGTTTATATGAGAACCCAGCCAGGACAACTTTTTGGAGGGTTATGCAAATTCTCATGTAAACACAGAATGAGAATCAACTCGGTTAAGTGGGCCACCCCAGGTACTCGGGCTTGTTTGCTTCATATACACACCCCAGTAGTTTGTAATACATATAATTTGTTAATAAATAGTTACCTTATATACAAAACAAAGCAGTGATGGATTTATAGGGGGGTGCGCACCCCCCTGGCCTTGGCCAAGGGAGGTGCAAATTGCCTTGTCAAATCCAAGTACAATAAAGGACGCACTCATTCAATGTCCGTGTAAACTTCATAGGACCTAGGTATTAGGTATCATAGCTATCTGCTATCATATGATTCATAGATATATGATTCATATATTAGCTATCACATGATTCGTGGGTATTAATAGGTATAAAAAAACTTTCTGGTGGGCTCGGCCCCCCTACCACAGAACAAGGATCAACCAGAAGTCCAACTCAGTGTCGGCACCTTTGATGTAAGCGTCCTCTGGAAATGTCGGCCTCGCGATCCCGGTGCCATTTTGAAAGTAACTGCCCCAGGGAAATTAGCCCTCGTCCTTGCGACCCTCGGCCTTTTGCATTCAATTACTCTTGGCCTTCTTGTGACCTTTTAATTAAATTTATATTGTTATCTATATATATAAATACTATTTAGTTAAGTAAATAAGTAATTTACTTTAGAAAACGATTCTGTGGAGATAAAATTCTTTGACCACGAGATTATTAAAACTTCAGTACGCAGATACTACGGGTAAAAGTCCGTGGCGAAAAAGTCCTGTACTCACGAAGCGGGTTTTACATTTCTCGATTTTGTCGACACATTTGTTTATAGAAAAAGATTGCTAACAATTTCGGAACTACGCATTGTTGAAATACATCGGGTACGTATGTTGTTAGAAATTTTATAAGCTTTCATTTGGTGTTACCTGTAACTTTTTAAAATGTTCAAATATTAATGTTCTCACCATTGTTCGTAAAATAAGAATTACATAATGGGAAATGGACTCCTCACAAGTGTTATAGAATTTTGGATTTTGTTTTTAAATACTAAACGCACAGCCCTGAACAAGATATTAAACAAAGGGTACTGTCAAGTGCTATTCATGTCAGAATTTTTAATTTTCTTGCTGGGAAGTATTTTAAAATATGAAAAAAACATCATTATTTTGACGTGGACCGCTGAAATGGATGAATTTCTTAAGTTTGTTTTGCCTTTTGTTGTTTTGGTGTTTGCTATAACCTCAGAAAGACTTAAAAAAAAAGAACCTAAGAACCTGAGAACCTAAGAACCTTATGAACCTAAGATATTTCTTGAACAGAAGCTAATTCAAATATGAAAGGAGTGGAAAAGTTTGCAGATTTCTAGTTGTAGATTCAAGTTAAAAACGTCTTTGATGCAAATTAGTGATCATACCTTTTGAACATATGAAAAAATATTAAAACTTTTATGGTCAATGGTCAGAACATTTTGAATATTTTAAAAAGTTACAGGTAACACTATGATTTGAACTATGTACCGAATGAAAGCTTATAAAATGCATAGGAACCACGGGTTGTGTAGATATTTACCTCGCCGCGTCGCAGTTCGGTGAATATCCAGCACTATTCACCTCCACTTCGATGAATAATTCTTAAGGTGCCTCATTAGGAATAAATTATGAAAAAACATATTTTTTTCCCTAAGACGTTTTCCAGTGCACATTTGTGCCTCATTCTAGTTCCTTGTACGGCCCTGATGTTACTCTTGAGTATTAAAAACTACGAGAAATACATGAACGCAATAACCCCTCGCCCGCTTTTGCATGAATTTTTGTTAATACCTCCTGATATTCCCTCTGATTAATAGAAACACTTGCGCTCTTTTTTATTGGGGGCCTGGAAATAGGCACTCCTGTTGATCAAAATATAATTTTAATTCTACTAGAATATTTGAAATAAAAAAACTGCAGTTTTAATAACTTTATTTTTGGAAGAAAAAGGTAACGAGGAACAAAGAAAAATTTAAGGATGATATTTCGTGAAAAATATTGAGATGAAGAAATTGCAAGTCGCAACCAAGGTTTGAACTCGACCATGTTACCGTGCAAGCCGACTGTGTTAACCACCAGACTACCAAGGCAGGTGGAAAAATATTGTCAAAATATTAAGGTTATATATTACACTTCTTTCTTTCCATGTTAAAAAAAAAACACATCGCTACAGCATCTGAAAACATTTTTCAAAGGCACTAAATTGGTTGAAAACTATCAAACAACTACCTGGCAGGCTGCCACGGCAATATTCATTTATGACATTTCAAAGTTCTGAAATTGTTTTCACCTACATGTTAATAAATATTTCAACAGCATTTGTACGCCGTTTTACAAAAGAAAAATTGCTCCTTTTCCGGGCTCGGACGAGCCGTTTGCCGCGACGGGACGTTTTTTATCCCGGGTTTACATGAGAATGTTTCTACCGGGACGATTTCACCCTGGAATACCCGGGACGTTCAACAACTATCTCTAGTTCGTGTTGGACATGTTCAGTATTTCGCTTTTTTAAGAAAACTAAGTCATTTGGTCAGATTAGCTGTACGTATGTTGTAGCCAGATGAATTATCTTTCTTCCAGTATATTTGATAGCTACTACAGTGGTTTATTTCTCGAGAAAACAGTCGGAGAAGACAGATTATAATACATACGAAAAAAAATCATGACAGCGGCCGCTATTATGATTTGGGCATGTTCGGTATTTCGCTTTTTTTAGGGAAACTAAGCTATTTGGTCGGATAAACCATAGTCAATCGAGATATGGTCTGGAAACTCAGCTGAAGTCTTTGGTCTATCTTTTTGTTCGCTTTTATGCATTTTTGTGCACGGTGCACGGTCACTGAACACATTGTATTTTAGTATAATGAACGAATTGTCCAATAACAACGTTTCAGTTCAGTCACTCAACCGTGCATTTAAATATTAATAAACGTAAAACAAAGGTTGTGCACGGTGTAAGGTACGGTTCAACATAAAATCACAGCTCATTATAGGCGCTTTGAAGTTTGCCGAGTTTCCAGACCATATCTCGATTGACTATGGATAAACTGTATGTATGTTGTAGCAAGGTGAATTATCTTTCTGCCAATATATTTTATAACTTCTACAGTGGATTATTTCTTGAGAAAACGTTGGACTTGGCAAATGACTAGACACTGTGGAAGCCATTTTTGTTTTTGCATCACATGACAAATCTTGCAAAGTCAGCATAATATCGTCCCGGCAAAGCGGGACGGAGTGTTTACATGAGAAAAAGTGTCTTGGATTTGCCGGGATCCCGCTTTGCGGGACGGGATAAAAAACGTCCCAGCAAACATCTTTCCATATAAACGGAACGGGATAAATAAGAGAGATATACATGCATGGCGAGATTCCAGCAAACGTCCCGTCTCGGCAAACGTCCCGTCCCGCCTCCCATGTAAACAGGCCCTTAGATGGTCCACGACTTTCAGGAGGGGGTAAATCTTTGTTCTAGTAAGTTTAGAAATTCTAATTTGCATTAAATTAGCATTTTACAATAAATGTAATTTGTCCAGATACACAAATGCTGCAAGTGTAAAACTTTTCAATTATCAGCACTGTAGGGCTGTGCAAGGAACTAGAATGAGGCACAAATGTACACTGCAAAACGTTTTAGGGGTTAAAATATGATTTTTTATAATTTATTCCAATCGAGCCACCTTAATTATCTGTCGGTGTGACGTCAGAATTCAGAGCTATTTGTTTTTTGGAACAACTAATCATAATGGATTTTGTTTATGGTAGGAAATTTCAGAACTTGAACAATTTGAAGATGAAGCTGCACCTGACGTGACTGTTTTGGTAAGTAGACATTGTTACCTCCAAAAACATCCAAAGTTAACCCCCCGGGTCGGTTGGTTGGTTGGTTGGTTGGTCAGTCGGCTACTTTGTTCTCATGTGACCTCATGACTTGCATGTTCGTCTCTTTTTCGTCTGTTGTTCTAGCAAGAAGATGTTAATCATTTAACCCAACAATTAGAAGAATTCACTGCAAAGGTAAAAAAGACTTTAAAAGTTTGGGGGTTCGAATCCCGGTACACTTAATTTTCATATCCGAGCTAGCATATCCATCTCTTCTCTTAATAACATGCATTACGACATAAACATATAGCATCATACTTGCACCTAGCAATGTATAATGACATACATCGAACTCAACCTACGTTGAAACCACCTGAGTCCCAGTAGTTCAATGTTAGAACGTTTCATTGACCATCCGAATGTTGTTGGTTCGAGTCCCGCTTGGGAACTCAGAAATCATTTTCCAAGTAAAATAGGCCGAAGAACATTTACACTGAATTCTCATATCTGAGCTTGCACATCTACTGAATCTCTTCTTTTAATAACATACATTACAACATTAACATATATCATCATACTTGCACATAGTAGTATATGTCATACATTGAACTCACCCTCCGTTCAAATAATCTGTGCCCTAGTGTAGCTGAATGGTTAGAACGTCTCACCGGCGATCAGATGGGTTTTGGTTTAACTCCGGCTTGGGAACTCAGATACTTTTCATAGTAAAATAGCTCGAAGAATATTTAGGGGCCCATTACATGTGGCGAGTTGGCCCGGTTAACCGAGTTGGCCCGCTTCGTATATTTATCATCTCTTGTTTCAAAATTTCGATTACATGGCAACCGAGCTGGCCCGCCTTACCGGGATCCCGGTTGCTGCTTGCCGAGCCAACTGCCATGTAATCGGCTTTTTTGCCGAATTGGCCCGGCAAAGCGGGCTGAAAAACTGTGTGACTCGTTCTGCCGCGCGTTTGTTTACTTGATTGTATAAATAATTATAGCTGAAATTAACTCAGATAGAGCATCAAAACAATGTTTGTGCGTTTCGATCATGGCATAGACTCCGCTTTCGCTGCGTTTAGCCAAGACAACAACAATCTTTTTATTAACGATAGTTACAAAAAATTGCCTCGACATAAATAACAGTGTAAAACTGCAGTAAGGCTAACGTAATTTTGCCCAAATCAGGCAACATTGGCTTGGTAATTGCGAATTTCGGGTTGAAGTCATCGACGTCAACTCCGAACTCATCCCGGCTTACCGAGCTAGCCCACCTCGTGTAATCGCAATATAAATCTCATCCTGGCCTACTGGGCCAACTCGGTTAACCGGGCCAACTCAAGCAATCGGCCCTTTCGACCACACTCATTTCTCATATCCGAGCTAGTATACACATCTGCTCTCTTTGTAATGTTTCTAGAACGACGGCAAACAGAAAGAATTTCTTCAAGCGAAGAAGGCTTTGGACGAAGCGAATTTGGAATCAGACACCCACAAAGCCAAGATTCAGGAAGTTATTGGTAAAGCCGAACCATTAACGGTAAGGTGATATCTTATGTATTTCAATAGAGAGTTACTGCCGAGAAAACTACAATCATAGCCAAATGTTGTAGGAAACTTGCTTTAAATTTCTTAAGACGTTCGTGTCCCCCTTTCTCCCTCTTTTCTCAATAATGTTGAAAACAAGCGAATTTTGACGAAAATATAGGGTTTCGTACTCAACACATTTTGCGTTGCGTTGCGTTGCGTTGCGTTGCGCTGCGTTGCGTTGCGCTGCGTTGCGTTGCGTTGCGTTGCGTTGCGTTGCGTTGCGTTGCGTTGCGTTGCGTTGCGTTGCGTTGCGTTGCGTGTTATGTTGTGTGTTATGGCGTGTTATGGCGTGTGGCGTGTGGTGTGTGGTGTGTGGTGTGTTGTGTGTTGTGTGTTGTGTGTTGTGTGTTGTGTGTTGTGTGTTGTGTGTTGTGTGTTGTGCTGTGTTGTGTTGTGTTGTGTTGTGTTGTGTTGTGTTGTGTTGTGTTGTGTTGTGTTGTGTTGTGTTGTGTTGCGTTGTTTTGTGTTGGTGCTGATGCTTGTGTTGTGTTCTATGATATTTTGTGTTGTGTTGGTGTTGGTGTTGGTGTTGGCGTTGGTGTTGGTGTTGGTGTTGTGTTGTGTTGTGTTGTGTTGAGGGGGAGGGGGATCAGCGATTAAGAAAGGTGGTAAAATGAATAGGTGAGCTAAAGCGAAGTTGAAAAAAGACGGGAATGTTCTGCCCTATTTTGGCTAACCTGAATGTCAGGCCTTTATTTGTTCCCGCCTTCCGCTAAACCCAGCAGCGCGGGCAGAGGTGCGGGCAAGCGAGAAGGCGAGAAAAATAAAGGCCTGAAGGAACTCTTAATAAAACTGTGGTTTCTCCGTCCATCTCATGGACGGGAGCTCTGATTGGCTGACTAATTGAAGAAAGGATTTTGATTGGTTCATTCAGATAAACAACTTTCCCAAAGGTACACCGTCAAGGTGCACACCGTGACAAGGTCATCGCCATTTCTCGAATATGTTTATCCTGTAGGTTTCTGTGACCAATTCATTCATTTAAAGTGCATATACGAGAATTTTCATTTTTTTTCTAAAAATCGGCCGTATTGAGACGATTCTAACGATATATAACACTCCTTCAACGGATGAAAACTGCCCGAGATATTTAGTTCCGAACATGAGTTTTTCAAAACATGGCCGGGATAAAAGAGCCTGAGTACGAGTATGGTTGATGACGTTAAATCGGGACAAGCTGTAATTTCGACTACAGTTGTTTACTTTACAATTGTGGACAAAATACCTTCGCGGTGTGTTTTATTCGAGTGTTTCAACAAACCAGATAATGGCAAAAACTCAGAGAATGTTATAACACTTCATAGGAAGGCTTACACTAAAGGTTTAAGATTGGAGGCAAGAGAAAGGCGCCAACTTTGGGTTGTTAACTTGTTAAGCGCAAACGCACACAAAGTGTAAAGCTAGTCGATTCCCAACGTCGGTTTCGCTGGAAGAGTAGTTTTCCAGTACAAGATAAGCTCTATATCTCGTGTGTAGAAATGGATGGTATTAGAGTAACGTTCTACCCACCCGCATCTGCTCCACACGACCACCAAGAAGCGCTTTCACGGCGAGCTATCCGAGTCACTGGTGCAGTGAGAAATCAACGAACCCGTTGTATATTGTAATTTAACGCATTTTTTCCCCACAAATATGGACCCTTGGTATAATAACTTTTTAGATATTTAGGAAGTACGAAGAAGAGTCAAATACCACTGACTAAAAATCCCAATCTTCCATACCCTTGAAATAGATCTACTCTTGAATATTTATATAATTAATGAAAACAAAACAAAACAAGCAGTCTGATATCGTCCTGTCAAGCACCTTGTCAGCTGCATGTCTTCTCGCAGGGACTACTGATATTTTTCTCTTTACAGCTTTTATGTAAATCTGTAATTGGGCCTTAAGCCCTTTTATATAACATATTCATCTCTAGCCTCATCCGTAGTCAATTCTGTATTTATCTCCGTTTCTGTAATTTCCAGAGTCTGTTTATGTTTTAGCTAATTTGTGGTCTGACAGGTAAAACACTTTAACCATTGATAAATTATAATATTTATTGGCATATCAGGAATACAATTTTAATGATCTTCCAAACTGTAGCTTTATTCTATAGATACGAATACGCAGAAAAAGCACAGTAAATAGCTGTATAAAAGCTCGAGAAAAAAGTCAGTGGTTCATGTAACGCGAGAATTATATGTCGAGTCTCTTTGGGTACAAATATCAACACAACTATTAAATGAGGTTATGCAATAACCAAGATTAACAGCTAGGTAACCGCGCGTGGTGCAAGCTTTGGGGGTCAGCGGCCATGGAAGACTGGTACTAGTTGAACGTCGTCATTGCCGCGTTAACGGGCTAGCAGTCGGACGCAGTGTTGGAGTCAGAGGAAAATAAGATATTGCTAGACGCATAACATTGCAGATAGTGATATTAGAAAGAAATTTATGAATGGCAACTCCTCAGAACTAAGTGATCCCTACCATACAAGGCCATGAAACGACCAGTATCCATTGTTAAAGCATATTTCAATCATAAGAATCCTGCGTGTGCCATGTGGTAGCGTAAGCAGTGACTCGAGCGATTGGACCGCCGGGAAAGCAGACCACAACAGCCGACTCCGACTCTTGTCGCTTTTTGAAGCAATTGAAGCAGCACTCTCCCGGTTACCACATCAGGTAAAGCACTGACGCCAAGCCCAGGGCACAGCAATCAAGGTATGTTAAATATACTCCATCTTTCTTCGTGTGGCAAATACTTCGGCTAATTTCGGGACAGAGGTAAGACCAAACCAGGGACTAACAAAGCGGGTCGGAGATACCCTCACAGAAATAACGCGGGAAAGTGAGGCCTTAAAAGAACGTAAGACATTGCGCGAAGAGAAGTAGAAAAACGCCAGAAGCTGAGCACAAAGGTCACACACCAGGCGGTTACTTCCCATGGGCCAAATGCGCTAACCGACACGAATTTTATCAAGTTGTTTGAGGAATAAGTGGGAATACCCAAGAAATGTCGTGTTTTCGTTGCGATAAACGAAGATACTTTGCCTAAACTGCAAAGCAGCCACGACCTGCTACGATCGGTGTGACAGTATATGGCGCCATGGCGGCGACTTACACGTAAGCGAAATCGCAAAGAATTAACAGCAAAGAAACTCCGCATATGACACTGGAAACAGACCCAGGCCGAGAATAGGCGCTGGCGTGTGCATTATTCGGCAGGAATACGCATTCCCGTTTTGGCTTGAGACTCTACAGCGTGCGACGCATAAGAATCATAGCTTAGCTGTTAGAGCGGAACCATTTGTTAGTAATAAGATATCATGTTGTCGAGTTAACATATCAAAAAGAAAAACAAACAAGAAAACTTGCATAAAGAAGTGTCAATTGACAAACTCCAAGTGTTGTCACCACTCGGGGTTGTTTTTACCTAAGTTAATCACGTAAACAGTTTTCTTGTCGTCCGAAACGTACGAGGAAGATACTTAAGGTTTTAATCACCAGTTTTAAGGTCGATCACGAATCCGATTATTACGAATCCGAGTACCACTATATAGCATAGCGACTTCTTACCAGGGGGCAAGGAAAAGGAAAACGCTTAGCTCCTGAGATAGTTCAAGTTACAGGCGGTAACTGTGTCAAGGGGACTCCTGGCGTGGTTATGAGTAATGGACAAGTCCTGGGGGGAAATTTGTAGGTCAAAAAAAAAAAAGAAAAAAAAAGAAAAAAAAAAGGTGCTTTTGCTTAGTGCAATGCCTGTGAGTGTTTTACTTAGTGCAATACAAGTATGAGTGCTTTGCTTAGTGCAATGCAGTATGAGAGCTTTTGCTTAGTGCAATGCCAGTATGAGAGCTTTCGCTTAGCGCAAGGCGAGTATGAGTGCTTTTGCAGTATGAGTGCTGTTTCTCAAGTGCAATGCTTACAATGCTCAACTCTAGCCTGGGTGCCAGTCCCAGTAGGAGCGCTCTTGCTCAAACGCAACGCTTACAGTGCTCAACTCTAGCCTGGGTGCCAGTCCCAGTATAGTGCAGTTGCTCAAGTGCAATGTTTACAGTGCTTAACTCTAGCGTGGGTGCCAGTCCCAGTACAGTGCTTTTTCTCAAGTGCAACGCTTACAGTGCTCAACTCTAGCCTGGGTGCCAGTCCCAGTATAGTGCAGTTGCTCAAGTGCAATGTTTACAGTGCTCAACTCTAGCCTGGATGCCATTCCCAGTATAGTGCAGTTGTTCAAGCGCAATGCTTACAATGCTCGACTCTAACCTGGGTGCCAGTCCCAGTAGGAGTGCTCTTGCTCAAGCGCAATGCTTACAATGCTCGACTCTAACCTTGGGTGCCAGTCCCAGTGGGAGTGATTTGCGCAAGTGCAATGCCTACAATGCTCAACTCTAGCCTGGGTGCAATACCAGTATGAGTGCTTTTGCTGAGTGCAATGCCTGTATGAGTGCTTTTGCTGAGTGCAATGCCAGTATGAGTGTTTTTGCTTAATGCAATGCCAGTATGGAGTGTTTTTGCTTAGTGCAATGCCAGTATGAGTGTTTTTGCTTAGTGCAATGCCAGTATGAGAGCTTTTGCTTAGTGCAATGCTAGTATGAATGTTTTTGCTTAGTGCAATGCCAGTGCGAGTGCTTTGCTTAGTGCAATGCCAGTGCGAGTGCTTTTTCTCAAGTGCATTGCTTACAATGCTCAACTCTAGCCTGGGTGCCAGTCCCAGTACGAGTGATTTACTCAATGGGTGCCAGTCCCAGCACGAGTGCCTTGCTCAAGTGCAACGCTTATAACGATTGATTTGCTCAAGTGCAATGTCTACAATTCGCGACTATAGCCTAGGTGCCAGTCCCAGTACGAGTGCCTTGCTCAAGCTCAACGCTTATAATGCTCAACTCTAGCCTGGGTGCCAGTCCCAGTACGAGGGATCGGCTCAAGTGCAATACCTACAATGCGCGACTCTAAGCCTGGGTGCCAATCCCAGCACGAGTGCCTTGCTCAAGTGCAACGCTTAGAAATTCCCAACTCTAGCTTGGGTGCCAGTCCCAGTACAAGTGATTGCTCAAGTGCAATGCCTACAATGCTCGACTCTAAGCCTCTGTGCCAGTCTCAGTAGTGCTCTTGCTCAAGTGCAATGCCTACAATTCTCGACTCTAACCTGGGTGCCAGTCCCAGTACGAGTGCCTTGCTCAAGTGCAATGCTTAATGCTCAATTCTAGCCTGGGTGCCAGTTCCAGTACAAGTGCCTTGCTCAAGTGCAATGCTTACAATGCTCAACTCTAGCCTGGGTGCCAGTCCCAGTACGAGTGCCTTGCTCAAGTGCAATGCTTACAATGCTCAACTCTAGCCTGGGTGCCAGTCCCAGTACGAGTAATTTTGGTCAAACGCAAAGCTTACAATGCTCGACTCTAGCCGGGGTGCCAATCCCAGTATGAGTGATTTGCTCAAGTGCAATGCTTACAATGCTCGACTCTAGCCGGGGTGCCAGTCCCAGTATGAGTGATTTGCTCAAGTGAAATGCTTACAATGCTCGACTCTAGCCGGGGTGCCAGTCCCAGTATGAGTGATTTGCTCAAGTGCAATGCCTACAATGCGCGACTCTAAGCCTGGGTGCCAATCCCAGCACGAGTGCCTTGCTCAAGTGCAACGCTTAGAAATTCCCAACTCTAGCTTGGGTGCCAGTCCCAGTACAAGTGATTGCTCAAGTGCAATGCCTACAATGCTCGACTCTAAGCCTGGGTGCCACTCCCAGTATGAGTGCCTTTGCTCAAGTGCGATACTTAAATCGTCGATAATACTAGTCACGATTAAGTCGTCTAAGACCGACCAGTTCCTTCAAGGTCACGCTTTTCGAATTGGTAGATCTCACTCGCACGTATGTGCTACATATGTGTTACACGATTAGGTTTTAAAGGCAATTACTCAGGGCATAGTTTCCGCATATCCCGGATCACCTAGTTAACACACTAGGGCGTTAGTTAAGCGACGCTTATCAATTATGTATTCAAACGCCTCCGAGTATATTGGAGGGCGTGGCAAACCGTTTGACACAAAGATCTACCATCAACGAGTACTGAGTAATTCACAAGGTTAACAATAAACACATTGGCACAAAATAAACAATGAACTCATCGGCACGAAGCTTAAGGTTGTAAATTATATTGGGTTTAAAAAAAAATACAAAAAAAAAATACGAGTGTTGCTAAATGGCGTACTACGGTGCTGCCCACTACTCGCTATGAGTGTTGCTAAAAATGGCGTACTACGGTGCTGCCCACTACTCGCTATGAGTGTTGCTAAAAATGGTGTACTACGGTGCTGCCCACTACTCGCTATGAGTGTTGCTAAAAATGGCGTACTACGGTGCTGCCCACTACTCGCTATGAGTGTTGCTAAAAATGGCGTGCTACGGTGCTGCCCACTTCTCGCTATGAGTGTTGCTAAAAATGGCGTACTACGGTGCTGCCCACTACTCGCTATGAGTGTTGCTAAATGGCGCACTACGGTGCTGCCCACTACTCGCTATGAGTGTTGCTAAATGGCGTACTACGGTGCTGCCCACTACTCGCTATGAGTGTTGCTAAATGGCGTACTACGGTGCTGCCCACTACTCGCTATGAGTGTTGCTAAATGGCGTACTACGGTGCTGCCCACTACTCGCTATGAGTGTTGCTAAATGGCGTACTACGGTGCTGCCCACTACTCGCTATGAGTGTTGCTATAAAATGGCGTACTACGGTGCTGCCCACTACTCGCTATGAGTGTTGCTAAATGGCGTACTACGTGCAGCCCACTACTCGCTATGAGTGTTGCTATAAAATGGCGTACTACGGTGCTGCCTACTACGCGCTATGGGTGTTGCTAAATGGCGTACTACGGTGCTGCCCACTACTCGCTATGAGTGTTGCTAAATGGCGTACTACGGTGCTGCCCACTACTCGCTATGAGTGTTGCTAAAATGGCGTACTACGGTGCTGCCCACTACTCGCTATGAGTGTTGCTAAATGGCGTACTACGGTGCTGCCCACTACTCGCTATGAGTGTTGCTAAATGGCGTACTACGGTGCTGCCCACTACTCGCTATGAGTGTTGCTAAAAATGGCGTACTAAGGTGCTGCCCACTACTCGCTATGAGTGTTGCTAAAAATGGCGTACTAAGGTGCTGCCCACTACTCGCTATGAGTGTTGCTAAAAATGGCGTACTACGGTGCTGCCCACTACTCGCTATGAGTGTTGCTAAATGGCGTACTACGGTGCTGCCCACTGCTCTATACGAGTGTCGCTAGGTGAGTATTGTGTCCACTTGGATGGGTCCGACTGATGTGGGTCCAGAGACGGTACTTGGAAGGGTGACATCCTGTCTCTGTTGGTTCCAGTATATCACTTATGGTGGTCAGCTCAAGATCCTGCATGGATGGATCTTAACCTGGATCCAAGGCACGGTGAGGAATTTCGTTGTGGCAGGTGGAGACCTTGCGAAAAGCAGTCTACTCATGGTTCTTCGTTCCATGATCAGTGACGGTACTGAAGGCGAAGCCGATGCGAAAGTTCAAGTTGTTTTAATATAGCAGTGCTGAACTATGGTTGTCAGAAAAGTGGACCCGTAAGTTACAAAACGGGAATCTCGGAGCAGTTAGTCTTAGTTGTGGATGTCTGAGTTTATACGGTTGAGACGTGTTTATAATTATGTGTCAATATATTAAATGGTCTACCTGTATTCTAAAATTTGAATTCTAATGCTACAAATTTTTTTAATTTAGTCGAAACTAATATCAAGGCGGCTATCAAATCGTGTTTATCTTTTATGGTGGAATTTTGAATTAATATATATGTATACTCTCAAATTGTCAAATTTCTCGGTTTCTTATCGTAGTTTCCAATTCTTCGACTAGATATCGGGAGATATACCATGGACAAACGCCTTCAATTCGAGCTCGTGTATTTATTGCAAGTCTACCTAGACTAAGTCTGGACTAAAACCAGACGCGGAGAAAGACTATATATTTCTGTGGATGAAATCAAAACATATGCTTTGTTCTTTTGACAACACATATCAATCATATCTCGTTAATGTTTAAAAATAACAAAGTGGGCGGAAGACGGTTTTAATAAGAGTTTCCTCAGGCTTTTATTTTTCTCGCCTTCTCGCTCGCCCGCAACTCTGCCCGCGCTGCCGGGTTTAGCGGAAGGCGGGAACAAATAAAGGCCTGATATTCAGGTTATATTTTGGCTATGATTGTTCAGTATTCGCGTTTTTGCCTTTTTGAGTGAAATTTGAAACGCAATTATTTAGGCAAGCTTGAACGCAATCGAGGTTGATCTTGCGACAGCAAAGTGTCATAGGAAGCATTATAGGAACAAGAAAAAGGAGATGGTTGAAAAAATTTCCAAATTGGAAGCGGAGTTCGAGGCGATGAAGAACGAAGTAGAGGTATTGTACTATACGGAAAATTAAAAATATATTCAGAAAAAGCTATATAGAAGGATCTATAAAACTATTCGGGACAATATAACATATAGCATACCATAGCACAGCATAGCATACCACATATACCATACCATACCACACCACACCATACCACTTACTATACTACATACCATACTATACCACACACCATACTACATTTCATATCACTTACCATGCCCCCAAACCACACAATACCACCAGTGGCTTGGTGGCAAGTTTCACGCTGGGGTGGCCAGATTAGCTTTGGCGCCCCCCCCCCCCCCCCCGCCAAAAAAAAAACAAAAAAAAAAAATGATCATGAATTTTAAATGATCACATTCTTTGTTTTAAAATAAGTCAAGTAGCAATATATAATATTACAATAAACAACGGGTTCTCTCAAAGGCGCCGCCAATGCGAGCGCCGAAGTAGCGCCGAACATCTAGGGGGGTCCGGGGGCATCCGGGGGCATCCAGGGGCATAGAGTCTCTGATATGCCATTTCCTGCTTTTTGGAGTGAGATTTTACAGAATTCTCAAGATTATAAAACTTCATAGAAAACACAAAATATTACAGATTTCAGATCTTTATATCTCATCACTGAAGACCTAGTTATACAAAGAAATTTTTTTATTTTGTTTTTTTTTTAGGTTTATTTTGTTAAGTTTTGGCGCCCTTGCTAGTTTTGGCGCCCCTTCTGCAACCCCAGCTGGGGGGGGGGGCTTGGCCTCCCCGGCCCCCCCTGCCACCACGCCACTGAATACCACATACTATACCAAACTCTACCACATACCCTACTACATACCAAACCATACCACATATACCGCATATTATACTACATACCATACCACACCACACCAACTATAGCATTTCACTTGAATGTCAGTTGGTTTATTTACGTCTTTTAGGAGGCAAACAGGCTGGCGTCAGAGTATTGCGAACGAGTGGAAACGAGACGTAGCGTTAAAAGTTTGAATAGTGAGCTAAGAGCTGAACAACAAACGTAAGTAAGAGTTGTATACCGGGGGATGGAGCACTTATATTGAGGGTTATTGGTGATTAAATATCCCCGAAATCCGAGAGAGGGTTTGTGGACATAGGCATTTTCTTTGTAATTACATGGTCACCGAGGAAATAAACAAAATAGTTGGACACATGAGCAAATACAAATTATGCAATAACTTTTGGAGGCTACTAAAACAAGGTTAAATATAGAAGATGAATTCAGCATTGCAATAATCTTGACAGGGTTGCTCAGACCACAGTCAATAGGAGAGCGACTCTCTTTTTTTAACAGTGTTTACATCACCCTTTCTGTACAGCAGTCTTTTTGCCAATCTGCTAATATGATTATTATGAGAGACGACTTCCTCATCGGTAATGAAGGAGGATGAGGGACGTTTAGAATGAAACGTCCCTCACCCAATATCGATGAGGGAAATACGGCATCCCTCTTGAAATATCAAATACATAAATTATTGTTAAACTAGAAATACATGAATGCAACAACCCCTCGTCCGCTTTATTAAATGCTTTTTTGAAACACCTCCCCACCCACCCACCCTGATTAAAATAAGCACACCTGATATACAGCCAATATAAAAACAAACAGATATAAAAACAAATGATAATCCTCGAGATAATTCTATAATTTATGGATAAGATGACTAAACTGATTTAACATATCAAAGCAAAACTTAGATTTCATTATTAAATTCTGGTTGTACAAAATATGTTTTCAGGAGGCTTCAAGTTTCAAAAGGGATTATTTTTAACAATCTTTAAATGGCTTCCCTATGCATACATGTTTTGCAAAGGCGGAATTAAAAGTCAACAGCTCAAAAATTACATTTATAATAGAGTCCGAGATAAAAGCAATGCGGTAGATTCGGATTCTAGAAAGAAGTATTAAACAGACAACGTTTCAGTCGAAAATTTGGAAATACAGCCAAGAAAATCGCCACAGCGCATGAGTATTTAATAATAAAACGTGTATTGAATGCCAATGAAAAACATCACGTCTAGCTACATAAGCTTATAAAGGTAGTGTTTTAAAGTGCACCTAACCCCAAATTTTTTTTTTAAAAAATCAAATTACTGTGGTTTGTTGAGTACCTCAGTCCAAAAATTTTTTGATTTGGATGAATTCTCGATTTTCTATGCCCTGTTGAAATGTCGAAAATCGCCGCCATTTCGGTTCACGGCCGTGTTTTCAAAAGGCATGGGAACCAGCACATTTATGACGTAGATTCCGGAACGCCTAGATTGCTCGCTCACTTTAATACTGACAAGTATTTTGTGGGATGTCTACTTTTCTCTATCATGAGAACAGGTACGTGCGTTTGATTTTTAATTTTTCTGATGATATAAACTAAAGCTATACCCTTCAGGCGGTTATACGTCGCGAATGACAAATTTCTGATCTTAATACTATTGTATTTTGTACACATTGTCAGGTATAAATACTATACCGCTCTATAGCTTCTATATCTACGGACTCTTTCTCTAGAACTATAGGATGAGCCAAAAACATAAGATGTTCCTTCAAGTCTGCCGTGGTTTACTATCTGGAAAGCTGTGCGTGTAGCCCTGAGGGAAAGCCGTGGAGGGAATATCAAGCTGCGATTCTGCGGATATCAAAGCCGTACGAGAAATAGGGTGAGGCGGTTAATCGATAAACCGGAAAAAACCGATGTTTTTCGAAAACCGATTCGACCGATGTTGCTCCAGGCAAAAAACCGAAAAACCGAAAAAACCGAAAGAAACGGCGTCACCAGCAGCCTCTCCACATAGCCGTCTCTCCAAGGAGATTGACACTTACCTCAGTTATCCAGTCATTGACGGAGACGACGAACCTTTAGAATGGTGGAAGGTTAACGCAAAAGAACTTCCGTTACTGTCACAATTGGCAAGAATATACCTCGCCATTCAAGCCACCAGTTCGCCATCAGAGAGGCTTTTTAGCAAAGCGGGGCAAGTTGCTACACCAGCGCGAGCGCAACTAAAGCCCGAGAAAGTTGACAAACTTGTCTTCCTAGCGGAGAATTTGTAAGGATAGACTATCGCATTCGCTTGTATATAGATAGAAAGAAAGCCAGTTTTACTGTTACTTAGTCATTTCCTTGTGTGTAGAACGTATATAGCTACAATGTTTGAAAATTTAATTCTTGTAAATATTACGATACATTGTACTAACTGTTTTAAAAACTAAAGTCTTGAACGTGTAGCGTGAAGTTTAATCAAGTAAATCTACAGATATAAATATCGATTTTTTCGGTTTTTTCCAGGCGGTTTTCGGTTTTCGGTTTTTACCCTGAACCGCCTCACCCTAACGAGAAGCGCCGAGAACCTTCGTCTATTGTTATGGTTTGTCTTCCCTTGCTTATTTATTGTTCTAATACCTTTCATTAAATCTGATTCCACACTAGTTTATGCTTCTAAAGTTTTATGTATATGTCAACAACGTTCTTTAATAATGTTTAATAAAAATATGATGAAATTGGATATTTGTTTGTTTTCATTTGCGTGAATTCTTATACATTGCTGTTTATTATATTTCGGCTGTTTCTCCGTCTGTTGTCTCTGTTGGATTTGTTACTTTGTTGATATCGTAACTATTGCTACAAGAATAGTATCCGATGTATAGTATATGTCTATGAACTCTTGCAAGCAGTCCAAAGACAACCAAGACAGCCAAGTCAGCTGAGAAACGTTCGATGAAAAATATATACGAAGTGATTTCATACTTCGTATTTCATACTGAAAGCGAACGTTCTTTGAATAAAATAATTATATTGGTCTCCGTGCTTCCAATATTCTTTTGGACATCTCACTGTCTTAAGCTTTTCACAAAATTGCCAGAAGACAGAACTCAGAAGCATATTTTTAACATCGAACTGTGCGAATTGAAATAAGAATATCAAGTGATGGTATCAAGCACTGATAATCGGGCGTTCCGGAATCTACGTCACAATTGTGCTAGTTCCATGCCTTTTGAAACTTTGCTTGCAACTCGGCCGTGAACCAAAATGGCGGCGATTTTCGACATTTCAACAGGGCATAGAAACTCGAGAATTCATCCAAATCAAAAAATTTTTGGACTGAGGTACTCAACAAACCACAGTAATTTGATTTTTTTTAAAAAAATATTTGGGGTTAGGGGCACTTTAAGTTAGCTTTAGTTAAGCTGATTTATGGTTTGGACAAGAAAGGGAAAGCACGAAAACGTGAAGCTGTATATTGTTTAGGTTAAGCGAAAACTTGAAAATAACAAGAATCCTACCGTTACGAACACTACAAATCGAGTTTTTGTTTACCACACGGCGTTTGGTTTCTTCAAGTTCTCTGGTTTCTCTTCAAGATATATTAAACGGGTTGTTTGTATCCTTGATCCTTCTTTTCTTCGTGCTCCATTTCGGTTCGTTTAAATAAACGAAAGCAAAATTTTCTTCGTCGCTAGTAACGTCACGCGGTAAGAATAGTTGGACACTGGTCGTGGCAAACATATATATAAATATATATATAAATATATATAAATATATATATAAATATATATATATATATATATATATAAAATTTCCCAGATTTCGTCTCCCTCGCTTTTTCTACACGCGTGTAAAGTGGACTACACGCATGTCGAGATTAGCACCCTCACCGGGCTCCGGGCCTTCGGCCCTACGCCCGGGCTCGGGGATTAGTTGTCTTTCAAAACAATAACACTGTGGACATGCACAATGACGGCCCTAGCACATGATTAAGACTAAACTAGAAATACATGAACTCAACAACCCCTCGCCCGCTTTTACATGAATTTTTGTAAATACCCCCTGATTAAAAAAGTTAACGCAACCCCTCTTGCGCTCCTTTTCAGTGGGGACCTGGAACTAGCCACTCCTGTCGGAATAATTCTAATAGAATATATGAAGTAAGGGTAACGAAAAACAAAGAAATATTTAAGGAAAATATTTCGTAAAAAATGACGAATAAAATTCCACGTTCAGGCTACTGAAGCAAAAGTAGTATAGAATATGAGGCTACCGGCGCACTTTTTATTTTTTTGCCAAAAACAGCCTCAGAATGTTAGAATTTAGCGAGAAGGGTTGTTTGAAACGGTAAGCTTTTTTTAAAAAATTTTTAAGTATAAGCAAAAGGGACGAAAAGAGACCCAAACCAAAAAAAAAAAATGCTGGAATTCATCAAGAAAGGATGTTTGAAAGGGTGGGTTGTTTTCCCACTTTTCAAAGTATAAGCAGGCGGGAGAGTGGGTTTTGGGAGGCCCCGACCCCAGGGTGGTTTTAACACATCTCACTTACTCCCCGATTTCTGTTCAGATAATTTTGTTTTGTGTTGATACACATGTTTTCCCACAGTTATACCTCCGGATAGCAGTCCGAGACATGGTATATACGGCGTGATCATGGCCACAACTTTACCAACGTCACTCTTTAACAGTTTGTCTTTTTGTAATCATGACAATTTTAATATGGAGGGAATTGAACTTAAACCATTAGACCCAAATCATGACCCGGACCCAAATCCTGAAAATGATCAGAATGAAACAGATTTTGAGGGTACTGATGCTTTGGAGAACTTTTCAGAGTATAGTAATAGTGTTGGATCTGGTCATGTTATTGATGGTCCCACTGTAAATAATATGTCAGAAGACAGAACTGAGAGGATAAGAAGAAGGGCTGCATATAGAAACTGTGAGGATTTTTTCATAAATATACTAGAACTGGAACCACAATGCACTGCCCCACTGTTTATTGACTATCTGATTGATAATAACATATTAAGTATATCCAGGGAGTTTAGTGGGTCTGGTTTAGTTATCGATTATTCTGTGAAACATTTGGGAGGTGATTTTCGGACAATTGGGCGGGCTTTAACTGTGGAGGATGATGATTTGCTAAGGGATGGTATCAGAACACACTATGATGAGTGGACTAAGGCTAACCTAAGTAGGAAACTGAGGAAGGCTGGAATCGTGACTGCTATTGGTTTGGGAGCGGTTGCATTAGTAACTGGTCTGTCTGTAGGTCTAACTAGGAAGGGATCTGATATAGTTCATCAGGCTAAGAAATGGGAAAAGTTACATCCATCGGAGAGAAGAGACACGGTACCGTGGACAGAAATACAAACAGCTGGTGGTAAGGTAATTGTTTTCACTGGGGAGTATTTAATAGTGTTTATCATGGCGGCTGGATTATTTTCCTATCGTTACACTAAGAGAGAGTAATCTACAAACATAAGTGGGTAAAAATATATACCCTACCGGCTACAGTTGGCTTTTGTTAGTTGTAATCGGTTTCTGTTGGATACGATCAGCTTTTGTCAGCTACAATCAGCTTTTGCCAGCTGTAAACGGTTTCTGTTGACTATAATCAGCTTTTGCCAGCTGTAATCGGCTTTTGCCAGCTGTAATCGGCTTTTGTCGGCTACAATCGGCTTTTGCCAGCTGTAATCGGCTTTTGTCGGCTACAATCGGCTTTTGTCGGCTACAATCGGTTTCCGACTGCTACAATCGGTTCCCGACTGCTACAATCGGTTCCCGACTGCTACAATCGGTTTCCGACTGCTACAATCGGTTTCCGACTGCTACAATCGGTTCCCGACTGCTACAATCGGTTTCCGATGGGTACAATCGGTTTCCGACTGCTACAATCGGTTTCCGACTGCTACAATCGGTTCCCGACTGCTACAATCGGTTTCCGATGGGTACAATCGGTTTCCGATGGTGAATATTTAAGGTTTTAACGTTCTTCGTCCTTCATCTTTCCAATGACTTTTTTGTTCGAATTGTTGTAGTAAGGTGAGCTTTCTGAATAGTCCGAGTTATCGAAAATATTTTTATTAGCCCAGAAGTCTTTGTAAACGTCTTCTGTTTTGATTTCATATGTCAGGCTGTCCGTATCTGTAAACAACAACTTAGCATCGTTTCCATATTTTTCTAATATATAGTTGTAATGGAAATCGTACATCAGTACCTTCGATAGATCTAGAATACACATACCGACATACGCCGGTCGGTTTAGCGTAAGAACTTCCTTAATTTTGTGAACGGCGACAAGGTTTTCGTTGAATATTTTAGCGGATACGAAGGTTGGTTTGGAAGCCAGCCTCAACAGCTTTTCTTCACACGTGACCAACCGGACATCTACGCGCTTTCTCAAATTCTCCATTGTTTTACCGAAAACGCTGTTGTTCATCAGCTTGAAGAAGTTCTTTTCAAAGGCGTTTCTGGCAGCAGTTCTCTTCACCGTGTTGAAGTCGATGTACTGTTTCAGCCACTCCGTTTGATTGAACAACAAAACCCGGTGAACTTTCTTCACCCTTATTCCAAGCCTTACGTACAGCTGTAGGTTTCTATAGTGGACGGCATACCTTTCCTTTCCCATCAGGTTGGTTATCAGCTTACTGACAACACCAACGCTGACACCGAACTTCCTTTTAATCTCAGAACAATACTCCGACAACATATCTTCCCGTATTTCCATCTTCTCAGGGGCTAATGGGTAGTCGTTGTGTAGATCGTGGAGTTCAGGAGGATACTCAAGATCAACCTCAAGTATCATCCCAGTCCGACTGTCATTTTCCGGAAGTTCCCAGGCCAGGTTTCTCAGCTTAGATTCACTCATCCACTTAAATCCACCAGTCGGAAGGCACTGACTCATGGCCCAACCATACAGATTATTGGCGTCCAGATACATTATATACTTCACAGCCTCGTCCTCACTATACCCCTTCATATACGGATTGTTCGCCCTCCCATATCTGTTGGCTATGTAACTAACACCACCTCTCAATCCTTTCTCAATGAACTGGAACATGTCGATGTCAGTCATCAGCTCCAGCTCAATCCCAGTCATCTTCAGCATAGCGTCCCAGGCTAACCCAGGTGAAGTGAAGTAGTGACAGGGGTCCAGCTTATAGTACTGAACACAGGTCTTCCTAAAGTTCTCAAAGACGTCAGCTAACAGCAACACATCTGATTTTAGATACACGTCATGGTAGTCCCCCATTGTACTCATTCCAAACGACTCCCAAACCTTCAAAGCGTGTTGGTAATCGGTGTCTGATATCTCCTCATCATTCAACACGCTATAAAACTCACTCTTTGGTGGTAACCCCGTTTCCTCAAACCGACTGAAGTTGTCCATGTAGTCATAGGGGTAAACACCCTTCGTCCTCATCAGGTCCGACCGGGGACCAAATTCTTCGGCTGTGTATCTAAAGGCGTCCCCTGGGAGATTTCCCACCAATTTTTCCAATGAACTACTCATGAACTGAAAACTGTCCAGAAACACAAGGTTTTTACCTAACATGAAGGCCATGTACTTTTCCATATTATTCGGAATGACGTTAATCTCCTGTCCGAACTTTCCGATCTCCCCCATGATGAGATGACTATCATAGCCCCTCAGGTTGTGTAAGATGACTGGTATCTTATCAGTCATTCTATGATTTCTGTTACAAAGCTGGTGGGCAGATCCCCGATATCTTCCCGTCACATGACAGTGGTCCCGGACCCTAACGTCCCTTTCCCCATACTCCCGACCACAGATGTGACACCCGTTGGCGTCTCTGAAGTCCACCCTATCGGAATCAGTTAGAACCATGTCCTGGTTGAAGTGCTCTTTCCGAATACCCTTACAATACTCCACTTCTTCCAACATCTTTCCAATGAACTTGTTGACAGCACCAGGGCCTCTATACACCTGGACGGGTTTGCTGTATCTGTCGTCATAACAACAGACAACCTTATACCCATAACCACAATCGGTGTGTCTCTGATACTTCTCCATGTATGGTTTTTTCTCTTTTTCCTCTCGGTCTGACTCCGGCACCTCCGGTCTGTCAACCTTTTCCGTGATCGTCTCGAAGTCAGCGTACACAACAAACGGAACGTTTAACTGTTTATGGAAATTACTGTACTTCAACACGTTCTTACCGGGGTCAGGCATCCTAACAGCCTGTTTACCATTCACACTGATACACACAACCTTATGCCTATCCAGAACCTCCGTTGAACTGAAACATTGGAGGCAGTAAACACAGAAGTGTTTTTTTCTCTTATGTTTTGTTTTGTTGTACATAAACCTATCAAAGTCCTTGATGAGGACGTAATGTTTGTTGTTCCCGTTGGTTATAATCAGGAGGTTCATGAGGTCGGTGAACCTTTCCTCTGATACGTAAACCGGAAAGGTTAACCCGTTTTCATAACCAAAGACGTTGATACGTATCTCATTCTGTTTCTCCACCCGGTTGTACTGTTTTTGAGTCACAGGGAAGCTGACCCCGCTGTAATCCAAGTCACCAACATGGTCCCAGTACTTTGTGACCCTTTGTGGGTCTTTTGGGACAGGAAACTTATGAGCCAGATGACACCACATAAAACACCTATCATCATTATTCTTAACGTTGATCAACCCCTTCCGACTATTCTTCAGCTCCTTAGGGAGGTCGACATAACTGGAGCCTTCCAGTGGACTGTAGACAGTCAGATTGACGTAGTGACCGTCGATTGACCCCACTGTCCAGCCAGATCCCTCGCTTATCCACCGGGCTATTCTAGCCACCACCTCCTCATTCGCGGTGTCAACGTCCTGACCGATCTCACCGCCGCTGATTATAGTCTTGATGTGGCTGTTGAAGTGAGCCGTCTTATAAGTTGTTCCGCCGGACACCTCCTTCTCAAGCGTTACAACCAGCGTTTCAGCGAACTTCAGCCCCCTCATCTCAGCCAGCTCCCGACGTAGTAACCGTACCACATCATTCCTGAGGGCGTTTACCTGTTCTAGTGGGTGTTGGGACACAACAGCACAGCTGAACGACTTAGTTTTACCCCTCAGGGCTCTGTCTAACTGATTTATGTCATAACCGATTAGTCTCTCGTAGAGACGGGGGTCTATATCATCGGAATAGTGAAACATGTCAGGGTCTAAGTCGTCGTCTTGGTGGATCATGACATCTGGATCCATCGTTATAACAGGGGTGATCACATTCCGTTAGGTGTCGTTCCAACCACTCGGTGTAGAACTTGTCCGGGGTACGATCCCAACCAAGTTCTTTATACACAATCCCAAACAGATTGTTATCAAACAGATCCCTCGTTTTCCCCTTTTTAAGATCCTTCAAACCACCCAGTAACCCAATCCCTCTTCTTGAGCACAATCTGATGATGTAATAATTGTATCTGGATAGGTTACGACCTCTTATCAGACCCTTACTTCTCATCACTTGGCGAACTTTGGAAAAGTCGGCTAAGACAACGTCAACGGCTGTATCCCTGACAACTGTGGTGAGTCTCTTTCTCATCCAACTATTTCTCGAATGCTCACTTCTACGACCGACAGCCGCCCGATATCTCCCAACAACATATCCATACTCCGTATCACCACATCCTGAACAGGAATACATCTCAGTACTCACCTTCACACGGAATCTGGAACAATCTCCACACCACAACTTCGTACTACATCTGGGTGGATCCCAGGTTGGGGTTACTAACTCAATCCCCATCTGCTTACAGACCCATTCAGCACCTAAAGACCCACAATCCTTCAACCCTTTCGGTAAGTCCGACCAGAAAACAGACATTATAACTAAACCCTAACAAATCCCCTTAACCCCTACAAAACAAACCTAGACATCAGATACCCACCAACCAGACCAACAGACCCAATAAACAGGGTCTGATACTCTTTCATTTCACTCGATGGTTTGTAATAGTCAGACAACTCAGGCTTTGGTTGGGACGACCCAACCTGCCCCAACCTATCCTTCAGCAGATCCAGAGCGTGATTCGTTGTGTTGATGTCAGCGTTGGCGTCAGACAGTTCCTGTCTTAACCTCTGTATCCTATCCTTCATATCCACTTCACTCTCATACCATTTCTCCTTTGCCCTGGCCAGCTGCTCAAGGGCGTGGTTGTGTCTCTTAATCTCAGCCTCATACCCGGTGTGATTTAACTTTGAGAACAGGAATCCAGCGCCCGCGAAGGCCAAGGCGTTAAACAGTCCACCAGCAACCACACTAGCCATATATATATAACTAGAGATAATACACCCCATTCGTTGCAAAAAAATTTATGACAATAGAACGGATGTTACGCCTTTCCCAATACGGAATCCTGAGTAGGTAATGGCCATTGTCCTCAGCATATCTATCCTTCATCCGATCGTGCTTCTTCTGTACCCTAAAGCGTCTCTCTGCCTCTTCCTGGCTTAACGTACCAGACCAGGTGGAAGGGCTGAAATGTTGTTCACCATCATACTCAATCAGTACGAAAACGTCATCACCAATAGGTATCGCGAAGTCATACCTCAAAAGACCACCACCCAACCCCACTAACCCATCAAAAGTCTTCTCCCTAACCGTCTCAACCTCATGAGCGCGTAGGACATCCTGTATACCCCTCTCTCCCCTAGACATAGGGGGCAGCCAACGTGTCTCGACCTCCATAATAACCACTGCATATGGAACCCCCTTAGGCTACTTAGGCTTCGAAAAAGGGTCAACCGGTAGGTACCCCTTTTGACTGGGCATATCCAACCACAACTGTACTAATTCCAACGGCTAGAGCCAGCTTGGCGGTACCCTTTACAGACTCAGGAGTACCCAAAGGTTCCCTCAGGACCTTCTTTGAAGCCATGGAGCTCCGCCTGTGATCAGGAGGGCGTCGTAGAGCTCGTTCATCAGTTCTTTTCGGTCGGTGGTTGACATTATACTAACACATATTTCATTCATCGAAGGTGTCTAAGACCGGGGAAGTCCGAATGGGGTTCTGTGGTTCGACAGTTCCTTCCATTACCTTCTCCTCATCAATGGTTTTCAGCCTCTGAACCTCCCTTTTCTCCTGCCTCATAGTGTAATAAAGTGAGGCCCCACCGATAATCAATCCAACGGTTCCGATTAGATATCCGTAATAGGCCGACCGGCCCCCACCAACCCCAGGACCAATCTCAGCCGCCAACCGCTCTCTGGCTTTTCTCTCCTTGGCTGTCTTTGATATCTGAGCCAGCCGTTTACCAGCCTCCACCCGTTTCGGATCCTTGACTCTCTCCGTCTTGACCGCTGATGTCACCTTAGGGACTTCCGGGGTTTTCTCAGATGTTTCGTCAGCCATCTATACACTAATCTATGTTTCATCTATGAGGTCATCTGTAGGAATCTCTGAGGTCGTCTCTAAGGAATCTGTGAGACCACCTATAGGAATCTCTGAGGTCGTCTCTAAGGAATCTATGAGACCATCTGTAGAGATCTCTGAGGCTGTTTGTGGGAAGTCTGTGAGGTCATCTGTAGGGGTTTCTAAGACCGTCGGCCAGACAACAACAGACTCAGTCACGTAGTACTCTCCCCTACGGTTTCTCCTAACACAATGTCTCATCACCCCGATAGCTCTTCTGAGGGTGTGGAAGATAATCAGTATGGGTCGTCTAAGTCTCTTTGGAATCTTCATATAAAATACAGGAGGTTTAGGGCCGTATCGTATACCTGAGGTATAATGACCAACCCAAAGCTCGGTGCTCGACTGATCGCCCTCGACGGAAACATTGGTGTGGGGAAGACAACGTTCGTGAAACCGTTCGCTAGGAGGAACCACTACCGTCTCATAGAAAAGCCAGTTGAGAGCAACCCATACCTGGAAAGGTTTTACGCTGACCCCGTGAGGTGGGCGTATGAGATGGAGACTTGGTTTCTTGGTGAGAGAATCGACGCTTACCTGAGAGCTCTGGAGTTAATCAACGAGGGGGAGAATGTGATTGTAGAGCGAACACATCACAGCTGTATGACTTTCACTAAGAACTGTTGGCGTAACGGGTGGATAACCGACAAACAGTTTTCTGATTATTCCAAGATCTTCCACTCACTAAACAATCTACTCCCAACCCCTGATGCCCTACTACTCCTGAGCGCTTCAGTTGACACCTGCTACGACCGAATGCTCAGGAGAGGTCGGGAATGTGAAGCCGGTGTAACTAAGGATTACCTAGAGCGGATACAAAGGTATATGAGAGAAACGGTTGTAATGGTTTGGAACAAGGGGACCAAGGTAATTGGTCTCGACTGGGAAGACTTCGGTCCGGATGAGTCGGAGGTAGTCAGTATCCTCAGTGGGATTCCTAGCGGATTTCACGGTTGGATGGCCCGTGTGGGTGACCGGGACGTCTACATACCAGAGATAGTCAGAACCGTTAGCCAGGCCCGGCAGGCTCAGCTGAGTCATAGGTCCTATGGTACCGTGTGATCATACTGTCGAAATGTAGACAGACCTCAGTCACAATGTCGTCGAGTACACGGACGTCGGATAGGAAGACAGTCTCGTCATAGGAAGCCCCACGCAGGAAGCTTCTTATTTGTGTCAGAACCTTGTGGTAGCTGATATGAGCGAATTCACAGTTTTCCAGTCTGCCAGGCATTCTCGACTTGGTCATATACCCCTGAATCAGAACGCCAGGACCGGCTATGGTTCCAAGAATCAATGGATTAGCTGTGACACCACCGGCTATCCCCCCAATCACGGTCAACCCAATAGAGACCGTCTCGAGGATCATCTTCAGTCTCTTCAGTCGGGTGTGTTTCCACTTGTAACAGGTCGCTAGCCTATGGTAATACGAATAGAGTCGGGTTAGTTTGTCCACTTCAGCCGACTGGAGGTTTTTACCAATGTGGTTGAAGCTGATAACGCTTTTTCCTTTTTTCTTCATTCTAATTACAGGTCATATTCAACCATAACCTCCTTACAGATCCTCCCGATCTCGGGTTCCCCCAGACGACCCTCCACAACCCTCATACCGTAGAAGTTGATGTCTGAATAAAAACTTTTTAAGCTGTTTACCCCGAACACATTCAGATGAGATGTCCCTATCTGATCGATGTCACACATAGAGTATGAGTCCCTCAGTATCTCACCATTTATCCTGACGTGTGACACTCTAAGCCCAGATAGCCAGTGGGCAGATACCAGAACCTTTTTTCCGATGAACTTCGCCGGAATTGTACACTCACGAAACCTAGACGGTGTCATCCCACCGAAAACCAGTTTGTTATTCACCCCAGCTTTAAACCCAAAGCTTCTACCATCGTTAACATTGACATTGGAAACAATTGTTTCCCAGGTACCCGACGCCGATCTCACACTATTCCTCTTTACCACAACGAAAACTGAAACATCGGTGAACATAAATCTGGGCACGTTAGCGTGGAAGGCTGTTCTTATTGAGGACTCAGAGTAAAGGAAATGGTGATCACGGGTGGTGTTAAGCTGTGGGTTGATACTATGGGGTCTCCAAAACATGGTTGAGTGGATCTCACCATCCCTATCCTCTATGTAATCAACAAAATTGAGTTTGGAGACGGCGTTCTTACTGGATCTGGTTACGTTCAGGTCAAAGATGACCTTGTAGTCGGGGACGGGCTTCGTATGAAGGACCTCTTTTAGTTTATCGTTGAGTTGTTTATTAGTGATCGGTCTGTTGTAACCATAAAACAGACTCATATACTATAAGACGTATTTACTGAACAGATACCCAGACACAGCTGTTAGGACCAATAGGATTCCCAACTCATTGTCTGGCTTTGGTTGTCTGTCAGGTGTGTGGACGGTTGGTTTGTTAGGTGTGTGGACGGTTGGTCTGTCAGGTGTATGGACAGCTGGTTTGTCGGCTTGTCCGTCACTGTCGTCTAGTGTTTCCAGATGTGGGCCGCTTTCTTGGTGTGTCTTTGGTGGCTGTTTGTGAACACCTTGGTAGTTGACTTCAGAATTAATACCAAACCTCATGTTTTCCGACGCACGCCTGAGAACGTTGTTGTACCCTAAAATCTTCTCCTTCAGTATCGTCAGTGATCCTGGTACTAACCACGTGTCAGGACTAATGGCTAGGTTCTGGGTGACGTTAGTATCTGATATTGCCCTGTTCATATTCAGAATCCAGGTGCTGACGCTGTAGTTAACGACGGCATCCTCTACAAGGACTCTAAACTCTTGCTGTGTCTCGAGACTGCCAGCACCTTTGTTAACAATGCTGATCCTTGTTTTGGCCTGTGAACCGAGAACGGCGTAAACATAAGCCTCGATAGACTCATTCAGATACTGTAGACCTACCCTGGTGAAACCATCTGTCCTTAAAGGGATGAACCTTCTGTAGTGTGTCTTATAGTCGCTATTGAGACGCCACATCCACTCATGGAACGAACGGTTGTGTTTGTAACCAGACTTCGGATTAATCAGAAACTTTTTTTCTCTGGGTATGTTCACCATGTTGTCAATCACATCATCTCCGACGCCAAACTCTCTCATTAGGTCACTCCTCTTTTCCGTTATGAGACGTCTTAGTATACGTCGCGTGGTGAAATAGAGGTGGAAACGCATGATAGAGGAGGTCACCGAATATACGTCTTCTGAGAATTTTAGGTGCTCTACCCCAACGCCACAGCAGTACGAACTGAGGTAAACAGCGGTTATAAGTTGGTAATAAGGTTCACTGTCATTCCACCATACCGCGATGTCCGTCCGGTTTCCTGGATTCAGGACTGGTAACTTTGCCATAAAAAAGTCTTGGTCGTTAACATAAACCCTGAAATTGTTAAGGTCGTAGTCTATGGCGCTGTCTGACAGATATGTGAACTTCGAGAAGTCGTATTTCCCCTCAATGTCCCTCTTCCAGTGTCGCTTACCCTGAACTTTCTGTACCGTACCACCACCAAGCCATATCTTCGGAAATCTGGGCGGTGGTTTATTTATTGTTAAGTACTTGGTGTAGTCTCTATTGTTCTTAAAATCTCTGTCGCCAGTGTAGATGTACGAATCGTTGATAGGTCCGAAGAACACACCAGGTTCTGACTGACCGAAGACTGAATCAGTTATGAACTTAGTTCTATCGGCGTATGGGTATTTGGTGAAAAACTCTCTTAGGGTCTTATCCATATATCATAGGTTAGGTTATATGGACGCTGGGGTTGGGCTGGAACAGGAACTGAGAGATATATGGTATGATCCGAAAACAGGATATCAGTCAGCTGAACGGTTGTACCAGAAGGCGGTGGGAGAAGGTCTTGATGTGAGTAGGAAGGCAGTAAGGGACTGGCTGAAAACACAGGACACGTACACGAGGTATAGGCCGGTTGTGAGAAAGCATAAGTTCAGACAGACGTTCGTCAGCCACCTCGGTGAACAGATACAGATGGACCTGGTTGATATGGGGAAGTATTGGAACCAGAATAAGGGGTATTACTGGATTTTGACAGCTGTCGAGATTTTGAGTCGGTATGCTTTCGCCGTCCCCGTTTACCGGAAGGACACGAAAAACATGACCGGGGCTGTGGATAAGCTGTTGGAACAGTTCAGAGGTCGCTTTGGCACTTACCCCGACCTGGCTCAGTTCGACGACGGAAAGGAGTTTTATAACGTCGGTGTGAAAGGCCTGCTGAAGGAACGTGGTGTTGAGTACTTCAGTACGTTTTCAGACAAGAAAGCAGCGATCGTCGAACGGTTTAACAGAACACTTAAGACTGCTATGTGGAAGTATTTCTATACCAAGGGGACTTATAGGTGGATTGATGTCCTGAACGATCTCGTTGAGGGTTATAACAACACAAAACACAGTGTCGTTATGTTGAAGCCTAAGGACGTCAATAAGTCAAACGAAAATCAGGTCTGGAATACGTTGTTCGGTCACCATTTTGGTGATCACCCCTTACCCAAGTTCCGGGTTGGAGACACTGTGAGGGTGTCAAAGTACAAGAGCATATTTACAAAGGGTTATGAGGCTAACTTCACTGAGGAAATCTTCAGGATTACGAAGGTCATCCGTGGTGATCCAAACGTTTACGAAATCGAGGACGCTGAGGGTGAGCCGATTATCGGAAAGTTTTATGAGGAAGAGCTGTCGCCGGTGGATAAGAAGGATGACGTTTATAGGGTTGAGAAGGTGTTGAGGAGGAAGAGAGTCGCGGGAAAGAAGATGGTGTTGGTCAAGTGGTTGGGTTATGACAGTAAGCACAACTCATGGATACCCGAGAGTGACGTACAAAACCTGGGTTAATGTATACCTGAGTAATGAGGCTAACATTATTCATTGAAAACGGTGAGAAGACTGTCTACTTCGAACAACCTATCATGGTGACAGGTCCAAGACCACAGGTGATGCTGAAGAAGGCGACGGTATACTGGAACTATAACAATGTGGTGTCAGGTTTGAACGACTCGGTGTCGTTCGATGGTAAGGAGGCATCCGCTCCTGAAGGTTATTTCGGCTTTGACGCGTTGGAAACGTTCGTTAAGGGCTTAGCCGGGACCCACAGTGGCGTGGTTGAGTTCGGAAAGAATGTTTACAACGGGACTTCTAAAGTGAAAACGTCTGAAAAGCTGAAACTTGGGAAGATGGGTCTTCTTTTGGGGTTTGGTGAAAACGATGTGATAACTGTTGGTGGTGGTGGGTGGACGAATAGTCCAGACCAGGTGGACATCAACAGAGGACTGAGGTATGTTGGGATCTCGTGTGACGCTGTTGAGAGTGAAAAAAGTCTGGACAATGGGAGGAGGAGTAATCTGATTGGTACTCTTCCGATAACCTCTGAACAGAGTTTGAGATCCGAAAGGGTGTTTATGGTAAGATGACCTTTAGGGTTCGTGGGAATAATGATCAGTCAGTAGGCCAACCGGCTGGGATTGGAGCTGTTCTGCTTGAGTTGTACATAGGCTAGTATATAATGGCTGATGGAGAAGTCAACATCGGAATGGATGATCTTAACAAAGAAGAAAAGAGGGTAGAGGGTGAAAAAGATACTGGCGAGACGAGCTTCACCGATGGAGATCAGAGAAAAAGACTGGACGATCTGACAGGCCGCCCCACGTTAGGTTCAGATGATATGACACGCGTAACATCAGACGAAAGTGTCCCTAATGCTGGCCGTGATTCTGGAGCAATGAAGAGGGCTATCATAGAGGACAAAAAGAAAATCTTTAAAGAAGAAAAGGATCTTGGATTTACGGTGAATGTGGGGGATGGTAAAGCATCTAGGGAACTGCTCGAACAGACTGAATTTACTCTTGGTAAAGGTGATAAACCTGTCAAAGCGACCTTTAGAGGTAAGGTAGTTATGGTACGTAAGACAGGTGGTGGGATTAGGCGTAGTGAATCTCAAACAAAGGACAGATACGTCGAGGATTTTGATAAGCTGATAAAAGAAGCTAAAGCTGAGCATTCCAAAACATTAGTAGGAGCCATCGAGAAGTCTAACAACGGCTCAACGACTTCCCTAGAAGCTGTAAGTGACATAAGCTCACAGATCATCTCAGAGAGTGAGAGTGTACTTGAGGAAAAAGAGGAGGACCTACTGAAACAGGCTAGAGAGCTCCTAACTGAGAAGGAAGTAAGAGAATTCATGGGAATGCTCAAACCACAGGGTACAAGTGTAGACAAGATTAGGTTTCTTGAAATAGAAGTCGACTACTACAAAGAGCAAGCGGCTAGTGAGGAAGACCCTCGTAAGAGGCAGCTGTATGAGAAAATCAGTGAAGTGGCGGAAATGAAGGCGGACACCATAAGAATTAGGATTGGTGATGCCCCCGAACATATTGATGTTTTGTCTATCCTAGGCGATAAAGTGGAGAATAATGACCTAAATAGGTTAGAAAAGTTTAAGAAATGGGCTAAGGAAAATATGGTTGGCCTGTCTGCCATAGCCATCACCATAGCTGGGATTGTAACCACAATAGTTGTTGCTGCTAGAAGGACTGTCTCGGGGGGGAGCTAAAGCCGTTGGTGGTTTCGCTAAGGCACTCGCTAACCTGGGTAAGAGTTTGGGACCTCTGTTAGCACCACTGTTCAGCCTAGTGGCACAGGTTTTAACCTGGGGAGCAAAAGGAATAGCGTGGTTAGCCAACAATCTGTGGGTTCTCGCCATAGCTATGACGTGGTTATTGTATGACTACTGGAAAAACAGAAAATAAAACCTGTTATGTAGTATATGACCAACAGAAGTCAGACAGAGCTGTTACCTGGATTCAGACGGGCAAAAATGTCAGAGATTAAGGGAAGTAGGACAAGACACACAATCACCATGAACCCCAACAAAGTCAACCCTGGTGAGGACCTCTACATCGACATACCAAAGCTAAAACCTGATAGTTGTCTGGTCCCGGGTAGCTTTCACTTATTGTTCGACTTCAAGAACGCTAATACCAAGTCGTGGTTCCTAAACAATCTTTCCAGACTTCTGGTTGAGAGACTGGTTGTTAAGCTAGCCGGTGAGACTGTTTACGACAACACAGGTGAAAGTGTCCTCGGTGTGTACAGAGATCTCTGGCTACCGAAGAGTGTGAGGGATCAGATGGTTGGGTATGGGATTGGTCCAGAGAACCTGAGAAAGTTGATGTCTGAGGACGACAGTGGGGCTTCCTCTGGGGACGCTGAGAAGGTAGCTGACGCTCTGATGCTCACAATCCATGGAGTGAGGATGAAGGTGAGATTGGATAAGATCCTCGGGGACCACGGACTGTATGCCCCCTTTGAGATGTACAACAACTTCCGCTACGTTATTAGTTTACCAAAGGCGAGTGATGTTATGGTGGCCCAGTCAAGTGAGACCGTTGACGGGTACACACTGGAAAACCTTGAGCTGGAGTATGAGACGATTGATAACACCGACATCGCCAGTGAAATAACCTCACTATACACAGCTGGTCGATCGTTATCCTACGAACACGTCACGTTGATGAAGTCAACTGAATGGTGGGCTGGATCGACCCTGATCAACGAACACATTAACCTTCCACGGAAGTCTATGAAAGGAATCGTGATGATGTTCACAAATAAAACCCGGACTGATAGTGAGAAATACGTCTATCCAAACATCGAAAGTGTCAAGCTAACAATTGAGGGTGTACCAAACGCCGTCTTCAGTCAGGGGATTCCAAAAAGCCGATTCTATGATGAGGCTAAAAGACTATTTGGTGGAAAGGAAAACACAGATCAGTTTATGACAATCCAGAAGTTCTACAAGGACGCTTTCGCTCTAGCGATTGATCTGAGAAGTATTGAGGACCGTGACAGTGTCGGAACTGGGAAAAGAATCGTTAATACACAGTCTGGGGTTCTGATTGAGATTACTAAGAAGGTGACTGTGGCTAACGTAGTCTGTCGGATCTTTGTGCTGAGTGATGGTTTGGTAAACATGGTAAACAAAAATCTAAAATCAATCCAATATTAAATGGACCATCCGTTCAATATGTTGATCGTTGGTATGACAGGTTGTGGAAAAACCTGGTATCTCCTGAGGATGTTAGAAGATGAATACTTCAGGTTTTTTGATTACATCGTTCTGCTCTGTCCAACGTTCAGCTGGAACAAAACCTATGGTACTTGGAAATACACCTCCGACCCAGACTTCATCGCTGTGGATTGTAGTCAGGACGACGTTGAAATTGTGCTAGAGTATATTGTTCGGATATTCAAGGGATTAAAACATTGATAGTCCTCGACGACTGTGCCAGTGGACAACCCGTAAAAAACAGAACAAGTGAGTTGGTTAAATTAGCCTTCAGCGCCCGGCACTACAATCTGTCAACTATCGTAATCACACAACAGCTAACAGCTATCACAAAACCTTACAGGGAGAATATCAGTAAGTTGGTAACGTTCTACAACCCCAACAAAACCGACATGAAGGTCATCACTGATGACTACCTTGGTGGTTTAGACCGTGATGAGGTTATGGGGATAACTGAAAAGCTAAAAGAAAACAAATACGCTAGGCTTGAGATTATGTTAAGGCATCCATACGCGTATAAGGTGGTCATCCCAAAATCTGGTCTGTAGTAAGATGGCCGAAAAGAAAACTAAAACGGTGAGAGTCGGGAAAAAACCCAAGACACCCGCTGTAGAACCAGCTGAGACATCTGTTGGGGAGCCAGAAACGGAAATACCTACTGAAATCCCCAACCTAGTCGATGAGCTCGTCAATGATCTGAAAAAGACTGAGGAAACCAACCCAACACCCCCACCAACCGATGACACCAATAGTAAGAGAAGTGAGCTGATAAAATTATCAGAAAACGGTGAAATAACTCAGTCAGTTGGCTACATCAAAAAAGCGTCGGTAAAGGTTGTGGATAAGCTATACGCTGAATATGAGGCTAGAAGGATGGAAAGAGCTAACGAATTCCTGACTGATATGCTAATCAGTAGATTCTCTAATGTTCTCGGTGGTTTGGACGCCGTAGAAAGCTCTGAGGAGCTAGACAACGAATTACAAAAAGACAAACTGTTAAAGAGTGACGTTGGTAAAGTTGTGGCCATGATCACGCCGTATATACCATGTCTCGGACTGCTATCCGGAGGTATAACTGTGGGAAAACATGTGTATCAACACAAAACAAAATTATCTGAACGGAAATCGGGGAGTAAGTGAGATGTGTTAAAACCACCCTGGGGTCGGGGCCTCCCAAAACCCACTCTCCCGCCTGCTTATACTTTGAAAAGTGGGAAAACAACCCACCCTTTCAAACATCCTTTCTTGATGAATTTCAGCATATTTTTTTTTTGGTTTGGGTCTCTTTTCGTCCCTTTTGCTTATACTTAAAAATTTTTTAAAAAAAGCCTACCGTTTCAAACAACCCTTCTCGCTAAATTCTAACATTCTGAGGCTGTTTTTGGCAAAAAAATAAAAAGTGCGCCGGTATCCTCATATTCTATACTACTAGCAAATGTTAAAACTTTAACAAAATATCAAGTTTATATTTTGCAGTTCTTTCTTTCCATTTCTTTCCAATAATTTTTTTTACAAAGAACATTTCTAGAGGATCTAAAAATATTTCCATTTTCCAAAGTCATCGAATAGATTGAAAATTACTCAAACAACTGCCTGGCTCTCTGTCACGGCTATATTCATTTCGAAATTTGAAGTTGATTCTAGTATTACTGATAACTTGATCCACTTAGATGATTATGATATTATTAGAAAAGACAGATCAAGAAATGGGGCGGAGTTTGTATTTATTTGCGTAGCTCAATCAATTACAATATAAGGTTTGATCTAATTCCATCTGAATTAGAGGCTATTTGTATAGAAATTATTAAGCCACATAGTCGACCATTCATTGTTACAACTGTTTATAGACCACCTAATGCATCATCAGAATTCTTTGATCATTTGGAAAAGTTAATCAAACAGATTGATGATGAAAATAAAGAACTGCATATCCTGGGTGATCTAAATTGTGACATGTTGAAAACAGATAAAAATTCTAATATGCCAACAAAGAAACTAAAGTCATTATATGAATTGTATCAATTATCTAACATTGACAACATCCAGCCTCATTGCTCATATAGTCACAAATACACCTGAGAAAATTTCTGATTCTGGTGTTATCCACACTGGAATCAGTGATCATAGTCTGATGTTTGCAATCAGAAAAATTCGTGTTATTCAAAAAGAAGAAAATATTATTGAAATTAGGAACATGAAAAATTTTGATGAAAAAAAATTTGTTGACGCACTGCTAGATCAACATTGGGAGTATGTTTACTTTTTTGGTGCATGATGATCCAAATGCTATGTGGCAAATTTGGAAAGAATTATTCCTAGAAATACTAAATAATCATGCACCACTTCAACAAAAAAAAAGATTAGGTCTAAAAAAAGTCCTTTGGATTACGAGTGATATTAAAAACCTATTAAGTACGAGGGACAAATTGAAAAGTCATAAGTATTGTAAAAAATATTTATTTAGCTTTCTACACATGTACAATTAAAGAAATAAGGCGATTAAAAGTACTAGTTTCGTCCTTCGGACCTCTTCAACAAATCGCCATATTGTTAATTAAATAAAATAGGGTAAAAACTTCATGTAGTATCAAATGTTAGGTTGAAAACTTCATGTAGTATCAAATGTTAGGTTTCAGTCCCAAGAACCCCAGAAACTGAAAAACTTCATGTAAATTCTAATGTAATCAACCCTCTGTTATAATAGCACGGGGGCTTTTCACATAGTTCCATTCATTCTTCGTATTGATTAGCTCGTCATGGTTTACCTTGCCAATAAGTACTGCTTCTGTGATTTGTCTCAGCATCGCATCATCACGGAAAATACCAGTAACGTTCATAACAAAAGATGGCATATTACCTCCATGCTTCTCATAGGCATGTCTCCACATAACAGATTTTTCTTCGCGGCGATTCATAGAATGTAAATGTTCTTTTCCACGACTATACGCACTTTTTGAAGTTTCTCCTACATATTTATGTTTGCACTCCTGGCAAACTAGTTCGTAGGTAACTCCTGTGGCATTACACCCTCCTTTTCCATCACTCCGGCAAACCAAACATTCCTGTCTTTGACATTGTCTCTCTTGAAAAGGGTTAGATTGTTGTAACTGTCGTTTAAGTGTTACACCTGATTGTTCGACGATCTTGATCTTGAGTCCAACATGTCTAACTTCTCTTTCATATCGTTGCTTAAGAACAGCTCTTGGTGTTGCGGGCACAAAGATAATACTATCATGCATATCCTCCTTTCTTACACCAGGTATCTCGTTTCTTTCGTTTCTCTTGAGCTCGCTCTACTTGTCGCCATTGTCTAGGTCTGTACATAGGTTTCTCACCACAAGCATCTAGTCTCTGAATGTTGTCATATGCTTTTAAAGCAGAATTTACTACCTCCATCCTGAATTTCGTACCATAGCCTGAATATTGTAGGCGCATCGTCATATCGTTCACGTGACCAACAACCACCTCCCACGGTAAGCCATTATTACCAACTTAGAAACAGATTGGTTAAATTATAAAAAGACAAGAAATAAGGTAAATATGGAGTTAAGAAATGCTAAAAAAGTATATTATTCCACGAGAATTGCTGGTCAAAAACGAAATCCTAAAGAGGCTTTGTGATGTTCCCAAGAGATCAACACACAAACTTCCTTTGCCTCGCACTCTGGAAACTTGATACACTCGTCATTTGATTGATTACTCGTTATTATAGGTTATTTGATATTTAGTTGGTTAGCACACTCGCACAAGACAGTTAGGATAAACATAGACAGTTTATGTATGTTCGCTCAACGGTAAAGAGTTTACAACGTAAGTGAATCACAATACCTTCATGTATTTATATGGGATTGTTTATTGTTATATGTGTTTTCAGTTATGATGATTTATGTAATAGCATGTGTAGAACGATATTCATTATTATTATTTAGTTTTCACCGCATGATTTGGAGCTTATTAATAAATGGTTTAAATTAAAAGACTTCATTTGTGTGGTTGATCACAAGCGAACTCCGCAATCCCCTCGACGAGGGTCAGATTAATCCGGGAACGCGACAGTGAAAAGTTTGTAAAGAAACCAAACGTGAACGCGCAAATAGACTGCTATTGACATTCGAACGCTCAATGAACTCTAACGCAGCGAATCTTGATGGCACGGGTCACACATCTTCCACGCTTACTGGGGAAAACGTAGCGGAAGATCAACGACAACGAACTTTGTCATACAAGGCCCTACACAATGCGGTTCAAGTGAAAGAATCAGAGCTCCGTGTAAAGAACAAAGAAGTACGCGACGCAGCCGACGCAGTATTTGCTCTGTTAAACAAGAAAGCGCCCCCCACGGAAGTCGATGACATCTTACCACGATTGAACGAAGCGCTCAAAAATTATGAAGCGCCCGCAATGGAGTTAGATGAGATCTTTAAACAAGACAAGTGGAGAGACTTTCTCGAACAATCTTGACTCACCAAAGAATCAAGTGAATCACTTCTAAAACACGCATACAGGGCTATTTCACGCGAGAAACACAACAAAAATGACACCCTTCATGAAATTGAAGGGTGAAATTGACTCAAGCTCAAGACAATCACACCACACGAAGTCGTCTCGAACATCCACGTCTTCTAGTAGCGCCAGAAGAACAGCGATGGCAGAAGCTGCTGCGGCAAGACAACAAGCAGAGTATGATCGTTTAATAGCGGAGAAGGAGAACCAATACAGGCAACAAGAAGCAGAAGAAGAATTGCGCCACGAACAGACGAAATCGCAACACGACCTCGACATGGCTATTCTCACTGCGAACAAAATGCAAGCAATTGCAGACGCGAAGTTAAAAGCCATTGAACTATCCATCAGAGAAGAAGAAACCCCGCGTATACCTTTCCATGAAGACGCGTGTACAATCACCAGTCGGCGAACCCAAGAGTAGGTCCGAACAGAAGGAAGGACCTGTGGCGATAAGACGGAAAATGTCAATACCGAAAAAGGCAAAACACAAGCAGAGTCACGAAGTACCCCTCCCCGGAGTTGTATCGAGAGTTTGTTCCAAGGGGTTTCGCTGGAAATTCACCACTGTACAGGTCCAACCTACCAGATACAAGAACAGCAATACCGAATCAATATACTGAAAAAAACCACGTACACCAATCAACGCCTAGCAACTTTAGCAAGACAAAACCTGCCCAAATGTCACCCTGACACCTTCGACGGAGACGCCACCCTATTCCACCCGTGGAAGAGTTCCTTCGAAGCTATGATCCAGGATACTGATGTGAGCCCTGCTCAAGAGATTGCTTATTTACATAACTACACCTCAGGAAAGGTACGGGAGTTGGTGGATAATTTTAGGAAACGACAACATCGTGATCCAGCTGCAATCAAGCGCGAGGTCTGGGTCGAGCTAGAGAAACGATTCGGGAACACAGCAATGATCACCAATACTCTCCTTAATCGACTTAAAGAATATGCCAAGTTCAGTGGAAGAGACAAAGAAGAGCTACAGAAATTCGCAGATGTCTGCGCCAACGAAGATAGTCAAATGGCCTACCTTCCTGGACTAGCATGCCTGAACTACCCTAGCTCTATCCGACCCATAGTAGAAAACCTTCCCAACTCTGCGTCACAAATGGGACAAGAAAGTCGTCGGGTACGCCGATGAGAATAACGATGCCTATCCTGGCTTCCACGTCTTTGCCGCTATGATCCAAAGACAAGCTAAACTAGAAAATCTTCCGAATATCCTGGCTGGAGACTTATTCCACCGCAACGCTCGTTCCAAAAGAGATACGGGGAAAGAAGAACGACGATTATCTCACTATTCTAGCGACGAAAACACCAGAACAATGAAAACACATCCCGAAAGCGACCTTTATAACGAGGGCGATCGCAAAGATAAGTACTGTTCATTCCACGATAGGAAAGGACACGATCTTTTGGAATGCAAAGCCTTTGGAACTAAAAGCTTAGAGGAAAAGACGCAGTGGATTAAAACAGCTAGCCTTTGCTTCCGTTGTCTCATGTCAAAACACTGTGCGAGTCAGTGTAATGTCAAAGTTGAATGTAAGAAGTGCGATAGCGAACGCCATTTGGAACCCCTCCACAACGATAAAGAAGATCGTAAGGATGAAGAGCATAAGGACGACGAAGCGCCAGAAGATAACGACGAGGAGGTTAACTCAGCCTGCACCGCTATATAGCAAGATAGTTCTTCTAGATATCTTCCACCAAAACAAACCCGAAGAGGTCCAGCGCGTGTACGCAATTATCGACGACCAAAGTAATGCGTCAGTGATCAGTCCTGAGCTAGCTGAGAAACCCTCGCCAGACGGATCAAAACAAAGATACCTCCTGTCGACTTGCAGCGATACCAAGCAAATCAAATACGGCCGACGAGTTACAGGTGTGGTCGCGAGATCGATCGAAGGAAAAGTCGCACTTCCAAAGCTCAATGAATGCGACAGTATTCCCGAAGTCAAGCGTGAAATCCCTACCCCGGAAATGACTAAGCAACACCCCCACCTACGAAAGATCGCCGAGGAAATTCCACCCCTCGACAACGACGCCAAGATTCAACTTCTGATTGGTAGAGACGCACCGGAACTGCTTAAGGTGAGAGCTTTCAAGAACAGACCAAAAGGCGCCCCGTGGGCGCAGAAACTGATCTTAGGGTGGACAATATCAAGTCTGATGTGTTTGGATCGTATAGGAGGCCCTGTCCATGTTACCGCTCGTCGTATGACCGTAGATGTCTTGCGGAACCAACTTGTCGACATGCAACGAGGTGAAACGGCATTCGAGTCTTTAACCAGCCCCATGCGCTCGTTGGAATACCACAGCCTTCCACGCTCGAACTGTTTCAAGATAAAGGAACAATATGTAGACAGCGTTACAAGAGAAACTGAAATGGGAAACGAGATCTATCGCATCACATGCGCTGACGACAACGAAATGGGCACTTCATGGGAAGACTGCCGTTTTCTAGCCACTATGGAGAAAGGAATCCACAAGAACGAGCTTGGCAACTGGGAAATGCCACTCCCGTTTCGCTCTGAGAACGTGGTTATGCCGAACAACCGCAGCCAAGCACTCATCCGTCTCAACGGATTACTTCGTTCCTTCAAAAGAAAGCCACAGACGCAGAAAGATTGTCTTGCCTTCATGCCTAAAATTTCGAGCGCGGACACGCTGCTACCGTAATACCAGAGGAACCTTCCCAAAAGATCATAAACGACGAACAAGAAAAGACATCAACAGGGCGAGTCTGGAAACTTCCACATTTTACGGTATACCACCCGAAAAAGCCTGGTCAAATTCGTGTGGTGTTCGACTCTTCTGGAGTGTCACTAAACAAAGAGTTATTAACCGGCCCTGATCTTATGAACAGCCTTCTCGGAGTGCTCATCCGTTTTCGACAAGAGAACATCGCCATCATGTGTGACATCGAACAGATGTTTTATTCGTTTCACGTCTACCCGAAACATAGAGATTTTCTACGATTTTTCTGGTTTAAGAATAATGACCCATCAAAGGAAATAGTGGAGTTCAAAATGACTGTCCACCTTTTCGGCAATGGCCCCATGCAGTCCCGCAGTGGCAACTTTCGGATTGAGAAAGACCGCCGACGTGAACAAAGAAACCCATGGAATCACCGTAAGAGAATTCGTGAACCGCGACTTCTATGTTGGCGACGGACTGACGTCATGCCGCACAGAACACGAAGCAATGAACTTGGTGGAAGGAGCACACACGATGTTAGCCACAGCCAACCTCCGCTTACACAAAGTCGCTTCAAACTCCACAGCAGTTATGGAGGCCCTGCCCACAGAAGACCGCGCGAAGGACATCCGCGACTTGGATCTCCGGCGTGACACCCTACCGGCCCAACGTTCTGGGCGTCTATTGGGATTTACAGAGTGACTCATTTACATTCCTAGTTTCCTTGACAGAAAAACCATTTACACGACGGGGAGTTTTGTCAATAGTGAATTCCGTATTCGACCCGCTTGGCGTAGCGGCGCCCGTCACTTTAGTGGGAAAGCGCTCGGAAAGCAAAAGAATGGTGACCAACCTCTTGAATGGGACGACCCACTCCCCGAGAAAGCGATGAACACGTGGAAACTGTGGAAAGATAACCTACAAGAATTAGAGAATGTCTCTGTACCTCGCTGCTACCATCCAAAAGACTTTGGAAGAATAGTCCGTAACGAGATTCACGCTTTCTCCGACGCTAGCAAAGATGCAACCGCGACTGCAGTCTACCTTCGACAGGTCGATGACAAAGGAATGGTGAACGTGTCCCTTGTATTTGGTCGAGCGAAAGTTGCACCGGCGAAGGCAACGAGCATCCCTCGACTGGAACTATGCGGCGCAGTTCTATCCACCCAAGCCGTCCATCGAGTAAAGAAAGAGCTCAGTTTGAATATCAGCGAGACCATCTTCTACACCGACTCGAAAGTCGTCCTCGGTTACGTAAAGAACGAAAGTCGTAGATTCCACGGCTATGTAGCCAACCGAGTTCAATCCATTCGCGACGCCTCCGAACCACACCAGTGGAGGTACGTAGATACATCGAAAAATAGGTACGCAATGCGTACATGCGGATACTGGTTTTTATTTGGCCTACAGATAATGATTGAACAACGTAAATTGTTCGCCAAAATATACTGAAAATGCTTGATAACCTTGTGACATATCAGCATATGCTCTCACGTATCATCTAGAATCGACAATAATTATTAATGTTTAAATGCCTTTAATAACTTAACAAGATAAATGCTTAATTCTAGCCCTTACTTAAACTCCAACCCAATCCCTAACCCAAGCCCTGCCCCAACCCTAATCTTAACTGTAATCTTAAAATGACAATTTTAGGTAAATTGGGAAAAACGGGAAACCCGGTCGCTAATCACATTGTTAAAAGAATGTGATATATCGCTTTCGTTCTAATCTATTCTTTACTGTCTACATTAGACTCTGGTAACACATGAATTGATTTGTCTCAACAATGATCAACGCGCTTTTTGAATAAGTACTTTATACGCCTACATGTAACTCAAGCAGTACCAAATACAGTTGATTTCTACGTATATACAGACAATCAGATGGCCGAGGGCCTAACATGTCAACAGTACACTTGAAACATTAGTTAAAAGGCTATTCATATTTCATAAAGATCCTGGTTCGAACCCAAACAAGCACTCGCTCTGTCTTTTCGTCTATGAAAAGCTTCTCGTTTTAGCGAGAATGTTGAAGTGCGTTACGAAATAATTATAATAACACTTTGCATGTATGGTTTTATTATGCGATGCTGAATTACTGAACACGAAAAAGTATTTCATGTAAACGAGCATTGACCGCGCGCTTGCTTTAGTATATTAAGATAACAGTGAATACATATAATATCATAACCTAAAAGCTATGAAATGCATACTATCTGGTATATAGGTATATGGTTTAGAAAGCAGTCACTGATTTGCAAAAATTGACAAAATCGTTTAAACTTTACTGTATATCGACAGACCAGCAGACCACTATCAGCTATCAACTCATCGTGGATATTTTCTTGGCGTCTTGTGATTGCGTGCAAAAGCGAAACTCGACTTCCAATCTTCCAGTGGTTGTTCTGGTACACGCTCGTAAACCCTTCGGACATACGAATAAGACTTCTGAAGTATGCCTATTAGCGTTTCGCCTTGATCACTTGATTGACGAAAACATTCGGATGGTTTAGCAACCAGTATTCGCAAAAACGCACATTAAGTGGATTTACATAATAGTTTTATTTATTGTTCAACCTGCTGTTTGTTCTTTTTGTAACCTTGGCGGCAAGCAGCTTTTGGCACAGCATAACCTATGTTGACTTGATTTGTTTTTGCGACGTCATTACAGCTTGTTTTCCCCTGGACATGTTAACTGTTCAGTTTTGTGAACAGGAAAAAAAACATGAAACGCGGTCCCTATAATCGCATTAAAATATGATACTTATATCGCTTTAATTTCGCTTGAGTGTAATGTTAGGTAAATCGGCAAAAACAGGAAACGCGGACGCTAATCGCATTGTTAAAGAATATGATATTTTTATGTTTTATATGTCTATGTTTTAGACTCTGGTAACATATGCATTCATGCGTCTCAATAAATCAATGTTCAACGCGTTTTTTGAATGGGTATTGCATACGTCTACATGTAACATAAATAATGCCAAGCACGATGGATTTCTGCGTGTAAACCTATAGCTAAAACATCTTGGTCGAGCGCTTATAACACGTAAACACTTGAAACATTTAATAGTTAAAAGGGCATTCAGATTTCAGAAAGATCTTTAATCCGAAGCCAAACAAGCGCTCACACTGTTTCTTCGTCCTTGGAAAGCTTGTCGCTTAGGCGACAAAGTCGAAATGCGTTCCGGAATTATTATAGTAACACCTTGTATGGTTTTATTAGGTGATGCTGTATTGAACACGAGAAAGTATGGTATGTAAATGTGCGGTCACCGCGCGCTTGTATTTATAGTATAAAACAACAGTACATACATACATACATACACATACATACACATACATAATACATGCATGCATAAAAATGTATTAAAATGCTGAAATACATATTGTTTCGAAACCAGACTATCCGCAAAAATTCTCAAAAACGTTCAAATTTATACGGACAGACCAGTAGCCCACTGTGAGCTGTCGACTTGTCATCATATTTCTTGGCGTCTTGTGATTGCGTGCAAATGTTCATTATCTGAAACAAAACTCAACATTTATCTCCCATTCGTTGTTCGTGTTCACGTTCGTAAACCCTTCTGACTTATAAATAAGACTTCTGAAGTATGCTGATTCGGACTATTGCTATTGGACTGCGTTGGTCACGTGATTGACGAAAACATTCTCACACACACACACACACACACACACACACACACACACACACACACACACACACACACACACACACATCCGCGCTCATGACATAGCGGATTATGGTTTAGCAACCAGTATCCGCAAAAATCCGGCCGACCTAGCTACTCGAGGTATCACCACGAAAACACTAGTGGAGTCCGATTGGTTGTCCGGTCCTGCCTTTTTATATCAAGCTTCGTTGCCCATAACGCCTAGCGAAGAACCCGAGTCCACCTTAGACGACAACGATCCGTAAGTAAAGGTGACCGTGTGCTCTACAAACATGAAGAGGCAAACTAATTTAGAGTCGTGGCGATTCGAGCGCTTCTCTCGCTGGTCTAGACTTCAAGACGCCATAGCAAACTTGATCGTTCGGGTGAAGCAGTTTAAACAAAGAAAAGAAATACGATCACCTCGGCAGAGTACACCCGAAAACCGTCAGCAACGCTTGTCTCGCCTCCCCACACCTCCCGAAATAGAACAAGCAGCGACGATCCTTATACAAAGTGCGCAACGAGAACGTTTCCAGCCAGATGTCGACGTTTTGGAGAAGATACCTAAAGATCAACCTTTAACAAAGGACGGTCGTAGTTCAAACAAAAGACGACAAATACTACGCCAAGCAAAACCCATTCGTAGACGAAGATGGCCTTCTCCGAGTAGGTGGACGCCTCGATCGTTCAGAACTCCCCTTTCAAGAGAAACACCCGATCCTAATACCTAATGGACACCACTTGGCAAGATTACTGATTTTACACTACCACGATAGAGTTCATCACCAAGGCCGTCATATCATCACGGAGCGCTTCGTCAGGCTGGCTACTGGGTGGTTGGTGGACAGAAAATGGTTGTTTAGGCCATGAAGTCTTGTGTCACCTGCAAGAGACTAAGAGGACCGAAGCTTACTCAACACAAGGCTGATCTACCCCCCGATAGGATGGAGGCTGGACCACCATTCACAAACGTTGGTTTCGATGTCTTCGGCCATACAGATGCGGAAACTTCGAGGTGGAGCAGCCAATCAAAGCGTTGGGGATTAATTCTAACTTGTCTCAGTAGCAGGGCTATCCACATTGAAACCTTGGAATCATTAGAAAGCAATTCATTTATCTGCGCCTTACGCCGTTTTTTCTCCATTCGTGGCCCTGCCCGTAAGCTCAGATGCGACAGAGGAACGAACTTTATTGGAGGAAAGTCAGAGCTTGATAACGCCCTTAAAGAAATGAACGACCTACGAATATAAAGATACCTTGCTGAGCAAGGGTGCGAATGGGAATTTAGCCCTCCTCACGCTTATCATTTGGTGGCGCATGGGAGCGCCAAATAAGCACAATTCGTCGCGTGTTGGACACAATGTTGCTGAAGATCGGTAGCCCACAGCTTGACCACGAACTACTGACGACCCAGTATCGTGAACAGTCGTCCCATCACTGCCATTACAACCGATACAGACGAACCAAACCCATTAACACCATCCATGTTGCTTACCATGAAAACACGTTCACTCGGACCGCCTCCTGGTAATTTTGTCCAACAAGATCTATACGCCCGCCGTCGTTGGAGAAGAATCCAGTACTTGGCCGACCAATGTCTGGTCTAGGTGGAGACGCGAATACCTCCAGAACCTTCAAGCAAGACCAAAATGGAATACCAAACAACGCGACTTAACAGCCGGAGACATAGTATTGGTGAAAGACGGGGACGTACATCGAAACGAATGGCCGATTGGTAGAGTCATAAAATCCATTGCCGGCACTGATGGTCATGTAAGGAAAGTTGAAGTCATGATCCACAAGGAAGGGATTCGACCCATCAATCAGCTTATCCTACTACTTCCTCACAAGCACGACGAAGCACGAACTGTATATAAAGACACACATGCAACCTCTCGGGAACATGTTGAACAGTTACGATGATCAAGGACGTTGTCCATGGGCGAGGAGTGATCACACTCCTCATCAGTTCATCAGGGAACATCAGTTCCCGAGAGATCGACACACAAACTTCCTTTACCTCAGAGAGCCTAATTGGCCCTATGCGCTCATTTCATTAACACTCGCACTCTGGAAACTTGATACACTCGTCATTTGATTGATTACTCGTTATTATAGGTTACTTGATATTTAGTTGGTTAGCACACTCGCACAAGACAGTTAAAGTGCCTATCTCAGGGTTGGGGATTTTACATATTTAGGATATTTGGAACATTTTAAGAAGATTTGTAATATATCTTCTTCTCCAAAAATTTCATCTTCATGGACTTTTTTGCTGTTAAAGTTGGTGATTTTGACGATGGCCGTGAAAATTTTTTACTGGGTTCTAGTCGCCGGAAGTGACGTAGAAGCAGGGAGACCTTCTCAGACAGTAACAGTGTTTACATCGGGAGTTTACGGGTCACGTTGGATTTTCTTGGCTATATTCAGGTTATTTTGTCGGAAATCGTTTTAAAAATTATGCCAAACAGGTGCGTAGTGTTTTTACTCACGAATGAACCCGGTTGATACGCTAGAATGGCGCTGTATGCTGTTTCTTTTTTTGCAACAATAACGATGTACTATTTTGACTCACGGAAGGCGAAGAAGACAAGGGTAGCTTAGTGTGAAATTTCGTCAAGGATAAAGGTGTGAAATGAACGCCGACATCTACTTCTGTGACCTGTTCGTTGTTCGAAGTATTTTCAACGGGAATATTTGGCACTAAGACGATTCACAGCAGTTTATCACGAGGAAACGCCGTCGGTGTGTCGATTACAAAACGACAACAATAGAGCGTGAGAACTTGTGCATGTCATCAGTCTCATATTTCTTTTTAATCGAAGTATTGTTTGCGTTCGATCTTTCATCAAGAATATATCGAAATATACTTGGCTTGGTAACGTCGTCTGCCTCTGGTTCTAACACTGATAGCTAAAATGACTAGACCAGGATGTAAACATTATTCCGGGATACGTAATCGAAATCGAAGACGAAGTAAAACTGTCTTCCAGTGTGGCCATACCGGAAGACGAATCATCTGAATGCATTGTCAAGCCGTATGAAGATGAAGTCGGTTGCCGATGAAATTTGGATCGTAAATCATAATGAGGAAATGCGACTTGAAAAAGGTCTTTAGTACGACGGCTACAAATTCCTTTTGAGGGGCACGATAAGGTAAATGATAGGTAAGTTTAATGTCTTTAATTGAAAGTTGCTTTTATCAGTGAATTTATGTTTACGTTTTATCTGCAATGTTATATACACGCATTTGCTAAAACAAAAAAATTTGTATGCTGTCAAAGCCAAATGATTCGCATGTTTAATTCTATTCGATATTTCTCTGACACTGAACTGCTTGCGAATGCGAAAGAATGTCAGTAAATCAGGCCTGGTTCTTACGTCGCATTTAATTCAGACGATTTTAATTCATAGTTAGCTTCGTCTAGTCGACGTGAACTCGAATTCGTTTCATGCGACGAATTTAATTCGGTGACGAGCAAGGAAAATCCCGTTAGATCGCGCCAAAAACGTCCAATACGCATGCGAAGTAAACAAAAATCTGATCACGGGCACAAAAAATATGTTATCATAATTTATGCATTTAATTCGATGCGACGATACAGCGACGTCTGAAACCAACACGCATTTCAGACGTTGTATCCGTGTCACCGCGACGGATACAACGTCTCAGACGAATTTAACTCTTCAGTCGAATTTAATTCGTTTCATACGTCGCACTGCAGTCGCATTTAATTGATTGAGTTAAATTCGTCTGAATTAAATGCGACGTATGAACCAGGCCTCAAAGCTTGCAGTGAAACGGTTAATAACATTGATCAAGTTCTTTACACTTGTTGGCCTGGAAATCTGATAATTGCGTCTAGCGGGACACTTACATCGTAAAAGTGACAAGATAAAGTATCAGAACGAAGCAATTCTATTAGCCTAGGTGAATTGTGCGTAGCTGGCTTATTCGCAAGTGGAAATCGGAAAGCGAACGATTATTCTATTAATCAATACTGACTATCTACCTGTTTTCTGTATCTTCTATTTTATAGTTTGCCTCGTCAATTCTTCGATATTTGCAGCCCGCTAGACGCAGTGACCAGATATATAACAAATATAAAGATGCGAATCATTTGGCTTTGACAGCGGCCAGTATACAACATTCGATAAAACGTAAACATAAATTCACTGATAAAGCAAACTTTCATAACTTACAAATCGTTCACCTTGTTGTGCCCCGCCAAGTGAATTTATAGCCATTGTAGCAGATATTTTTCAAGTCCATTTGCTCATTAAATTTGCGATCCTAAATTCATCGCATTCGCAAGCAGTTCGGTGTCAGAGAAATATCGAATAGAATTAAACATGCGAATCATTTGGCTTTGACAGCATACAAAATTTTTTATACAACATTGCAGATAAAACGTAAACATAAATTCACTGATAAAAGCAACTTTCAATTAAAGACATCAAACTTAATCACCTATCATTTTTACCTTATCGTGCCCCTCAAAAGCGAATTTGTAGCCGTCGTACTAAAGAGCTTTTTCAAGTCGCATTTCCTCATGATTTATGATCCAAATTTCATCGGCAACCGACTCGTCTTCATACGGCTTGACAATGCATTCAGATGACTCGTCTTCAGGTACGGCCACACTGGAAGACAGTTTTACTTCGTCTTCGATCTCGATTACGTATCCCAGAATAATGTTTACATCCTAGTCTAGTCATTTTAGCTATCAGTATTAGAACCAGAGGTACACGACGTTACCAAGTCAAGTATATTTCGATATATTCTTGATCAAAGATCGAACGCAAACAATACTTCGATAAAAAGAAATCACACCGACGGGGTTACCTCGTGATAAACTGCTGTGAATCGTCTTAGTGCCAAATATTCCCGTTGAAAATACTTCGAACAACGAACAGGTCACAGAAGTAGATGTCGGCGTTCATTTCACACCTTTATCCTTGACGAAATTTCACACTAAGCTACCCTTGTCTTCTTCGCCTTCCGTGAGTCAAAATAGTACATCGTTATTGTCGCAAAAAAAGAAACAGCATACAGCGCCATTCTAGCGTATCAACCGGGTTCATTCGTGAGTAAAAACACTACGCACCTGTTTGGCATAATTTTTAAAACGATTTCCGACAAAATAACCTGAATATAGCCAAGAAAATCCAACGTGACCCGTAAACTCCCGATGTAAACACTGTTACTGTCTGAGAAGGTCTCCCTGCTTCTACGTCACTCCCGGCGACTAGAACCCAGTAAAAAATTTTCACGGCCATCGTCAAAATCGCCAACTTTAACAGCAAAAAAGTCCATGAAGATGAAATTTTTGGAGAAGAAGATATATTACAAATCTTCTTAAAATGTTCCAAATATCCTAAATATGTAAAATCCCCAACCCTGAGATAGGCACTTTAAGATAAACATAGACAGTGTATGTATGTTCGCTCAACGATAAAGAGTTTACAACGTAAGTGAATCACTATACCTTCATGTATTTATATGGGATTGTTTATTGTTATATGTGTTTTCAGTTATGATGATTTATGTAATACTGTAATAGCATGTGTAGAACAATATTCATTATTATTATTTAGTTGTCACCGAATGATTTGGAGCTTATTAATAAATGGTTTAAATTAAAAGACTTCATTTGTGTGGTTTATCATAAGCGAACTCCGCAATCCCCTCGACGAGGGTCAGATTATTAAGCATACATGTCGATATTGTAACATATTCTGAATTTACCCCTTCGTAATTTTCTTTACCCTTCTTTTGAAACACAAATGAATAGTCGAGTCTTACTTAGTCTTCACTGTCTGGTTGTTGTCGCCACGGCCTAGTTCCCACTTCTCTTGCAATGTTTATTCTAGCGAATTCACGCATGCGCAAACGTTTGGCAGCGGTGTTAGCTGCACCTGCCATTTCAGATTCATTGACGCGTATGTTTAATCAGGCTGTTACTCTAGCCTCTTTTCCTAATGAATGGAAAATGGCTAGAGTAACACCTCTCTATAAACGTGGCCATCGAAATGTACCAGGAAACTACAGGCCAATTTCAGTTTTGCCAGCCATTAGCAAAATCATGGAACGAATTCTGTATAATCAACTGTATAATTATTTAACCAAATTTGGACTGCTAAGTGGTTCCCAATTTGGTTTTCGGAAATCTCACTCTACAGCTACAGCATTACTGGACTGGGCTAATGACTCATATGTGAATTTAGACAGAAAAATGTTTAACCTAGTAGTTTTCATTGATTTAAAAAAAGCATTTGATACTGTTGATCACCAAATTCTATTGAGAAAGTTGGAGCTCTGTGGAGTAACAGGACAGGCTCTTTCTTTGCTAAAATCATATCTCACAAATCGAAGCCAGAAGTGCCAAATAAATGGATTTGTTTCATCAGAACGTTTGATTGGATGTGGTGCACCACAAAGTTCTATTTTAGGACCACTATTATTTTTATTATATATCAATGACATACCTCAGTGTCTTAATAATACGAAACCTCGGCTATTTGCTGATGACACAAATCTCACAGCTTCTGGAGACTCTATAACTGATATTGAAGTTGCAGCAAATTCTGATTTAGAAAACCTTAGGAAGTGGTTGATGGCCGATAAACTTAGCTTGAATGTAGCTAAAACTGAATTTATGTTGGTTGGTTCAAAACCAGTGATAAAAAGTACTTCAAATTCTCACAAATGTTTTCATTGAAAATAAACAAATTAAACAAGTTTATGAATGCAAAACTCTTGGAGTAACAGTTGACCAGCATTTGTTTTGGAAGAGTAATACTGAAAATATTTGCAAAAAATAACAGCAGGAATCTCTTCTCTCCGTCGTATCAAACCTTTTGTTGATAAAGATATACTTATTTCCATGTATAATGCTATTGTTCGCCCATACTTCGATTATTGTTGTGAAGTGCGGGATGGGTTCGGTGAAACACAATCAAAACGACTTCAAAAACTGCAAAATAGAGCTGCTCGAATTATCACAAATATGAGCAATGATATAGATCATTCTGTTACTTTTCATGCCTTGGGCTGAGAGCCACTTAAGATGGTGAGAAAAAGGGCAAAAGCAAAAATGATGTATAAAATTTTAAATAAACTGGGAGTAGTAATAGACCCCCATATGGCGGATTCATAATTAATTAGGTAAATTGAATTTTTAATGAGCTCTGTCAATATCCTCCTCAGGCTCCTTTGGGACCCTCTAACCCTAATCTCATTATGCATACGTCATTATGGCTCATGCTCCTATAGGACACTCTAACCCTATCCAACCCCCTTACCCTGGCTTGTTGCTGAACCCCCGGTTTTTATTACGTCATAACTGACTCGCGCTCTTCCGAAACACCCTAACCCTAGCTTGTTACTTAACCCCCCTGGTATTCACTACGTCATTCCCGATTGGTCTCCGACTGATTTCCGAAGTTACGTAAAAGGCACTGGACTTATCTCTTTATAACTAATAGAAACCAACTTTCATTTAAACCCTTAACCCTACTTATAGCCAACACTTGTGGGACACGTAGACGTACAGAGCATGCGTACAGTAAACTTTAACAAAATAGACGTTCTTTACAAGGAACTAAAAAGAAAGTGAGAGAGACACTTTATATTTTTTATCTGAAACCTTGTCTCGATGAGTATAGAGAGTTTTGGGCAGTCTAAGTGTCTGAATTGGCAGAGCTCGTATAGACTCAGATTAATAGCATACATGAATATTATATCAGTTTGGAACTTAAACGGCCAAACAGTTCTTTACCCATTTATTTGGACATATGTGCCGAATTGTCGCTTATTTGGCTTTAGTGTATAAAGTAAACGATGCCTTGAATGAAGAAACCGTTCGGAAAGCTGTTCGATAGACATTGAAACACTTTCTTCAGATAAACGGCTGACTCGGCTATTTTATTAACGTCGTCAAGCATCTTGTTAATGTTGCTACGGCTGATATTTGCATATTTATCCTGAGTGCACGTGCAGGAGACAAAAGAAAAACTCATTAGGGGCAATTAAGAGGATTAAGCGCTTGGGCAGGTCTAGGCGAGAAAGTCATTAGCGTGTACTTTGCATAAGACAGAATTCACAACAATCGGTTTAAAATATTTATTTACACAAAAAACTCTTGATTATTTAGTGATCTATCGGTAACACTAGCATATGGGCATACAGTACATCTTATAATCCGAAGGCATGGATCATGAGTCTTGAATTCTGTACCACAAACATTACATATCAGATTTCGAATAACGCATTTGTTAAAATATTTCCACAAACACTTAGGACACTCAATTGCATGTGTAAAGTTAACAGGATTCTGACAACGTTCGCAATCAACAGGTTCGTCAATTATAGAATTTTCTGATTCTATTTCGGTGTAATCTTTATCGTGTTCGGAATCTTCTTCGGAGGAAGTTTCTTCGTTTTCGCTCTCTGATTCTGTTTCTTCTTCTGCCTGCGCCAACATTGTCAGCACTCGAACATTTTCGATAAGGTTTTTGTCAATGTTAATGTCGGCGAGTCCTTTTACAAATACATTTAGACCAGCTGGTTCGGGAATTCCTGAGAAGTAAGGTGATACGCAGTATTCTACCAATTCGGCTATTTTTGTGTTTGGTATAGTTCTTCCTTGATACACAATTTCTCCTTTGGGATTCCATGTTAAGTTGACATAGGACGCGAGTAAACTATTCAGCAAAGAAGACGCTGTCGCTTCATCCACTCCGTAGTCAAAGTGTGACAGTATTTCTTTAACACGAAAATCATCATGTAATCTTTCTCCCATCGTGTTCAGGGTTCGAATGAGGGCCTTTACAAAATATCGTTCTTTTATATTAGTTCTGCGAGTCCTTCTAAAACAGGACCAAGTAAGACATCAAGAAATCCTGCGCCTTTTTGAATCAGTATCTCCTTTTTTCTCATAAAACTACTTCGGGGACTAGCCAAAGTTGATATGTCGTCGCTATAAGGCTTAACGTCTTCAAGCAAAGCAGGTGATAATTGATATTGCATTGACCAAAAGTTCAACATACAATCACAAATGCATCTAATTTGCTCGGGGCTTGCAGTCTCCAACAGAGCTCGCTGTTGAATAGGTTCACTTGTACATAAAAGTTCAAGAAACGGTTTGTGCTTTTTGATCAACATCTCTATTTGACAGTCAGTGTCGAAATGAGTAAAACGCTACCAAAACACACATTTTAAGAGGAGGAGGAGGAGGAGGAGGAGGAGGAGGAGGAGGAGGAGGAGGAGGAGGAGGAGGAGGAGGAGGAGGAGGAGGAGGAGGAGAAAGAAGGAGGAGGAGGAGGAGGAGGTGAAGAGAGGAGGAGGAGGAGGAGGAGGAGGAGGAGGAGGAGGAGGAGGAGGAGGAGGAGGAGGAGGAGGAGGAGGAGGAGGAGAAAGAGGAGGAGGAGGAGGAGGAGGAGAAAGAGGAGGAGGAGGAGGAGAAAGAGAAGAAGGAGTAGGAGGAGGAGGAACAAATAAACACATACATACAAAAGCATTTAGCTTAAAAATATTTATTTCGGTTTTCGTTCAAACATATACATATAAAAAGTTTTAGTAAGGTCTGCTTCTTAGATTATATTTAGGCGTTTTTATTTTAAAGGTAGCGTGATAGTCTTTCTTGTCTTCTGGTGATAATTGTGATACATCTTCTTTTGTCATGGGTAAATATTTTGATCTAGTCATCAATAGATGATGTTCATACTCTTCTCTATCATCTGGGGTCATCTTTGCCAAGTCGCTTTCTTTCCAATCCGAAGAGCTTTCCCAATTATGAAAGAAATTATGTTTAAGCGTCGGTTGTTCAACGGTAGGAGGCGGTGTTACAAAATAGGTTTTAGGTGTAGCATGGAAACTCCACGGAAGATCGTCAGTTTCTTGCTTTATCTCCGGTGTCAAATTTTCTGTATTTTGCTGAGTTTGAAGATTAGTCAGAGGTTGAGACTGATTATGCAGTTGGTTTTGAAACGTCAGAAAACGTCCTAGTTGATTGGAGTAAAGTATGTTCTTTTCGTCAGGTGTTAACTGTGGCGCTTGTACAATATCTTGCATTTTTTGTTCTGTATTGTACATGGCATTAACGATTGGAGGTAATTGATAGGATTGCTTTTGTATGAAACTACCCAGCTGTTGCTGCAGGCTTGAGCTATTTTCTCCAGGTAGAACATTGGTCTTGAGGCGATGATCGTCGTCCGTGGTCGGTTTCAGATCAAGCATTAAATAACCATGAGGACGAGTTGTGGCTTCCTCGTAACTCTTCATAAATTCATGGACATGACCTGGGTTCACCTGCCGTGCCAAGACAGAAATTTGTTGCTTGTCCCTCGGAGACTTGAATAGTACGATATAGTGTGCGTTGAGGCTGATGTTTCTTGTTTCTTTGCCTTGGTGAAATATATTCTGAACAATGTAGATCACGGAGAGATTCCTGTGATGACTACCTTTAGTAAATAGACTAGCAATACGTTTATCTCTTCCTGACTGATCCATGAGATCATCGAGGACGATCAGGTTACGTTGAGAGACCTCAAGAAAATTATCAGAGTCAATGTCGGAAGGTATACCCTCATAGAATTCGATGCCTGGTATTGTTTTGATCATTTCTAAATACATGGGCTGCCATTGCCCATAGCACCAAATGATACGTTCGGGAGGAGGATTAATCGTAGTTTTGGCGTTTTCAAGAAGCGTTTTCACCCATACTGTTTTACCACTCTGTGTGCATCCAGCGACAATGCAAGTAAATGGATGCTGCATGACTGTTGCGTCATTGAGAAGATGTGCTGGTCTTGAATAAGTACTGTTTTTATGGAAATTTTTTATATAACGTTGCATGTTGAATAGTGTAGAAAACGTTTTTCCACAAATGCTGCAGACATAAGACATGTTCACTCGTTGAAGAACATGAGCAGAATAAACATTTCTAGAGAATGTCATATTATTTATTCCTCCTCCTCCTCCTCTTTCTCCTCCTCCTCCTCCTCTTTCTCCTCCTCCTCCTCCTCCTCCTCTTTCTCCTCCTCCTCCTCTTTCTCCTCCTCCTCCTCCTCCTCCTCTTTCTCCTCCTCCTCCTCCTCCTCCTCCTCCTCCTCTTTCTCCTCCTCCTCCTCTTTCCTCCTCCTCCTCCTCCTCCTCTTTCACCTCCTCCTCCTCCTCCTCCTCTTTCTCCTCCTCCTTCTCCTCCTCCTCCTCCTCCTCCTCTTTCTCCTCCTCCTCCTCCTCCTCCTCCTCCTCCTCCTCCTCCTCCTCCTCCTCTTAAAATGTGTGTTTTGGTAGCGTTTTACTCATTTCGACACTGACTGTCAAATAGAGATGTTGATCAAAAAGCACAAACCGTTTCTTGAACTTTTATGTACAAGTGAACCTATTCAACAGCGAGCTCTGTTGGAGACTGCAAGCCCCGAGCAAATTAGATGCATTTGTGATTGTATGTTGAACTTTTGGTCAATGCAATATCAATTATCACCTGCTTTGCTTGAAGACGTTAAGCCTTATAGCGACGACATATCAACTTTGGCTAGTCCCCGAAGTAGTTTTATGAGAAAAAAGGAGATACTGATTCAAAAAGGCGCAGGATTTCTTGATGTCTTACTTGGTCCTGTTTTAGAAGGACTCGCAGAACTAATATAAAAGAACGATATTTTGTAAAGGCCCTCATTCGAACCCTGAACACGATGGGAGAAAGATTACATGATGATTTTCGTGTTAAAGAAATACTGTCACACTTTGACTACGGAGTGGATGAAGCGACAGCGTCTTCTTTGCTGAATAGTTTACTCGCGTCCTATGTCAACTTAACATGGAATCCCAAAGGAGAAATTGTGTATCAAGGAAGAACTATACCAAACACAAAAATAGCCGAATTGGTAGAATACTGCGTATCACCTTACTTCTCAGGAATTCCCGAACCAGCTGGTCTAAATGTATTTGTAAAAGGACTCGCCGACATTAACATTGACAAAAACCTTATCGAAAATGTTCGAGTGCTGACAATGTTGGCGCAGGCAGAAGAAGAAACAGAATCAGAGAGCGAAAACGAAGAAACTTCCTCCGAAGAAGATTCCGAACACGATAAAGATTACACCGAAATAGAATCAGAAAATTCTATAATTGACGAACCTGTTGATTGCGAACGTTGTCAGAATCCTGTTAACTTTACACATGCAATTGAGTGTCCTAAGTGTTTGTGGAAATATTTTAACAAATGCGTTATTCGAAATCTGATATGTAATGTTTGTGGTACAGAATTCAAGACTCATGATCCATGCCTTCGGATTATAAGATGTACTGTATGCCCATATGCTAGTGTTACCGATAGATCACTAAATAATCAAGAGTTTTTTGTGTAAATAAATATTTTAAACCGATTGTTGTGAATTCTGTCTTATGCAAAGTACACGCTAATGACTTTCTCGCCTAGACCTGCCCAAGCGCTTAATCCTCTTAATTGCCCCTAATGAGTTTTTCTTTTGTCTCCTGCACGTGCACTCAGGATAAATATGCAAATATCAGCCGTAGCAACATTAACAAGATGCTTGACGACGTTAATAAAATAGCCGAGTCAGCCGTTTATCTGAAGAAAGTGTTTCAATGTCTATCGAACAGCTTTCCGAACGGTTTCTTCATTCAAGGCATCGTTTACTTTATACACTAAAGCCAAATAAGCGACAATTCGGCACATATGTCCAAATAAATGGGTAAAGAACTGTTTGGCCGTTTAAGTTCCAAACTGATATAATATTCATGTATGCTATTAATCTGAGTCTATACGAGCTCTGCCAATTCAGACACTTAGACTGCCCAAAACTCTCTATACTCATCGAGACAAGGTTTCAGATAAAAAATATAAAGTGTCTCTCTCACTTTCTTTTTAGTTCCTTGTAAAGAACGTCTATTTTGTTAAAGTTTACTGTACGCATGCTCTGTACGTCTACGTGTCCCACAAGTGTTGGCTATAAGTAGGGTTAAGGGTTTAAATGAAAGTTGGTTTCTATTAGTTATAAAGAGATAAGTCCAGTGCCTTTTACGTAACTTCGGAAATCAGTCGGAGACCAATCGGGAATGACGTAGTGAATACCAGGGGGGTTAAGTAACAAGCTAGGGTTAGGGTGTTTCGGAAGAGCGCGAGTCAGTTACCCAGCTGTTGCTGCAGGCTTGAGCTATTTTCTCCAGGTAGAACATTGGTCTTGAGGCGATGATCGTCGTCCGTGGTCGGTTTCAGATCAAGCATTAAATAACCATGAGGACGAGTTGTGGCTTCCTCGTAACTCTTCATAAATTCATGGACATGACCTGGGTTCACCTGCCGTGCCAAGACAGAAATTTGTTGCTTGTCCCTCGGAGACTTGAATAGTACGATATAGTGTGCGTTGAGGCTGATGTTTCTTGTTTCTTTGCCTTGGTGAAATATATTCTGAACAATGTAGATCACGGAGAGATTCCTGTGATGACTACCTTTAGTAAATAGACTAGCAATACGTTTATCTCTTCCTGACTGATCCATGAGATCATCGAGGACGATCAGGTTACGTTGAGAGACCTCAAGAAAATTATCAGAGTCAATGTCGGAAGGTATACCCTCATAGAATTCGATGCCTGGTATTGTTTTGATCATTTCTAAATACATGGGCTGCCATTGCCCATAGCACCAAATGATACGTTCGGGAGGAGGATTAATCGTAGTTTTGGCGTTTTCAAGAAGCGTTTTCACCCATACTGTTTTACCACTCTGTGTGCATCCAGCGACAATGCAAGTAAATGGATGCTGCATGACTGTTGCGTCATTGAGAAGATGTGCTGGTCTTGAATAAGTACTGTTTTTATGGAAATTTTTTATATGACGTTGCATGTTGAATAGTGTAGAAAACGTTTTTCCACAAATGCTGCAGACATAAGACATGTTCACTCGTTGAAGAACATGAGCAGAATAAACATTTCTAGAGAATGTCATATTATTTATTCCTCCTCCTCCTCCTCTTTCTCCTCCTCCTCCTCCTCTTTCTCCTCCTCCTCCTCCTCTTTCTCCTCCTCCTCCTCTTTCTCCTCCTCCTCCTCCTCCTCCTCTTTCTCCTCCTCCTCCTCCTCCTCCTCCTCCTCCTCTTTCTCCTCCTCCTCCTCTTTCTCCTCCTCCTCCTCCTCCTCTTTCACCTCCTCCTCCTCCTCCTCCTCTTTCTCCTCCTCCTCCTCCTCCTCCTCCTCCTCCTCCTCTTTCTCCTCCTCCTCCTCCTCCTCCTCCTCCTCCTCCTCCTCCTCCTCCTCCTCCTCTTAAAATGTGTGTTTTGGTAGCGTTTTACTCATTTCGACACTGACTGTCAAATAGAGATGTTGATCAAAAAGCACAAACCGTTTCTTGAACTTTTATGTACAAGTGAACCTATTCAACAGCGAGCTCTGTTGGAGACTGCAAGCCCCGAGCAAATTAGATGCATTTGTGATTGTATGTTGAACTTTTGGTCAATGCAATATCAATTATCACCTGCTTTGCTTGAAGACGTTAAGCCTTATAGCGACGACATATCAACTTTGGCTAGTCCCCGAAGTAGTTTTATGAGAAAAAAGGAGATACTGATTCAAAAAGGCGCAGGATTTCTTGATGTCTTACTTGGTCCTGTTTTAGAAGGACTCGCAGAACTAATATAAAAGAACGATATTTTGTAAAGGCCCTCATTCGAACCCTGAACACGATGGGAGAAAGATTACATGATGATTTTCGTGTTAAAGAAATACTGTCACACTTTGACTACGGAGTGGATGAAGCGACAGCGTCTTCTTTGCTGAATAGTTTACTCGCGTCCTATGTCAACTTAACATGGAATCCCAAAGGAGAAATTGTGTATCAAGGAAGAACTATACCAAACACAAAAATAGCCGAATTGGTAGAATACTGCGTATCACCTTACTTCTCAGGAATTCCCGAACCAGCTGGTCTAAATGTATTTGTAAAAGGACTCGCCGACATTAACATTGACAAAAACCTTATCGAAAATGTTCGAGTGCTGACAATGTTGGCGCAGGCAGAAGAAGAAACAGAATCAGAGAGCGAAAACGAAGAAACTTCCTCCGAAGAAGATTCCGAACACGATAAAGATTACACCGAAATAGAATCAGAAAATTCTATAATTGACGAACCTGTTGATTGCGAACGTTGTCAGAATCCTGTTAACTTTACACATGCAATTGAGTGTCCTAAGTGTTTGTGGAAATATTTTAACAAATGCGTTATTCGAAATCTGATATGTAATGTTTGTGGTACAGAATTCAAGACTCATGATCCATGCCTTCGGATTATAAGATGTACTGTATGCCCATATGCTAGTGTTACCGATAGATCACTAAATAATCAAGAGTTTTTTGTGTAAATAAATATTTTAAACCGATTGTTGTGAATTCTGTCTTATGCAAAGTACACGCTAATGACTTTCTCGCCTAGACCTGCCCAAGCGCTTAATCCTCTTAATTGCCCCTAATGAGTTTTTCTTTTGTCTCCTGCACGTGCACTCAGGATAAATATGCAAATATCAGCCGTAGCAACATTAACAAGATGCTTGACGACGTTAATAAAATAGCCGAGTCAGCCGTTTATCTGAAGAAAGTGTTTCAATGTCTATCGAACAGCTTTCCGAACGGTTTCTTCATTCAAGGCATCGTTTACTTTATACACTAAAGCCAAATAAGCGACAATTCGGCACATATGTCCAAATAAATGGGTAAAGAACTGTTTGGCCGTTTAAGTTCCAAACTGATATAATATTCATGTATGCTATTAATCTGAGTCTATACGAGCTCTGCCAATTCAGACACTTAGACTGCCCAAAACTCTCTATACTCATCGAGACAAGGTTTCAGATAAAAAATATAAAGTGTCTCTCTCACTTTCTTTTTAGTTCCTTGTAAAGAACGTCTATTTTGTTAAAGTTTACTGTACGCATGCTCTGTACGTCTACGTGTCCCACAAGTGTTGGCTATAAGTAGGGTTAAGGGTTTAAATGAAAGTTGGTTTCTATTAGTTATAAAGAGATAAGTCCAGTGCCTTTTACGTAACTTCGGAAATCAGTCGGAGACCAATCGGGAATGACGTAGTGAATACCAGGGGGGTTAAGTAACAAGCTAGGGTTAGGGTGTTTCGGAAGAGCGCGAGTCAGTTATGACGTAATAAAAACCGGGGGTTCAGCAACAAGCCAGGGTAAGGGGGTTGGATAGGGTTAGAGTGTCCTATAGGAGCATGAGCCATAATGACGTATGCATAATGAGATTAGGGTTAGAGGGTCCCAAAGGAGCCTGAGGAGGATATTGACAGAGCTCATTAAAAATTCAATTTACCTAATTAATTATGAATCCGCCATATGGGGGTCTATTACTACTACTGGGTCCTGAGGCACTCACTAATCTTATTACTTATAAAAGTGAGATGACAAACTATAAACTTCGGAACATTTCAAGTAGTCTTTGTTTACCACAACCGCGTACTAATAATATGAAAAATAGTTTCATGTACGATGGTGCTCACCTATGGAACTCTATTCCAAACGAAATTAGAGAGAGCAAATCCCTTTTATGTTTTCAAAAGAAAATTGCTACTCACATTTTTAGTAACAACATATAAAACCAAAAAACCCTGTAAATAGATTACTTATCATAAATTATGTTACTTATTTGACACTATATCTCATATTTTGTAAATAGCTTTAAATATTATACTTCTCACGGCGGGCTAAGTAGCCCACGATTTTGGCCAGTTATGCGTCAGCGGGAAAGTTAAAGATGGCGTCTAATTATATGGGCTACTAAACTATGCAAATTGATTTCTGTGAAGAAGACGTGTGGGGATAATAGGCAATATTGTGGGAATAAAGGTGTCTCAGAAGAAACTTGGAGATTCCCTTGAGAGATAGCGAGAACTTTAGGTCAAATTGGGTGAGTGGGTAGAAAGAGCGATGGCCTTGTGGGTGGAATAATGGCATCGAAGGTACGAATCTTTAGCACATATGGTTACTTGTTAAAATCACTTATACTCTAATCTTATGTGTATTTTTTTTTTTAATTTTAAAACCATAGAATTTTCATATCTGGTTAAACATTTGACGGCTGATGAGTTTTATCCTTTGAAATTACGTTTATGGCGAGAACTTTTGAGCGAAGTGTGAGCAACTAACATGAGCACGAACAAGACCAACAAAACCTCTTCCAGAAAGCGCTTTCCTATTGGTGAAGTCGCTCAACAGAGAAAAATCTTGAAAGAAAATTACCTTGCGCAAAACGTCAAGATTATCCAACTGAGCAACGATCTAAAACTTGTAGAAAATGATGTGCAAAAAGTCTCTAAGAAGGTAACCTTAACTGAATTAAATTATATGCACTTCATTTCATTTCACTTACTGTTTAAATCATGAATAGCGATTTGGTACTTAGATTATTGCCTGCCTAGTAGATGCTATATCTATTATATAATTAGTTAAATTACATTAATTGATAAAATAAAAATATTTTAAGATTTAGTTATTTTCTTTGTCGCTGAAGTCTCTGTACATGTACACATGTGTGTGTGTTGTGGTGGTGGTGGGGGAGGGGGGGGGGGGGTGTATGTCCCACTGTGCAGTATGTGTGTATATGAAACAATAATATAATAAATAAAATATTATTGATGATATTATCGTTATCTTGTTAACTGTAGATTCAGCGTCGTATAGAAAGACTTGAATTACTTTCACATAGCATTCAGGACCAGTCCTCTTCAGATGCATGTAGAAATGACACCAGAGTAAGTTTTAAAAGAAAGCTGACAACTCGACAACAGACCTATTCTAAAGTACATCCAGAGAATTCAGAAGAATTTCAATGCTCTCCTCCTAAAAGGTCATGCCGAAGAAGAAGGAAAGAAACTTTAGATGCATGCAAACAAATACATTGTGACCAAGGTGAACAGTCATCGCCTCTTGCAGGAATGTGGGTAACTTTGGTAAACAAGGCTTCTCCAGAAGTGCTTAAAGGGTATCTTTCAACTTCTCCAAAAGTAAATGGGATTATACCATCAATGGTCAATTCTCAAGCTAAATTATATGAAAATAGTCATGATAATATATGCCGCAGCCTCAAAATTCTCTATGATAAAGGTCTTTTGACAAAAGAAAAGTACAAGTCGGTATGTAAACATATTACCTCAATATCAAGTCCTACAGATTCTGAGCCAAAATGTACCAATATGTATATCCCCAGGCTATTGTATTATGATAAGTTGATAGCTTTTGTTAAGACAGTTGATATGGGCAATATTAGAGATTTTGCAACTGATTTCTGCCCTGATGATGTTGGGTTTGAAGGTCGAGTGAATGGTTCTTACCGAGAGTTAAGCAGTTTCCTACAAGTCTTGGCTGAATTGTATATTACAATTGATCAGGCTTTGGGTCCAGCAGAATATGTGCACCATATCATTTTAGAATTGCTCTTGGGGCGGACGGTGCACCATTTGGCAAAGACGACGAAGCTACTGCCTGGCTGGTGTCGTTTTTAAATGTTGGGAAGCACTTCCAAAGTCAAAGTGACAACTTCTTAATTTGTGGTGCTAATTGCTCTGAAGACCATATCAGCATGCAGAAATATGCAAAGAAACTTGTTTCTGATATTGCCCATGTTGAGAAACAGACTTACAAAATATATGGCTTTATGTAAAATTTAGAGTAGATCTTCCATCTGACATGAAGTGGTTGTCCTTAATAGCGGGAGAATTAAACAACGCAGCATATTATTTTTCTCTTTTGGGGATGTAAATAATGACAATAAAATGATTGCTAATGGGTCTTTAGGGATGACATCCCTGCTCATGGCACCCTTATTGGGTCTATGAAAAGAGAATCGAGGTGGTGGAGAAAGTTACAAATATGAAAGAGCAAGTAGACAAGAAAAATTGTTCTCTGGGTACGAAAAGAAATAATGTTTTGAATTACATTAAGGAAGAGGGCTCTAGGCAAGAAAGTAAACCACTCTTGGGTAGGCTAATTGATCTTGAAATGGCAGAACCATTGCACAATGCAAATAACCCCTAGCATTATTCTTGCTGGAAATCGCTTTATGTAAATCTAAGATTGCCACAAGTTGCACTGATGTTGAGAGTTTACCAACTGGCTCACTTCATTCATTATTTAGCAACATTAAATGAGAATTTGAAGGTCACTAGATTAGTTAAGAAGGTAAAACGTTGGTTCAATGAAGGGCGTAAAAAATCTTTTGCCTACAGATTTACTGGCAAAGAAACTAAAATATTTTGCCACAAGTTCATGTTTGTGTTATATAGTCTATGTAATGACTCTGACTGTCCTGTTACACAACTTAGAATTGCAGCAATTGCTTTTTTGTGACTACCGCTGACAGGTCAGCGGTAGCCATAATGTCGGCGAAATCTTGCTTGAGTGCTTGAATGTCTTGGATCTCACTTACGTCATACTCGATAGCTATCGTCAGATATTCGGCACGATCGCCATATAGTCGAGAAGATCGCCATTGATCGCCAGGTATTCGAGAAGTACTCGAGTTGTTTTCGTGGGGAATAAACTAAAGTGAATCTCGTCTTTGCATTTTGGACAGTTTTGATTTGTGAAAAGTGTTAATTATTACTTTGCAAATCTTTTCTTCTTAGAACGGTTTCTGTCATTGATCAGCTTTAATATACAAGGTAAGAAATACATGTAGTTTCAAAACTGTGACGTTGTTTATCTTATACTTGGTCGGTACTCATATAGCAGTACTAGAAATATTCAACTTATAAAGTTCGCTAGAATTTGGACCTTCAACTGTGTCTTGTTTCAAAGCTCTTCTTCTTTTATCGAAGAAATTGTCAATATACACCAAAGTCTTTGATAGAAATTATTTATAATGATAAAATCGCTTTTTGAGTTTAAGTTTAATTTTGGTTGAATTGTGCTCACTATATTGTATTGAGAAGTTTGTTTTAACCAACTTCGAGCTAGCCGCTAAGTGTTTAATTAATATTACATCAAACACAACTTTCGAGTGTTTCATGATCAAACAAATCAGGAAATGAATCAGTTGTCAAATAAATCAGTATTTTAAGATAAGTTTGAGGTAAGAGTTGGCTTAATCTATCCAAGTGTTTATCACATATCAAACCTTTGTCCCACTTGTGATTTTCCTATGTGTTTGGTTTATAAATTATTAATGATTTGGAGAAGTATATATCATAATCACAGTGCCCTGTATTTACACTATATACATGTATATAAGAAATTTATGCTGACAAAATATCTTGGCAGTTATATCGACATTACAAAACCTGCTTTGTTTACTTGATTTAGGTGTTGTTCAATATCTTGTATAATGAAATTAAGAAACCAAAGTTTGTGCACACGAGAGCTGCTACAGTGGTCTGACCACAGAATAGTAGATACAGCAAAAGTCTGACTCTTGTGAAAGTATTAAAATATTCTATAATCTGATGTCTAAGTGTCACTCAATTGTACATTTTGATAAATTGTTGAAAAGCTATTGTGAGCTGTTGGGAAACTTAAAGCCTTGAATATATTGAAAGCCTTCAAATGAAGAAATATATCTGTTGAAACTACGATACTGAGTATTGTACAGTCTTATTCAAAATACTAGCAGAATCACGAAATATTAGTGATATACATAACACTTGAATGCCACTGACAGCATATTTATGACAGGTAAAATGTTGATAATCTGGGGTGATTAATTCTTTGAAAGTTTTCATGGCGATAATGTAATATGGATTATTTTTGTGGAAACACCAAGTAAAATATTTATTTGCTGAGCTTAGACCTGAGTCAACAGGCCAAAAACTCAGCAAATAAATATTTTACGTGGTGTTTCCACAAAAATAATCTATATGGTCTAGGGTGAGTTGTACAAATCCGAGATAAAGAACAACACTAATCATGCTTTGAACAACCTAATATAAACTTTTATCCACTGAATACATGTAGTTATGTATGTGATAGTGTTGTTCAGTGGATAAAAGTTAATTGGGTTGTTCAAAGCACCAATAGAGTAGCAATCCAGGCTTCATACAAAAAATTGAATTTTACAAGATCACTTTGGGGCATGTTATAATGCTAATATATGCTATGCCATATATTAATATATGGAAACAGCCAGTAAAGATGTATGTATAGTACATCCATGTACTAATTAGGAACACATGTATAAAATGATTTAAAATAACTCATTTGTTTGTGTTTTCTGTGTGCTTTTCACACATTTTCATGCATTGCTTCTTAAGGCTATATCTCTCTGTGCTTAATAGCGGTAGTCACGTGTACGCAATGCGTACCTATTTTTGTTGCTTGCAATTAAGAGATGTTGTCTCATACTTTTCTCGTGTTATGATAGATCAGGCTGGCATTGACAAGTGTAAGACAGCATGCCAGTACTTTTTCAATGCATATATGTTGCTTTTGAAGAAAGTTACCCCCACAATTTGGACAATTGGTTATGCCATTCCAAAACATACTCAGATAATATTTGACAAATATGGATTACGTTTAGGCCTTAACACCATGCAAGGTAGAGAGGCAAAACATGTTAGACTTGCTCAATTCTCCAAGCACTCTACTAAAACAACACGGTGGTACATGGTCCTTCGGCATGACTATATTGCAAATCTATGCCTACGAAAAAATTATCCTTGTCATAACTCATACACAAAATGCACAGAGCAATATATACCAAAGGAAGTGAATTTGCCAAATGGTACTGTTTACTATTGTGGTTTTCCATTAGAAAAACAGGCAGTTAGTTGTAGTGTTTGTTCATCAGACATTTTCAAAGCAATCCAGCGATCAGTTGTAGCTGGATGTTTAGTTGAAGAAATATGTAGTCTTACTAAAGTACAAAAAACAATGTAATTAGTACATACAGCTTCTGTTGATGATATTTTAAGTATTCCACACTATTATATTTGCCCATGGAATTTATTTATACAGTAATACCACATTGTTTTGTACACAGTTTTTACTGTTTACTGATTATTGTCAGCACTGACATGTTTGTGTGATTGATTGATTTATTGCAAAAAATCTTTATATTTATTGTGTCCTGAATTATTAAAGAAGGATGGCAAAGAAAACATTTTGTAGTATGGTACTGTATTTTAGAACAATTGCAATTTCAGTGAGCATTCGGGCATATGCATGATTTAATTCTTCCTGTTACCGGGGTGTGAGATTAAAGTTTTTAAATGGTCAGCTGCGCTCGAGCATTTATATATGAAACTGTTACAATCCAATGTGAAAATCTAATATTCCACTTCTAGAAACCAGAAAACATACATAGAGGGTAAAGGGACTTCAATCAAAAGATAAGACCTTGTATTCCATCTTTCTACAGCACACACATTTTCATTGGGTTGCTGTAGGCTTATGGTTACTGCAAGAGTTGAATCATGCATTTATGAAAAATTATTAACAAGTAACCTGTACAGTCAGAACTGAGAATCATTGTAAACAAGAATACTTCTGTTTCTGGTTTCTGGAGAAAATTAAGCCATTTACGCCCAGGGTGGCCAAAACCGCCACAGCTCTTTCCCCCTTGCTAAATAAAATTATTTGGCATTGGCCATCACAAGATTCTAAACTTGACCAAGGGATGTATTGGTTAAGGAGACGAGTGCTCGAACGCATGGTTAGCATTCCCTGCATTTGCTGGTGCTCAGGCAGCATAGCCAAAACTGTCCTAATCTATTTTCATTTGCTGAATAAAATTGTCTAGCAATAACCAGAACAAAACTATGAACACTTGACCCTGGGATAAAATAATTAAGACACAGTACTTGTATGGTTCTTTGATATTAACCACAATACACAACCTAACCAATTTAACATACAGTACATCTCTTTACAAAAATCCTACATATTAAACTGAAAACAGCATAATTGTTAGCATAATTGTTAGCATAATTGTCAAACTGCAAATGTGTACAGTATGTATTAATTAGTTCCATCATTGTTGTATACAAATCCCTACAAGATATGCTGAGGAACACCAAAAGCATTCCAGCACCCATGCATAAATCATAATAACCTTGACATATTCCTGTGTTTTTGAATACTTAATTACGAATGGGTGTTCATTATTGACGATCATTTCGCAATTTCCTCCATTTTTTAAGCTTTTACACAAAATGTCATGATCACTTTCCATTTTGTCGGGGCTTTCTTTCTTTATTTACTTGCATCATCCATTGACGTACAGCTTCTGTTGAGGATATTTTGAGATATTCTACACTCCTAGTATTTCTGAGCATTCCACCATACTTGCCCGTTAAAAGAGTTAGCTTTAGCACACTGTATACCTCTGGGGACTGCCCGTGTGAAACATGTTTGCCAGGGATGAGAAGACGGACTTGATTTAATTCAATTCTTCTTACTGCTAGCTTGTTCCACCGAATAAGTTCCCTAGAAACAATAGGGTACAGCAAGGCAACATGGAACATACAGGCGTCTTCGCCTTCCCATATGTGTTTTTTCACTACTTCTTTTTAACGCAAAAGAACTTCTGCTCCAATTTTCTCAGCAATATCGCGGTTATTTGCTTTTTTAATGTAGTCTGTCACCGCCTCGTGAAGTTTCAAAATTTTTACTGTAAGCCGCTGGCAGCCATTATGGGCTCACGCAATAAATATCTGGCCGTTTTTCGGGCCATGACGGCCCGCCGTGTCTGTACTTCCTTTTTACACGCCCCTTATGGAAATCAGCTTCGGTTGACGGGGTTAGCGTGGTTAAATAAAGTTCTATCATCTATCATGAAACTGTTTTCACCTACATGATAATACATCATTACCAGAAATTTGGGACATTTTGCGTCCGCGTTCGTAGCCAGCGGTTACTCCTATGATAATGTATACAGTAAATATTTTGCGAAAATGCAAACGGCTGCTTCGAACAAAAATCGTATTCCATATCGTGTACGCTTTCCGTAGTCGTTAAGTATCTCAGACATTTTGAGTTTCGCGCTCAAACAATGCGTATTGCAATAGCGCGCGAGTTGTTAATTTCAATTATATTGTTTACCTCCCGGCCAGATCAGTGCCAGACACACGCAACTATCACGAAATATTCGCTCTATTTCTCCCTAGAAAGATCTGGGAACTACATTTCGAGCACTCTGCTTTCAATTTCAAAGTAAACAAACATGGCTGCAGGCTGCTCGAAAGAGAAGAGACCTTCGTGGCTTCGTCGTTTGTTCTTCTCGCAACTCAACTCCACGTTTAGACTTAACAATACAATACAATAATACAATAAATTTTATTTAAACACGATTAGAATTAAAGCATACAGCTTGTGGGGTCGTGTATTTAAGTCTATAAACTCAGTTGCACCAGGTTATACTATGTTCATAGCTAGAGGAATATTTAATATTCCTCACCGCATAGGCACAGATTATACTATGTCCACAGCTAGGGGAATATTTCATACTGCTCCCCGCAAGGCACCATACAACCCAATGCAGCCAAATAATCATATCACAAGGAAAAAAGTAAGAAAATATTGTACATATCAATAAAAGTTAAAACAATCTTCATGCCTAGGTGCAGTTTGCACAGATTCCGCCTCAAAGTTTATAAACCTTAGGATGCCTGCTCTCTTTATCCTCTTACCAAAAGTGGTAACATTTGTGACAGAATCATCAAGATCTGCAGAGATCGCATTCCAGATAACAGAACCCCTATAGGTAATTGAGTTCTTCATATAATATGTATTGAAACGCGGAACATTTACTTTATGTGCATTACGGAGACTATACTTATTTTTAAATTTTGTTATTATATGGGTCATACTTAGTGGTGTAATATTGTTATATATCTTATAAGCTAATTGTGCCAGTCTTATCTTATACATTTGAGTGAGTGTATCCCACTTGGCCTGCTCTAAGACCTCAATAGAGGGCATATCACGTGATAAACTAAATATCACTCTGGCAGCTCTACAATGTAGAGATTCCAAAGAATGAAAGCCTTCCTTATTAGTACACCCACCCCAAATTGGCATCGCATATGTTATAGAGGGTAGAATAATCTTAAAATACAAATCTAGAAGCATTTGCCTTGGTAAGAATTTGCTACATTTTATCATGTTCAGTTTGTTAGCGAATCCCTTTTTTGTTTCCAGTATGTGTTGAGACCATGTTAATATGTCATCAATCGTAACTCCCAACAACCTTGAATGAGTCACCCACTTTATCTGATATGACCCAATCGATAGTATATTCAATGGGCCTGTAAAATTTCCCCTATGCATTATCATAGCCTCGCACTTCTTTGGATGAGGTGTCAGAGAATTTAATCGACACCATTCCATTAGCTCACCAAGGGCTTTATTGAGCAGCAAAGTCACCTCGTCTATAGTTTGCGCAACACAATAAACTGTGGTATCATCTGCGTACATATATACAGAGCCTGAACCAACTGCACCAGGTAAGTCACTCGTATACAAAGTAAACAGTGTCGGCCCAAGGACTGACCCCTGGGGAATGCCATAAGTGACTTCAGCATAATCAGGTTGATTTCCATTAATAACGGTGAACTGTTTTCTCTCACTAAGATAATCTTTTAACCAGGCCAGTAGATTTCCTTTAGTACCAAAATTGTGTTCCAGTTTGTGAATCAGGATCCTATGTGATACGCTGTCGAATGCTTTCTGAAAGTCAATGAATACTACTCCTACAACTAGCTTAGAATCAATTGCATGCCTCCAGGTCTCAGTTAAGTGGGATAGTAATAACTCTGTGGAATGTCCTTTACGATAGGCCCATTGTTTGTCTGTCACAAGCTGATTATCAGTAAAGACATGCTTAACTAGTGTGTCGGCAATGCACGATTCAAGAATTTTACTTGGTACACTTAAGATCGACAGCGGTCGATAGTTTCGCCTTTCAGACTCATCATCTTTCTTAAATACGGCATTCAATCTAGCTACTTTCCAATCATTATACACTATACCCTTAGTTAAACTTCGCGAGTACAAGTTGGTCAGAGGTGTTACTACAGCCATTCCTGCCAATTTAAGAGCTTAGGTGAGATTCCATCTGGTCCGGTTGCTTTTGCAGGTTTCAACAAAGCAAGCTTCTTTTCAACTTCACTGCTCATCAACTGAGCTTCCGATATGCACGGGGCTGGTATCACTTGTGTGCAGGGTGATAGTTGCGGTTCAAAGTTCCTCGCCAATTTCTCGCCAATGGTGGAAAAGAAACAATTCTCAGATTAGCTTTTTCTTTCTCATCCACTGCAAGGCTTCCGTCGTCACGTTTTAACGGCCCAATAGCCTTCCTCTCTTTCGGCTTGGTAGCCTTAGTAAGTAAGTTCCAATACGCTGTTTCGAGTTTCTCTTGGAAGTATGCTGCCTTGGCTTTTCTGATCTCAGATCGATGTTACTTCATTCCTAAGTTTCTTGTAGTTGGCCCATATCTCGCTATCCTTTGTTTCTATCGCCTTCTTGAATAACTTAAATCTCCGATTCATCTTCTGTCTAATCGAGTTATTTATCCAGGAAGTTGATATACTTCGCACTTTCACATCTTTATATGGTGCGTGAGTATCACAAATATCTTTAAACAATTTTTCCCATGCCCAAAGGACATCATCATTGTCCTCAAATACCGAAGAAACGTGAAAAGGCGTTCGCTCGAGCTCAGCTTTAAAATTTCAACATTAAAGTGTTTGAAGTTTCTGGTACGTATGATTTTAGGAGGAGGTCTTTTTCTTTTTAGTTTAAGTGTAGCATATACTAGGCTATGATCTGATATGCCCAGTGGTAGAACTCCAGTACTTTTAACAAGATCTGGTTTTGTGGTGACAATTAGGTCTATTAATGTCTTTGTTGTTATTGTCACGCGAGTTGGTTCTCTGATAATGTTTTGCATACTAAATAGATCAAATATATTCAGCAGGTGTTTTGTTTTAGAGGGAATATCTGTTGTTTCTTCGTTTAGACCAAGCAGGTTACAGTTAAAGTCGCCAAGGAGGAAGATATTACTAGTTTTCATCCAAGCTTTTTGGAGTACATCATATAGATTTCTGAAAAAATTAGGCGATTCTAGTTCTGATCTATACATAACCGAGAATAATGAGTTGCCCGTCGGAAATTTCACCTGAATCCAAATTGCTTCAAGGTCGTCTTTAGCGAGGTCCTTCCTCTGAATTACCTTTAGATGTTCAGCATAGTATAAAATACATCCTCCACCTCTGCATTTTGTTCTGTCTCTGCGAATAAATTTTAGTCCATCTATATGCAGATTTTGATCGCCGATACTGGGGTTTAAATGCGTCTCTGGTATCCCAAGAATATCAAATTTGCAAGTAGTTTGAAGAACTCTCAACTCATCCATCTTATTTCTAAGACTACAGATATTCAAGTGCGCGACTCTAAGATCCTTGGGAGCAGCATTGAACTCGTAAGCTATATCGTACAAGTAATCGTGGTTTATAGTCGCACCTGGTTCAGGGACGTCACATATCGGTGGTCTTGTGTCGAAGTTGTTTAAATCTAAGTCAGCAGCTGGTTGCCATTCTTTTGTATAGTTTTCATTTAGAAACGGGAGGGAGCAAAGCGAACATAGCCAATCAATATCAGGGTTCTCCAGATAATACTTAAACTTCCCTTTAGACATGTTCAGACACTTAGCGTGTGACCACATATTACATTCAGCACACAAGATGGCGTCTTGATTGTTGCGAACGGTTTTACTACATTCCTTGCATGGATATTTAGGAGTTCGTTTCCCAACAGGTCCAGGATTAGACTGAATGTCTCCACACAAAATAATGCGATTAATTTGGAAACTACTCATTCCTTTCGGGTCGTAGGGAACTCTGGAGGTTAGGTAAGATCTACCACGTCCGCAAACATGTCTTCGATATGATGTTTGATTCAGAACATTCTTATCGTGCAATGTCGTTAACCACATGTCTTTACGTGTACAACTAATTGTGTCACACATATTATCATCTCCGTTAGAGATCATTATGGCTGCCATAATTATAAAACATAACAATATTTGGGAGCTCAGCAGAGAGCGTCCGACCGCCATGTTGACAACGTGCTAATTCTGCCTCTTGCTGATTTGCTCAAACACACTGTAAAACCAAGAAAGTTTAAAGGCTTTGGGAACCGCAATGTTGTGAAAGACTGAGATATTTACGAGTTATATTAGCAGTTCGAACATTGCCAAATACATAGCAAGCTCCGCAATTTGCATCGTTCGCAAGAAAAGTGATGTATTTTTCAGATTTGTATCGCATGTTTAGCAGGATTGCTATGGCTTACATAACAGAATGAGTCAAATGAGCAGCGTAAATAAATCGATGTTGGGAACCGGCTGGGTATTTCGGTAAGCGAACATTTTTTGTTATAACGTTTCCTTACTTAACTTACAGGAATCGAGCTCCGCAACCGAGAAATCTATGTCCCTGGTAGGAGAAATTTTAAAATTTACGATTTTACTGTATTGTCCCTTGTACGATTTGGCCGCCACGTTTAAGGTCTATATGCGCCCGCGCGACGCCATCTTGTCCCAAATTTCTGCATGGTAATGATTTCAACAGCATTTGTCCGTTCTACAGAATAAAAATTGCTCCTTTTCCGATTTTTATGCTAAATTACAGACAAGCTACGCTAAGTCACCAGTGGTTTTACAATAAAAAAATTATTTAAGCTTAAAAAAGACGACAGCCATGGGTGAAAAAAAACAATGGGCAAGCGAAAACATGCAACGAATATATATTGAAAATACTTTTAATATTAAGAACACACAAAATAGAAAAGGGACACTCTACGCTCAAAACAAGTGGTGTTCACATGAAAGGTCTATATGTACCTACTTTGGAATGGGTATTCATTTCCTTAAATCGTTTTGGTTTTCGAGAAATTTGACTTTGTTTGTCGTATTTTTGACACATTGTAGGCCGCCATGTTTGCTTTGTTTGCGGGCGAAAGTGGTCGCTCCCATTAGCGTTTTGCCGTCATTGAGTGATAGAAAATCCACGAGCGTCCTGTGTTTTCTCTTACGGAGGTTGTTCTTTTTGTATTTAAAACGGAGAAATTGTCGAAATATACAAATGTCCGGATCGAGTAGTAGCTCTTCCGACAATGAGGATACCATGGCAATGTCGTGCCGTTCAAATAGTCCAGGCAGTCCAGCCGAGGAAGCTGAGTACTCTAGCGACTCGATACAGCCCTACCAGTTTGAGCCCACCAAAACAGTGTCTTCGTCTAGTTCTGGTGATGATTCTGACGAAGAAAATTTCGATTCATCCGTTGACGAAAGCCGTTTGGATAACCTAGAATGGTAAGTTAAAACAACAACATAATCTCTTGTAAATTATGACCATAATTGTTCATAAATATTCGAGTATTAAAATGTATTGATTGTCGGCTAGTGACTTCTTCAAATTTAAATGCATACATATAAATATCAATAAATATAAATATAAAGACTTCACTTTGCGAGCAAAGAAAAAAAAATAAGACTGTTTGCAAGGTGACTTCGTTTGTATTCTTTTTTAGTATGCTTTAATGCAACGTTAGGTGTCAGTGTGGCAATTGTCAAATGATGGATGCAGTGGTAGAGTGTGTTCGTTGCCAAGAAATCCCCGAGATGATCTCCTTCAACCAAGAAGCAGTGACCGTCGAAAAATTGAAAACAAATATTTCTTGCATAACTGATAACCCTGGATTCTCGGCTGTGTGTTTGAATCAGTGGGTTCTTCGAACAGCATGGTACCAGTATAAGCAACAATATGAGAATGCTTATGAAGGACCAGAACACCAAAAGCACAAGCATATTGCATATAGACAACTTGCACGATTAGGCTGGGGTGTACTTGGAGGCACTTGAGAGTTGTGCTTCCCTCTTGTGCAGTAAGCTGTATTAGAGCGCGTTTTCCACCTCCTGGACCGGAAGATGAACATGTGTTTGTTGGGTGTAGGGAAGCGTCTGATGGGGAAAATTGAACATCACTTTTGTATAATTACATGTATATATTATTTAGTTGTCATTTGTTATTTGTTAGTGTTAAGTATACTTCATTATATATTTTGAGAATTGAAAGGCATACATACCTTAAGAAATTGTTGTTTATCATGGGTGTGTGGTCAGAAATGTCAGTATTTCGTTCCTCAAAATTCTCGGCAGTTCACAACCTATTAACTTTTCTATATTCAAAACACTGCCTATGCAGCATTCTACTTTTTTGGTTCCATTAATATACCTTTGACTTAATCACCTTGATCTGCGACCTATGTAATTGCGCAAGTTTTAAAACAGATAACTGTTCACTTTTGCTTAAATCTACTGATGTGGCTTGCAATTGCTGCTGATTTATTCGGCTTAGTTTTTTTGGCAGATGGCTTGGTAGACTTGCAGGCTCCATCGACTTCATCACCTTTCAGGACTCTTTCCATCATGTTATTCAGCTGTTTTATTGGTTTGACCACCCATGTCTTACGAACTTTTGGAAAGACCACATTGTACCGTAGACTGCCTTTTGATTCACCATACTGGATCACGGCTTGCTCCCTTGTACAAGTGTTGTTATCAAGGGCAGCTAACTGTGTCCTAGCAACCATTCCTTCGTGCTAACTAAAATGCTGTCTTTTGGGACAGTATTTCGGCATCATGGAATGGTACACCTCCAGATTACCAGTGTGATGGAATTCTGTAACCAACTTCATATCCTTCAACAGTCGGCTGTTGAAGACAATCTCTTCCAATGCCACATGTGCAGCGGTTCCAGGTTTGAGTCAACAATTGCTTTCACCTCTCTTCTTGCAAGCTTGTGATGGACACATTTCCTGAAGAGCTTTGACTTTCTCCATGAATGCTTGTTACCACCATGATGAACAATGGAAGTCCATTTTCCAATGAGTATGTCATAATTCCCCCCACATGTTGATATGCTCCACCAGAAATGAGCTGATACAGACTGTATCCAGGTCATTAGTTCTGCACAATCTTTCTTCTTGGCCTTTTTTGTTAGTTTCCTGACCACCCATTTAGCAAGATGCCATACATACTGGTGCATGATTTTAGGATGCTTCTTCTTCATCTCAGATGTAATTGTAACATGTCTGTCAGTTGTCAAGCACTTCACCTTTACTTTTTTGCCTTCATATTTTGGAGGACTCGATTGCACCCTTCGGCTTCCATAGCATTAGATGAAGACACCTCAGTAACTTGCACAATACTGAAATCAATAATTTTACTGCTGCTTTCATCCATTATTGTATGTGGACCATGTTTTGCACAGTGTCCAGGACTATCGCTTCTGCTATCTCCACACACTTCTAATTCATTTGATTTTCTTATCTCTTTGAACACGTTATCTTGGTGTTCTTTCCAAGTCTTCTCGATCACAGGAAATAGATGATTCTTCTGTATTTTATAGGAGAGCACTGTTTGTAAAAACCAGGTTGCGGCGACATGCCAGTGGATTTACATTTGCAAATGAATTACCACTGAAGAGTATGAATGTAGCAATCATCATATTTCCTACAATTTTTCCATGAATCATGGGTTGCGATTGCCATGTTTTATCATGGCCATCAATACATGATGATTGTCCCACAACCATACTACCAACAAACGTTTTAGAACTTTCAGATGGATTTACCACAAGTGGAACAACTGACAAAAAGCTTATCGAGTTGTTCTTCAAACACAATAAACTTTTTCTGTTGCAGGAGCCCTATCTGGTTCGTTATCAGTTTCTGTTTCAGATTGGCTGTCTGCAGAACCAGGCAAGTAAATATCCTCAGTATTATCGCCGTCAGAATATGAGTCAACTGGCCCTGAAGAAATGCTTTTTGAAGGAGATATATACTGAGCTCGACTTGTAGAAGGAATGGGTGAAGAAGGCAGAGTTTTATGGCTATAACAATGGTCAACAGCAACAGAATGTGCAACTTCATGTGGACTTGGGGGGTTGTTATCTGTTTGACAGGAAAAAAGTACAGGTTCCGTTTGCACTTCAACACTTCTAGTTGCTCTCACTAACAGTTCACATTGGATCTCAGTATCAGTTGTAGTTGATAAAACTAAACGAGCATTAGTACAAGTTCCTTCAGACGATCTGCATTCTTCGATACTCGCCAGACCAAGATCTTCATCGGTGAATTGCATTTCACTTACATCGTTAGTGCAACTAGCAGAGTTTTCAGGTGATTCGCCATGTATTGGGTTCACATACTCTGCCTTTGAGGTCGTTGTTTCGAATGAAACAAGGTCATCCAACATCTTATAATTAGAAAATATGTAATGTCTGGATATTCATTTAACTATAATAAACACATAGAAACAAACTTTAGTCATTGTGTTTGTTTTGAATTTATGTACGAGTATTTATAATATATATACACAACGTATAAACTCCGCAAAATTAACTATGTGTTACAGCCCGCAATACCTCTTGTCTGGAGCGTCTGAAATTTCTTCGTTCGCTGGCAACTCTAGGTTTTTCGGGTGCTTACTTTGTGTTTCGCGCACGAATATTTTATTCTCTGATCCTGACCCTGAAAACACCCTAATCCTCAAACCTAATCCTCATTTCAATTCTAATTCTACCCAACCCCAACCCCAACCCCAACCCTAATCCTAATCCTAACCCTAACTCTAACCCTAACCCTAATGGATATTCGTGCGCGAAACACAAAGTAATAACCGTTTTTCGGCACATCTTCGAGGAAACATTTATGGAAGCGAATTACCTTTCAGTTTCCTCCTTTTCTGGTAGCCAGCCACTAATCCAGGTATAGTTTCATCGAAGCAATCAGGCGTAAAATGTTCCGAACAAACAAACGAGTTGCTGCGCGAACGTGGATTAGTACGGCGAATTCTGGCCAGCCAGGCTTGTTGCAGTCGATCATCTGCAGGAAGTCGATGGTAACTTATTCCCACAGTCTTGCGTGAATTATTTGTGCAGTCGGGCACCATGCAATGAGGCATTGTAAAAAGTAAGTAGATAACACCCCCCCCCCCCCCCCCCCCCATATAGGTAAACAAAGGGATGCCGCCTCATTAATATTCAGCGTGACTCACGCATGACTCACGCACCGTGACTCATGCATGACTCACGCATGACTCACGCATGACTCACGCCTGTGACATGATTGGGCAAGATTGGGATAGTTCTAGTGCGCATGAAGCTATATAAATTGAATAATATGGAGACTTTGAATATTATATTAACCTAAATGATCAAACAGTCTTATACACGTTTTGTGGCAATAAGTGTTAACAATTTTAGAGAGTTATCGTTTACTTTGGCCTAGTCTGTAGCGGAACGAAACAGAAATGGATCGAGACACTTTATATTTTTTATCTTAAACCTGGTTTGTAGGAATTTAGCGGGTTTTTGGTTAAGTAATCTGAGTGTTATTTACGAAGAGATGAATGTTGACAGTTTTGGTTGAATTATCGCTTATCTAACCCTAGTGTATAGAGTATACGAATCCTTGGATGAAGAATCAATTCGAGAAGCCGTAAAAAGAAGAACGATCAATGATTTCATGAGAAAATGTAAAAAGAATAACTCTTCAAGCTGGTTGCTACGCTTTCTGTTACTAACTGTGATATTTGCATATTTATCCTGAGTGCACGTGCAGGAGACAAAAGAGAAACTCATTAGGGGCAATTAAGAAGATGAAGCGCTTAGGCAAGTCTAGACGAGAAAGTCATTAGCGTATATCTTGCATAAGACAGAATTCACAACAATCAGTTTAAAATATTTATTTAGGCTTTGGTTTAAACTTACACATATCAAAACAAATTACGGTTACATATAAAAAGTTTTAGTAAGGACTGCTTCTTAGATTATATTTAGGCGTTTTTTATTTTAAAAGTAGCATGATACTCTTTCTTGACCTCTGACGATAATTGACTATAGTCTTAGTCTTAGGACTATATTGTCTGAGTCTTAGAACTATATAGTCTTAGTCTTAGGACTATAGTCCTAGTCTTAGGACTATATAGTCTTAGTCTTAGGACTATAGTCTTAGCCTTAGTCTTACGACTATATAGTCTTAGTCTGAGGACTATAGTCCTAGTATTAGGACTATATAGTCTTAGTCTTATGACTATAGTCTTAGGACTATAGTCTTAGGACTATAGTCTTAAGACTATATAGTCTTAGTCTTAGTCTTAGGACTGTAGTCTTAGGACTGTAGTCTTAGTCTTAGGACTATATAGTCTTAGTCTTAGGACTATTTAACAATTAGTCACCGAAGTCGAGGTGACTATCGGTGAATATTTAGCGAGCCGCGAAGCGGCGAGGTAAATACACCGATAGTCACCGAGACTGAGGTGACTAATTGTTTTAGTATAATTTCAGAGGTTGATAAAAACCAATCACATTGAAACAAAAACTTTTAGGCAACTGCTTTCATTTTAGCAGTGGTGATTCTGTTTATTCACAGACGATGTTAGCAAGCCACAGTCTTTGTCAGTAAATAATTTCAAAAAAAAAGAGTAAACAACATATTGTCTGAGTCTTAGGACTATATAGTCTTAGTCTTAGGACTATATAGTCTTAGGACTATATAGTCTTAGTCTTAGGAAAAAAAGTAGACTCCAATTCTACTTGCTGAACACCCCTGGGGTAGCCCCAAATACCCCTGGGGTAACCCCCAAACACCCCCGGGGTACCCCAATCACCCCAGGGGTAACCCCCAAACACCCCTGGGGTACGCCATTCACCCCTGGGGTAACCCCCCAAACACCACCAGGGTACCCCAATCACCCCTGGGGTAACCCCCAAACACTCCCGGGGTATCCCAATCACCCCAGGGGTAACCCCCAAACACCCCCGGGGTACCCCAATCACCCCAGGGGTAACCCCCAAATACCCCCGGGGTACCCCAATCACCCCAGGGGTAACCCCCAAACACCCCTGGGGTAACCCCAAACACCCCCGAAGATGCTCCAAACTCCACCTATCATGTAGTCATATAGTCATAGACATATAGTAATATAGTCATGTAGTCATAATCCTAAGATCATAGTCATAGTCATAATCCTAACTAAGAGTATAGTCCTTATCTTCCTCTTATCTTCCTCTTATCTTCCTTATCTTCCTCTTATCTTCCCATTATCTTCCATTTATCTTCCTTGTCTTCCTTATCTTCCTCTTATCTTCCCATTATCTTCCATTTATCTTCCTTGTCTTCCTTATCTTCCTCTTATCTTCCTCTTATCTTCCCATTATCTTCCGTATCTTACTCCTCCTCCTCTTTCTCCTCCTCCTCTTTCTCCTCCTCTTCTTTCTCCTCCTCCCCCTTTCTCCTCTTCCTCTTTCTCCACTTCCTCCTCCTCTTTCTCCTCCTCCTCCTCCTCCTCTTAAAATGTGTGTTTTGGTAGCGTTTTCCTCATTTAGACACTGAATGTCAAATAGAGATGTTGATCAAAAAGCACATTTTAAGAGGAGGAGGAGAAGGAGGAGAAATAGGAGGAGGAGGGAGAAGTGGAGAAAGAGGAGGAGGAGAAAGGTGGAGGAGGAGAAAGAAGAGGAGGAGGAGAAAGAGGAGGAGGAGAAAGAGGAGGAGGAGTAAGATACGGAAGATAATGGGAAGATAAGAGGAAGATAAGGAAGACAAGGAAGATAAATGGAAGATAATGGGAACATTAGAGGAAGATAAAGAAGACAAGGAAGATAAATGGAAGATAATGGGAAGATAAGAGGAAGATAAGGAAGATAAAGGGAAGATAAGAGGAAGATAAGGAAGATAAGAGGAAGATAAGAGGAAGATAAGGACTATACTCTTAGTTAGGATTATGACTATGACTATGATCTTAGGATTATGACTACATGACTATATGACTATATGTCTATGACTATATGACTACATGATAGGTGGAGTTTGGAGCGTCTTCGGGGGTGTTTGGGGTTACCCCAGGGGTGAATGGGGTACCCCAGGGGTGTTTGGGGGTTACCCCTGGGGTGATTGGGGTACCCCGGGGGTGTTTGGGGGTTACCCCTGGGGTGATTGGGGTACCCCAGCGGTGTTTGGGGGTACCCCTGGGGTGATTGGGGTATCCCAGGAGTGTTTGGGGTTACACCTGGGGTGATTGGGGTACCCCGGGGGTGTTTGGGGTTACCCCAGGGGTGAATGGGGTACCCCAGGGGTGTTTGGGGGTTACCCCTGGGGTGATTGGGGTACCCCGGGAGTGTTTGGGGGTTACCCCAGGTGTGATTGGGGTACCCCGGTGGTGTTTGGGGGTTACCCCAGGGGTGAATGGCGTACCCCAGGGGTGTTTGGGGGTTACCCCTGGGGTGATTGGGGTACCACGGGGGGGTTGGGGGGTTACCCCTGGGGTGATTGGGGTACCACGGGGGTGTTTGGGGGTTACCCCAGGGGTGTTTGGAGGTTACCCCAGGGGTGTTTGGGGGTTACCCCTGGGGTATTTGGGGCTACCCCAGAGGTGTTCAGCAAGTAGAATTGGAGTCTACTTTTTTATCAAATTTTTTCAACTAAAACTATAGTCCTAAGACTAAGACTATATAGTCCTAAGACTATATAGTCCTTAGACTAAGACTATATAGTCCTAGGACTAAGACTACAGTCCTAAGACTAAGACTATATAGTCCTAAGACTAAGACTATATAGTCCTAAGACTAAGACCATAGTCCTAAGACTAAGACTATATAGTCCTAAGACTATAGTCCTAAGACTATAGTCACAAGACTAAGACTATATAGTCCTAATACTAGGACTATAGTCCTAAGACTAAGACTATATAGTCGTAAGACTAAGACTATAGTCCTAAGACTAAGACCATATAGTCCCAAGACTAAGACTATAGTCCTAAGACTATATAGTTCTAAGACTAAGACTATATAGTCCTAAGACTAAGACTATAGTCAATTATCGTCAGAGGACAAGAAAGAGTATCATGCTACTTTTAAAATAAAAACTCCTAAACATAATCTAAGAAGCAGTCCTTACTAAAACTTTTTATATGTAACCGTAATTTGTTTTGATATGTGTAAGTTTAAACCAAAGCCTAAATAAATATTTTAAACTGATTGTTGTGAATTCTGTCTTATGCAAAATACACGCTAATGACTTTCTCGCCTAGACTCGCCTGAGCGCTTAAGGGGAGGGTCAACCCAAAACTAAGGATCACAGAACTAAGGCTGCACACTGGACACTTTACAATAAACCTCTGACAAACTATATATCAGCAGATAGCTAATGAACTCAAGATTCTAAAAAAAATATTTTTGGACACCAAAACTGCGTTGCTATTGGCAACCTGGCAGTTAAAGTGGCAACATGCTGTTTCGCGATAGACTGAGCTTGAGAAAAGATATCTCTGGAATGATTTAACCAATTGACATGAAATTTTCAGGATGTATGTACCTTACCAATTTCTTGGAGATGAACAGAGGATTTTTGGAAATTTTGAAAACTAAGCGGATTACGAGGTTTTAAAAATAGCATACAAATTTGCTTGGCATGTCTATGCAATAATTCATGTTAGAAAATATATATTACAAAATCCTCTGTTCATCCCCAAGAAAATGGTGAGATACATAAATTCTGAAAATTTCATGTCAATTGGTTAAATCGTTCCAGAGATATCCTTTCTCAAAGGGTAAAATGTGCGGTTTTGAGAAAACGGCTTTAAAGTTTAGCATTATTTACAGTGCCTAAATTTAACGCCTAGATACCTAAATTCAAGACCAAAGTCTTACTGGAGATACTTAGAGATGCTTGTGTTTGTTGTGTTGTTCCAAGTACACACCTTCTAAACAGTTTACTGTCACTCAAAGTCATAAATACAGGCTTTAAGACTTCTAAAAAAACTGGAGGCAAGCATCTGCAATCTGCTCAACAGATATTTAAGCAAATTGACGTCTCCTTAAATCTATCTTAAAGCTCCTTTTTCGTCCTGTATACTTGGCACCAATATTGAAATGAGCAACAGCATCATACACACCAAATTTCAAGACGGACGCTCCTACAAAAACTCCTTTTGGTAGCCTGTTCCAGATCATACCAATCCAAGCATTTTTTTAGATTGCCAGGGGGCGCAACCTACTGTTCAATTGCCACGACGACCGTAGTGTATTATGGGATATATTTTGAAAATAGGACAGCACCCAACATAGTCCTTCGCCACAAAAGAAATTTTATAGAAGTCTCCAAGCAAGTCGCAATTCAAACATTTCGAAATACTAGAGCCATACTTCAATACATCTATTTCACATATACGAAGTTAAATTTTAACATTTTTACTTGCTTCGAGACGGACTTAAAACCAGCCTCCCATACTGTCACGACAGTGTCTCCAGCGAACTGGAAAAATACGAGGACACGAATCGCAAAGTACTTCTATCACACAGTTCTTCGTGTGAAAAGGATCGGGATCACCAGACTTTATGATGTCTTTACCCAACTGGTAACATAGTTAAGCCCTTTTCAGGTTTTCACACAACAGAAACGTAGAAAATACGTCCTGCCGCGAGAAACGTTATGCTCTAGTAACAAAACAACAACCTCGTCCCCAGTACTTTTCCCACGCGGTTCATTTAAAATTAACGAAAAAACCGTCTAAAAATTCAAAAACATACCAAATACACCGAAAACAGCCTGCAATAGCTAAACAAAGGTCTAAACCTCTGTTTTAGCAAAAAAAAAAATTTTTCATTTTTCAATCGATTTTTGGGTTGACCCTCCCCTTAATCCTCTTAATTGCCCCTAATTAGTTTCTCTTTTGTCTCCTGCACGTGCACTCAGGATAAATATGCAAATATCACAGTTAGTAACAGAAAGCGTAGCAACCAGCTTGAAGAGTTATTCCTTTTATATTTTCTCATGAAATCATTGATCGTTCTTCTTTTTACGGCTTCTCGAATTGATTCTTCATTCAAGGATTCGTATACTCTATACACTAGGGTTAGATAAGCGATAATTCAACCAAAACTGTCAACATTCATCTCTTCGTAAATAACACTCAGATTACTTAACCAAAAACCCGCTAAATTCCTACAAACCAGGTTTAAGATATAAAATATAAAGTGTCTCTATCCATTTCTGTTTCGTTCCTCTACAGACTAGGCCAAAGTAAACGATAACTCTCTAAAATTGTTAACACTTATTGCCACAAAACGTGTATAACACTGTTTGATCATTTAGGTTAATATAATATTCAAAGTCTCCATATTATTCAATTTATATAGCTTCATGCGCACTAGAACTATCCCAATGTTTCCTAATCATGTCACAGGCGTGAGTCATGCGTGAGTCATGCATGAGTCACGCTGAATATTAATGAGGCGGCATCCCTTTGTTTACCTATATGGGGGGTGGGGGGGGGGGGTTATCTACTAAAGTATAAACCGATAAACCAAAGATGCTTATGCTAATAAACACCACGCTGTCGAAGGACAATTTCTTTCTATCGCTCAATGACGTCAAAACGCTAATGGTAGCGACCGCTCTCGCCCGCAAGCAAAGCAAATATGGCGGCCGACTGTGTGTCAAAAATTCGACAAACAAAGTCAAATTTCTCGAATGAATACCCATTCCAAAGTAAGTACATATAGACCTTTCATATGAACACCACTTGTTTTGGGGGTGGAGTGTCCCTTTAACACAGTGATAGGATCGTAGCAAGTGATTTACCAGACGGAAACCGTAATCGCAAAATGAATATAAGAGTCCAGCTCAAAATTTTAAAATGCAATACCATAGGGAAAGGAAAACAAAATAAAACAAAATATATTTATTGACGTTTCGTCACTTAACCAGTAACATCTTCAGAATGACTTAAGATTACATTGAATATACTTATATATAACATTAATATAGTTTCATATTACAGGAAAAAACGGTAAAAAGGAGATTAAAACAATTTAAAATTTTAAACTACAAACGATCAAAAAGAGATTAAACAATTTTAAATTTAAAATTATATAATAGACCAATGAAATGCTTACCAGGTGACAAGTAGAAAACAGAAATGTGTGAATAATATGATGAAAGATGAACATTATAAGATGTGGTGTGAAATAACATAAAAGGCAAAGAAAAAATAATAAAGATGCCAGAAATAAAATATATATATTAAAACAACGAAAGTGGTGTAGAGGAAATATTTTCATTAGAGAAGGTCGAGATTTTGAAATGAGTAAGCTCTCGCGAAGAAGGAGTTCAAGATTAGAGTTAGAACGAGAGGAAGATAGTACGCTGAAGTCACTTGGTGAGATGTTGTGGTTAGTGCGGCGGACATGAGAGAGAATTCCTGAGAAAGACGAAACGGTCCGTTTCTTTCCCGTCAAAGGCGAAACCCCGTGTGTTCTTGAGATTCGCGTGTGAAGATGTCGGCGAGTTTGGCCGATATACAACGCTCCGCAGCATTGACACGTGTACTGATAAACAACACGCGATCTCATCAACATAGGATGTAAACAGAAACTCGAACGGTAGTGCTCAGTACTATAAATGTTCGCTATTACTGGAGAGCGGCTGCTCTGATAATAATATTAAGAAAAGTGCGTTTCGCCTACTTTCATAACCAGTGGTTTTATTAACCGATCTTCCCTTTTAAGGCAGCGCAAGATGGACGGACTTTCCTCCGTGGTACTATCATCACTCTATAATTTATATGGATTATAAATAAGTTTTGTGGAAACACCACGTAAAATATTTCTTTGCTAAGAAATAATTTTTTTACGTGGTATTTCCACAAAACTTATTTATATTACTTTATCGCCATGAAAACGTTCAAAGAATTACTTAAATGGATTAATTACGATTATACACAACAAGACCCGTGGCAGCGAAAGTCTCTTAAATTATTAACCACACACTGTTTTCTTTGAAGTTCCATCCAACAGACAGCTGTTCTGTCACATCCACAGTATCAGTTGAAAAAGAACCCTATAAGTTATGTGTATATAATAATACCGGTTCATATTTGATAACTTCATTTGGGTGAATTTCTTTTCATAATTGTATTTTTGTCAATAGAAAACTAAAATTGAATGGAATAGTCAAGAAAGTTACACGAATCTTACCTTGCTCAAATTCAAAGCCTTCTGTAGAGCAACATGTTCTTCATCTACTTGACATTGCCCCAAGCAGTTCACCGACCCTTTTGGTTTCGGCATATGAGAAGAAAGACATTCCGATTCATCCTCACTCTTGCCCTTAACAACCTCCGAATATAGTCGTTTCGACATGTTATATACGCAAACAGAAAGTATATCCAACACACGAAATAACTCAAACTTTAAAGATCTGTGGGCTCGACTCAATATGAATTAAGACAGATATCCGAAAGTGTGATGGAAGTGTCGTATGATCTGGGGGAACCAGTGATGTGGCCTTCATTGTCAACTGATAATTAGCAAAGCTTGTATTACGCAAAGCATTATTACGCTATCGCTAAGCAGTGAAGCACAAAGTCTAGCAAAGATTTATCATACCCACCAGCCCTCCCATATGCTCATATATTTGCTGAGATTACAAAAATCTCATTTCTGAAATTGCCACAGCCAGATCAGGTTATTATTATAATTATTATTATTATTATTATTATTATTATTATTATTATTATTATTATTATTATTATTATTATTATTATTATTATGACTTACTGAACTTTTAAGTTTTTAAGTAGCTTATAGTTGTGATTCAAGTAGCCGATTGTAAATTACCTCAGTGAGCGAGATTTACAATTGTTTGTTTAGAAAAAATTCATTAATAAAGTATCCATTATTATTATTATTGTTATTATTATTATTATTATTATTATTATTATTATTATTATTATTATTATTATTAATAATATTATTATTATTAATAATATTATTATTATTAATATTATTAATCATATTATTATTATTATTATTATTATTATTATTATTATTATTATTATTATTATTTGTTCCATTATTTGCTTCTAGTATTTCCAGGCAGTGCTAATAATGATGGACGAGCATATGCATCAATTGAAGTTTGGTTGTGTATAATTTGTAAAGTAAAACTAAGTCCAGATACTCGTGCCAATAAGTTATAGGTAGTAAATCGAGATCTTTAAGTCGAGATAAATAAGGAACGTCGGTTGTAAACCCTAGATTTAAAATGAATTTGGTCGATCTTCGCTGCAATTTCTCATTGTCATTGATCAGTTCAACGTACTGAGGACACCATACCTGAGAGGCAAAGGCAAAATTGCTCCTAACAAGTTGTAAATAGAGAGATCTTCTAGCACAAGTATCTGTCATCTCTAATGTTGATCGTCGTATCATCCCGAGCAATTTACTCACGAACCTAACACTTACCTTCCCGAAATCACGATTTAACTCGTGAGCTTGTCATTGTCAATTTGCACCGATCATAAACGTGTCTGTACTTCTTCAGCAGGCATATATTTTTGAGATTATTGCATAATTACTCCGTCAGTTCAAAATGGCGATCAATAGAGTGCTGATGAGTGAGGCATGCGATCGCATTTCCGGAAAGTTTAAGATTGATATAATAGATTTGCAACTGAAAGCCTTAGGGAATCTGGTTAATGACCAAGATGTTTTCGGTACTCAGCCTACATGATCGGGAAGCTCTCAATTCAGTCAGCTTCTATGGAACAAGGGCAGATTTTGTTTTGAGCCAATGAGGGCGTTTGTTTACATTGTTTCAACAACCAATCAGATTACTTGAATTCCATATGGACTTCCGGTGCAATCGAAAATCAACAAAATATTATGGAGCAAACACACCTTCTATAAAAGCTGTACGTGCACGCCAATTTTTTTTTTTTTTTCATTTCAAACGTGCTTATTCGGATAGAATATGAATTTTTCTTTAATTTCCTCGTGGGGATAAACAATCCGTTTTCTAATTCAAAAACAATCGACCCTTGAATTACGGCTTACGAAGAGCCGCGACCAAGCTAAATCGTCCCCTTCCTTCTAGCAAAAAAACCTACCAAAGTTTACTTTTCTCGCTTGTTTTGACTTGTCAATTGTCATTAGTATAAGACCCTTCCCTTGTGGTAACTATGCGAGTTAAAAACCTTCGAAACATACCTACGTGACCTTTTCTGGTTTTAAAGTGTTTACTTCCTTTGTACTCAGGGGGTCTAGTGAAGCATGAAGCTTCTTGTCAGTTCTCATACAGCGCTCGTCAACTTGAACTCTTGCATTAATAAATGAAAACGTAGGAAGGATGGGTTCGTCTGTTGCCTAACGGTTGGCAAATACTTCTCTAAAATATACTTCAATTCGTGGATCATCGCTAACACTTACGAGAAGTTACTGTCTTGGGGGCTCAACTCGAGGCGAACTGCTGGTGCCTGGTTGAAGCGTGAGCGTTGTCATCAACTAAACCTGCATTTTTATCGTCATCGTCGTCGTCTTCCTACTCTTCATCTTCGCTGGTCTCTTCGTTGTCTTTATTGTCTGTTTTAGCTTGTTTGATGACGGCTTCATTTGCTATTTTTCCAAGGGAGATCAATAACCTTTAATTGCAACAGTTCGTGGCAAATTCGACAAACACAGCTGTCTGGGAGGTGAACAAGAATGTCCACATCCTCGAAATATCCTCCACATTGTGCTTTGTCGTGTACATCCAAGACTATCACATTTTCTGTTGAAATGAAAATTGAAGGTATTGGTCTGTTGGCAAGCCTTAAAACTGACTTTTAGAGTTCTGTAATGACCAAATTCCCTTAAAACTCAAGAACATTTCAAATGCGAAATTCGACTTTTGGATCGATTTTGATTACTGTATTTGATTTAGAGATTCTGGTATAATTTTAAAATCTAATTTTTGTTTCTATATTGGCCCCTGTTTGTATATATATATATATATATATATATATATATATATATATATATATATATATATATATATATAACGAAATGTTATAGAGTGCTCAATACCATATAGATAGAGCAAAATCTAAACCATAAAGTATGGTTACCTTAAAGTCTTCGCTACCAGAGGTTTCACCCTAAACGGGATCATTTAGGGTGAAACCTCTGGTAGCGAAGACTTTAAGGTAATGTATCGCATAGCCTGATATAAACACAATAACTGACCAATCACAGCATGCGTAAGATGCAATCTATTTTTTAATATAATATATATATATATATATATATATATATATATATATATATATATATATATATATATATATATATCTGTAATAGTATCACTGAAGATTAAATAAACAGGGGCTATAGAAACATCAATTAGATTTTAAAATTATACCAGAATCTCTAAATCAAATACAGTAATCGATCCAAAAGTCGAATTTCCCATTTGAAATGTTCTTGAGTTTTAAGGGAATTTGCTCATTACAGAACTCTAAAAGTCAGTTTTAAGGCTTGCCAATAGACCAATACCTTCAATTTTCATTTCAACAGAAAATGTGATAGTCTTGGATGTACACGAAAAAGCACAATGTGGAGGATATTTCGAGGATGTGAACATTCTTTTCACCTGGAGTGCAACCTCCCAGACAGCTGTGTTTGTCGAATTTGCCACGAACTGTTCACTGTTGCAATTAAAGGTTATTGATCTCCCTTGGAAAAACAACAAATGAAGCTGTCATCAAACAAGCTAAAACAGACAATAAAGACAACGAAGAGACCAGCGACGATGAAGAGTAGGAGACGACGACGATGACGATAAAAATGCAGGTTTAGTTGATGACAACGCTCATGGTCAACCAGGCACCAGCAGTTCGCCTCGACTGCTGAGTCCCCAAGACAGTAACTTCTCGTAAGTGTTAGCGATGATCCACGAATTGAAGTATATTTTAAAGCAGTATTTGCCAACCGTTAGGCAACAGATGAACCCATCCTTCCTACGTTTTCATTTATTAATGCAAGAGTTCAAGTTGACGAGCGCTGCATGAGAACTGACAAGAAGCTTCATGCTTCACTAGACCCCCTGAGTTCAAAGGAAGTAAACATTTTAAAACCGGAAAAGGTCACGTAGGTATGTTTCGAAGGTTTTTAACTCTCATAGTTACCACAAGGGAAGGGTCTTATACTAATGACAAGTCAAAACAAGCGAGAAAAGTAAACTTTGGTAGGTTTATTTTGCTAGAAGGAAGGGGACGATTTAGCATGGTCGCGGCTCTTCGTAAGCCGTAATTCAAGAGCCGATTGTTTTTGAATTAGAAAACGGATTGTTTATCCCCACGAGGAAATTAAAGAAAAATTCATATTCTATCCGAATAAGCACGTTTGAAACGAAAAAATTAAAAATTGGCGTGCACGTACAGCTTTTATAGAAGGTGTGTTTGCCCCATAATATTTTGTTAATTTTCGATTGCACCGGAAGTCCACATGGAATTCAAGTAATCTGATTGGTTGTTGAAATAATGTAAACAAACGCCCTCATTGGCTCAAAACAAAATCTGCCCTTGTTCTTCTATGGTTTTTGATATCGTGAAATTCATTTTCGCAATGCGTCACAGACACGTTCTGTGAATCATGCGTCCTGCCGTCTCTTCCGGCTCGGTAGACGACTGGAAATCGAGCCTAGTGTAAGTACAGATACATCCCTGTGAATTTAGAATGAGCAATACAATTTATACAACTATTTTGTTCTTCGTGTGATTTATGGGAGATACTCATAAACAAACAAAGAAAACCGGTTGCTCAATGGTTTGGGTTTATTTTTTGAGCTTTTTCTGTTTCATAATGTCGCCTGCTCTATCAATAAAATTGAATTTCTAATTTATCAAACAATGTGTCTAACTCGATCATCAACTTTTTCTTTCAGTCGTGGCCAGATTGAGGAGAAAACAAAGCAATTTGTAGATGCGAAAGACAGATTGAACGCCGTGCCGGCCAACAAGAAAAGTTTAACAAGGTTTATTCAGGTATGTTATACATGTCTATTAAATTAAGTTAGCTTTCAGCGGGTGTTTACATGAGGCGGAACCGAACTTGGGTCGGACTGACTTTAGGTCGGTTGTAGTGTTTTTACTGTAGATCGTTTTCATCAGTCCGGCCTGAGGTTTAGTTCACGCCTGCCGGCTTTCCATATAACAGAATCTAAGTCTAATTCGGACCGATTCGGGCCACGAAAAAAACCCCCTTTTTAACCAATGTATGAAGCATACTTTCACTTCTCAAACTCAATACGTTGTTTTACATGAGATTGGTGTCAAATCTACGTAAAATTAAGAAATTATTCATGATTTGGCGTGCTCCATCGAGTTATGGATGCACGCGAGAAGTTGGGAGAGCACGAAAAAAGCGGCAGAGTTGGTCGAGGCGATAGGCGAGAATAACAGAACCCGGCACAAAACAACGCAAAACAATATATATTTCGCTAATTAAAGATTAGTTTCTCATTTATTTACGTTTAAAATTCCCATAATTCCAGGAAAATTTGCTCCATAAACTCGATGGAGTTATGGGGCACGCACGGTAGCCAATCAGAAACGCTGTTATATTTATTACATCTATGTTATAATAATGCTTCTCTGGCGGTCACGAGCTGGAAGACAATGTACACAAGTCTTGAAGCAACAGGGGAACCAAGTCAATGTAATTTCAGGGCTGGCCTCATGTAAACAAAACCCGAAATGCAAAATTCAGGCCGGTTCGTGTTTAGGCCGGCCTCGTGTAAACACCCCCTTAGAAACGTACGTTATATATATGTTCTAAGGATTTGGGGACCAGTTGCGGAAAATGCAACTACAATGCTCTGACCACTGAGCCACGGAGGGCGTTGCCGAGAGCTTGATCGCGAGTTCTGTATATATAATAAGGTGGTAATGCCAGGAGAGGATCGAGTATATTATAAGTAATATTGGGCATTTCACTCGATTACATAGCATGTTCTAAGGATTTTGGGTGACGGAAAATTCGAGTGCAGAATATGTACATTTTAAGACCAAACCGGGACCAGTTGCGAAAAATGCAACTACACAAGCCTTCCGGCAGGAATTGAACCCACGACCATGTAATCGAGTGAAATGCTCAATATTACTTATAATATACGTTATATATAGCACGCAGTACATCCTGGCCCCAGGGTGTTTTCGGTAAACTAGATTGACTGAGTATATATCTTTGTTTCAGTGTATCATTGCATAAGCACATTAATAAGAACACAGCTTGAGTTCCTCATTTTCATGTTCTTGCTTGCACAATTAAAGTGTCATCGTAGTGAAAATTTCTGATAGAGCAAAGCTCATAATGTAAATAACCAATTTCTAAAAAATGGAATCAATGTAGTATGTACTTTTCGAGATATTACGTGCCTAAGTTGCCTTCCTGATGTTACAAAATAGGGAAAGACTGGGATTGATAATGTAGGGCAGATGACATATGCCGTTGAATTATTATAACCTTTTCAACTCTGAATTCCCTTTAATATTTTACTCTGACTAACGCCAGACGATTTTACTCATCATTGGGAGGCCTTTAGGGTTGAAAGTGTTAAAATGCTTTGTTGTGGTGCAGTTGTCCAACTACATACGTCATCAAACACTCTAATTGATTAATTACTTCAAAAATGGATCAGCTATTGCCTGCTTTGACAGTTTATAACTTGAAGGACATGCCGTAGATTTGCTTGAAATTTTCAGTGAATGCCCTTGTCAAGCTGATCTGGTTAAAACCGCTGGTCAAAAGGTTTTTTGCTTCATACACACGTTAAGGGTGTTCCGACATATTTATTTTGACGCGTTGCTGGGGAAAATTTGATTTTACCACAGAGCTTCTAGAGCTTTACAAATTTGATCCCCATGCTAGAAATGCTAGATATTCTGCACGTAATATATATGAATGAACTTCTTTAGTTTGATGGCGTCATACAGTGACGTCATTGTGACGTCATTGAGATAAGAAAAAAAAAATTTCCGCCAACTTTAAAGTTTTACAAACAAAAGAAGTTTCACTAGAACTAGGATCTCACTTAAAACTCGCATAAACTAAATGTACAAAGAAGAATTGGTTTAGTTTAGATGTAAACGAATCCCAAGGGTGATTAAAATTTCCTTTTATGGCCGATGAAAGAATTTCGTGACACGGGTCAGCCCAATCTCGTACCCAGAGCCTGCGATCCTTTTGGTCAGTACCAAGGAACGGAGGCTCTGGGGAACTCCGATGAAACTTGTCATCTGATTGGTTAGTTTAAAAACAGTAAAATTTCAAATGATGTGCACGTTGCTAACTTGTTTAATCGATTTATCGACGTTCTGTAACACATAATTATACACGACGGACCCAAAATACAACTGAACACGTGAAATAATTCAAAACAGCAAAATTTCCGACAATTTACAAGTTAAAATTATTATTCTTATTCTCGCTTCGTCGGCAAACAAACATCCATCGTCTGACTCGTCTCGTAATTCTTCGCAGTTTGGTCTCAGAACTTTAAAATGTTATTAGAGAATACAAGGTCGATGTAGCTTAGCCAAAATTTCCTGACAGAAAGTACAATTCCTTGACGATTTAGAGAACAGTTAAGAAAGACCATTTGTATCGCAACGCTTTGTCAAGAACTTTGTAAAACATACTGTGTCATTCTTTATTGGTAAACAAATATTTTCCCTGGTCTTCGAACAAGCTAAATATCGTCGATGACAGCAACAAATTATAGGGAACTGGGAACCAGAGGACTGGGAACAAAAACCCAATTTTGATTTTTTTTTCATCGGTGTTTCCCAGAGCCTCCGTTCCTTGGTACAGACCAAAAGGATCGCAGGCTCTGGGTACGATATTGGAGTCAGCCGAGCTAGCCCGGCTCATATAATTGGCCCCTAAAGAGAACTCGGCTACACCTTTTTGGTCAGCGGGAGAGCGCGGGGGAGACTCTGGGGAAATTGGATTGATTCTCCATTTTGATTGGTTCATTTAAATTTATTGAATTCACCGATTCAAAATCAACAGATCGCGAAATGATGAAATTCATATTGCCAGAGAATAGTAAGACAACCAGAAGTCCGACTCGAGTTAAAACTTGTCCGCATTTCTTCAATGCGCATGCGCGATATTTTACGCCATCCGACGCGATCCTACGCAATATTCTAAGCCATCCTACGCAATCCTGGCAAGTTCCCCCCGGCAGTTTTAACCTTCTTTTGAAGGTCCAAACTGCCGGGGGAACTTGCCAGGATTCCGTAGGATGGCGAGGAATCAAGGTGTGCTCGACATGCGCGAGGACATAAACTTCAAAGGTTCCGACGCGAGTCGGACTTCTTGTTGTCTTACTATTCTGTGATACTGCTTTATTCAATAAACATAAATGTCTTCAAATCTAGGCCCCTCGTTTACATCTCTTCTTCTTCTCTTCTCTCAAGGTCTCAGTGACACAAACAATTGAAACAAACTTCGTAAACAAAGTAAAGACGAATTTCGAATAGCAAATAATCGCAATAAACGAAACAAACCTTTGTATGTATAAATAAAACAATTTAAACAACGAAAAAGCATATATTTAAGACAATTAAAGAAGGAATCAGCCTTCGCAACTTGTAAAGGACTAAAGGCTTTTGATCGAGGACGATATTGGCGTCGTGAATTGAATTTCAAGAATGTTTATGTCGAGTGCCACAACAAGTAGTGTCAGGATCTTTCCGACAATTTTAACGTGCATTTGATCTGCATGGATCGTTCTCACTTCTCGGAAATCTAGTATTTTCAAACAAGATTGAAACGAACTCATGATCTGAACCAGGGTTGCCAGGTCCTCTGGGCCAAAATAAGCCAAACGCATGTTCAAAATAAGCCAAAAAAGGCCAAACTCTAAAATTAAAGCGGGGGACTGGGCCCGAGTGCTAATTGCAGTAATAATTATGGAAGTATGCCACAAATAATCGGTTTATCACTTTATCTGACATAAAAAGTAAAAATTTGCTTATTTTTTAAAATTATTTGTTTAGGTATACACTCACATTTCAAAACATTTCATATAAGTCTGTCATGCAAGTATTCAGTTTAAAACTCGGTTAAAAAGAGAAGTTCATCTTAGTCAACTGAGTCAACTGCTGAAGTTTTAAACGGATCAAAATTCTTGAATTATGATTGGTTGAAACTTGAAAAATTATGCAGTCGTGAAAATTATGTGGCATGAGTCATGATGTTCTAAATTAAGAATTCGTCTCTGATTGGTTGATAGTTATCCCATGGTTATCCAACTCGTGGATCGGGTAATCCCTACTGCTCTATACCGAGATTTAACAATTAGTCTTTCTAAACAACAAAGCAGCAAATTTTAACCGATGAAAAACTGAAATATGGGGAAAAGACCGACGACTTTCCATTTTTTAGAAAAAAAAGCCAAAAATAAGCCAAAAAATAGTTATAAGCCAAATGAAATTTTTCCAAGCCAAACCTTGTAAAAACAAGCCAAATTAGAGAAATATGGCTTAAAAAAAGCCAATCTGGCAACCCTGATCTGAACACACGGCGCATTCTGCACAGCAGCTTAAGCTACCAACATGCGCATAACCACCGGAACCCCTCATTTCAGGGGTAATTAAATCCAATTTCCCCCAAAGTCTCCCCTGCGCTCTCCCGCTGACCAAAAAGGGGGTGACTATGGACTCGAGATTGCTTCTTTACAGAACTGGTAACTTTTTAAAACAAAATGTTTGTAGAACTTCCACATATTAATTTCCTCCGCCAGGAGGTTATGTTTTTGCCCCTTTAGGTCTCTTATTCTGTTATTCCATAGTTAATAGAACATATACGTGGTTTGGAAACTCGTCGAAAGTGATTATTCTATGTTTTTGTTCAAGTTTATGGAAATGTGTGCAATTTCACGGTATTGTATTTTCTGTATAATGAAGCAGTCATTCAATAGTTGCTTCATCGTCACGTGTCCCTAGAATTTATTTCCATATAAGGAACTCCATTGTCAGTTTAACATGACCATGCTTCATGTTGAAAGACAGTAGAGCTTCCAAATCATGTATATGTTCTATTAACTATGGTTATTCGGTTGGTTGGTTTGTTTGTGTGTCTGTCGCCAGGATATCTCAAAAAGTATTGCACCGATTTTCATGAACGTTTGCAGAAGGGTTGGCTATAGACCAAAACCAATCCATTAAATTTTGGTTGAGTTTAGTCAAAATTTGGATGAGAAATTAATAAAATCTGACCGCAAGATTTCCGTGTAGAAGAAATGCTTGATTACGCTCATTATCCTTATTTTATGCAAAATGTTTTGCATAATTTTAGTACCAGTGCAATCGAGCATTTTATTCATACATGCATGTGTTGGTCTCGTGAGCTAGCCTGGTTAGCGGGATGGCTCGTTTTCTTTTTAAACGTCTCTAATAACCCGCTGGGACCGCTCAGCAACAAACGTAAACTGATATTTTATTTATACAAACTCGAAATCATGTTCTACTGATATTCCTATTTGGTCAAACAAATAATTCAGTACGCCGTTTTAGTCTTGGTTCCACAATTACCAATGCCCAACCATGCATGTAAAGTGACAAAAATCGCCTTGCATTTGCATAAATATCGAAAAGAATATTAACGAAGTTGCGATAAATACAAGTCAGTGGTCGCTACTATTAGAAGAAGGACCAAAAAATGCCGCCATTTTGAATCCGAAAATGATCACACATTTTTGGGCAGCACCACTGATCTATATAAGAGACTGGATAGAGCATCTATTATCTGAGCAATCTCGTTCCCAGACCCTTCTCACGCGGGCCGCGCCCGTCGACCGAAAGCTCTGGGATAATCCATCGTCTCTTGCCAAAATTTAGCTTCCGTCGCAACTGAGCATGCGTGAGATTACGAAGCGCTTCTTCAATGAAATATTTACATCTATTGCGGTTTCCAAGACTATTCGATGTTGTCGGTATCTTAGATTTATTTGTTATGGCCTCGAAAAACGTTGATTTATTTAATGCTGCATTGAAGTATGCACTGCGAGAAACAAATGAGATGGATTACGCACCAAAGAAAAGCAGTTCGAAGCCCTGACGACGATTGTTGTCGAACGAAAAGACACCCTGTGTGTTCTTCCCCACTGGTTATGGGAAATCGCTTATTTACCAGCGAATAAACTTGTCAAGAACTAAACAGCCTTTTAAACAGCAAGTAATCGACGGCTTTTGAATGGTTCCAAGAGAGAAAGCGGTGAATAGCAAACTTGTCGTAGCCGAAGTGGCACGGCGGGTAATACGGCATATAATTATCTTGTCATTTGTGGGACAAGATGACTAGTAATTTCAGAAATACGCATCGTTGAAATATATTGTGTACGTATGTTGTTATATGTTGAATGAGCTTTCATTTGATGTAGAGTTCAAGATTCTGCGTTTTATGAAACTTGTTATACTGTCCTAAATGTGCGAACCACTGTTCCAAATAATATTTCATTACAAATATACAGGAAATCGACGCGATGAACCAAAACAACAGACGTTTTTCCATTTTTTAAATATTTTCCTTAACTAGAAGCTTGAAATTTCTACCCCGAATAGAAATTTTCAATAGCTTCTGTATGATATATATCTCAATGTTGTGCGTTAAATATTTCAAAACAAAATCTAAATTTCTGTAACACTTGTGAGAAGTCAATTTCCTGTAATATTATTTCAAACAGTGGTTCGCACATTTTGGACATTTTAACAAGTTTAATAAAACGCAGAATTTTGAACGATACATCAAATGAAAGCTCGTTCAACACGTAACAACATACGTACACCATATACTTCAACGATATGTAGTTCTGAAATTACTAACCATCTTGTTCGACAACTGACAAGATACCGCACCTCAGGCAACACGCCACTTCAGTACTCACCGCTTTCCCTTTCGAAACCAGCATAAGCCACCGAACACTTGCTGTTCAACTGCTGTTTGGTTCCGGAGGTTTGGTTCTTGACAAGTTTCAGTCGCCAGATAAAATTTGAAACCCTTCAAGGCTTTCGAAAGACAAAACTAGCCACTGTCAACATGAGAAAATCCAGCGAAAGTCTCCTGAGCAAAGAACCAATGAAATGTCGATTTGAAACGGATTATCCCAGAGCGTTCGGTCGACGGGCACGGCCCGCGTGAGAAGGCTCTGGGAACGAGATTGTTATCTGAGCGCCTCCAGAAATTGAAGCCGGAAGTTGCGCCCTAATTTGTATGCGACGCCATATTGGATGGCCCCACCATGAGCAGTGAGTTGCTATATTTTACTGTTGTGAATTCGTTATTTTCGCATATAATCACGAAATAGACGAACAACACAAATCCATTTGGGTATTTCAAGCAACGGGACACATCATGGAACTATGGAGGACCCAAGAACGTGAAGGGAAACTGAATCGTACACTGTAAATTCAAAAGAGTCGTTTTGACCCCAAGGAGTCATTTCAGGTCCTTTAATCTAGGGGTCGTTTCGACTATTTCAGGGAGTCATTTTTGTTTTGACCCTAACGTGGAGTCAAAACGATTCTTTGCCGGAGTCTCTGCACTCTCTCTTAGAATCATAGGACTCTGGAGTCATTTTGTTGGAGTGAACAAGGAGTCGCGTTACTCCTCGATAGAGTCGATTCACCAAAAGAGTCATTTTACTCATTGATATAGGGTCGATTCACCAAAAGAGTCATTTTACTCCTTGATATAGGGTCGAGTCACCAAAAGAGTCGTGTTACTCTTTGGTGAAGTGAAGAGCATTAACGATGCTTTTGGTTTATCATAGCACGCATAAATCAAATCATTCCGGTAGAAGGCACGCGGCAAATCGCAGAATCGCGGTTTACCGATAAAGTCAAAAATGTCATATGGACAGTATATATAGTCTATAGATCAATGCACTTCGGGTTAAGTGATGTATACCGAAAGCATATTGAAACTTAAAACTTGAAACTTGAAACTTATTTGTCTGTCGATCATGTTTTAAAGACATCGGGTAAATTAGAATTGCAGTGGTCAATTATATGGTGAGGACAGCGTATAAAAGAGCATTGAGGAGAATAAACAAATACGAACTAATCGGAAGGAAACCAAATTTTTTTGATTAACATCCGTATTCCATTTTTAAATTGTAATACGCTCGACAATGCTCTACTTTTAGAAATTCTATTTCAAGGGAGCGTTTACAATTCTTTCGAACCAGGCGGATCAATCCCAGCCAATCAAGCGACGCTTATGTGACGCTTGAGTAAACAGCACTATCTTCGCAGAGGTCCACCCTGAGGCTCAACCAATCAGAAAACGCGAATTTTGATCCACTTAATTTATTCATCAAACTATCCGATCATATTCATAATAAACATAGTCACGCTGTCGACAACATTTAAACTTTTATGTCGACGGATTCAACAGGAGGTTTCCGAAAGAAATTCAACGAATTACTCGCATCGATAGCACTAACAAAGTAAAGTCTTTTGATGAAAGAATACTAGCAACGACAGCAAAATTTTCCGTCATGCAAAACAAACGCCGTTGCCAGTGTATATCCGCCGCTCGACACCGGATTCTAATAGCAAAGCTAATCGTCTAAATTCTATATTTGTTCTAACTATATGATTATACATTGATCTTGACTTGTTTTGGTCTTCCAACTTTACATTTTGTTGGTGTGTAAAGTAAATCATTCACAGAATTAATGCTTTCAGGTTTCCCGGCCGAGTGTGGATTTTCCTAAGCCCGTTTTATAGTATACTGTGAAGTGGTGGACGAATATAGCACAGAGCCAGAGGAAGTTCCTTTGGGATCCAAGTTTTGATAAATAACCGTGTAGGACTGAATAACTGTCGAAATATTAAACGCAAAGTTACAGTAGAAATGACCCCATATGGCCATATAACAGTAATAACGACCCCAAATTGAGAGTAGAATTTACCGAAAATAAGGATCGAAATGACTCCTTCAAAAGAGTAGAAATGAGTCTAAAATAAGCAGAATTGCCGCTGCGAAAGAGTCAAAATAACTCTCCTTAGTAGTTTTTGAACTACCCTTGAAAAGGTAAAAATGACTCCTTCAAAGGAGTACAAATGACTCTTCGGAAGAGTAGGCTTTGAAGGAGTCAAAAGGATTCCTTCGAAGGTGTCGTTCTGGGGTCACAAAAACCACTCCTTTGAAGGGGTCGAAACGACTCTTTTGAATTTACAGTGTAAGTAATAAGGTTATTTACTAAGGAAACGGGAAACCCAACATTGCAAACGGCCGGTGGTTAATAAACTATAGGATACAAATGTGTGATAATACTGTAATTGTGGAATGTTCACAATCGAGTAGATCATTTTAAAAATCCGAAGGACGTGTAAAATTATGGCACAGAAGATAGCGGATTGGCGTGTAGAGTTGTTGGCAACATAGGGGCATGTTAATACTCTAAAGTTTGTAATATTTATCTTTGGTTCCTTCTATAGAATTATTAACTGTAGCATGCATTATAACAAGAACGAGCCAGGTTGTTTTAAGATACTCCATGCTCAGTGGACTGTTTTAAGATACTCCATGCTCAGTGTCCAAGTCATGTATAACGTGTTAAGTTGTTAACTTTGGTCAAATCAACTTTCGACATTGATAAGCCATGTACATGGACTCTTGTACGCAATTGTTCCTGCCACAGGGCATAAGATATAATCACTTACATAAATTTACTTTTATTTACTTATTTAGTAGGGAGGTGCCTCGCATGGGTCGTATGAGCCCGTTCGCACCTTTCCTTTTGGGCCGCTTAATGTTCTTAATATCTATAGTAATAATTTATTGTTATTATGTTAGTTATGTTATGTTGCGGGTAGTTCAAAATGAAACAACAATAAAGGAAGAACTTAAAGGTGAAGCAACATGACAACTTAATACAGAAGATAATTGAACTGTGTCATTTATAGTTTTCAAACTTTGTCAATGAGTTGATTAAAGAAAATTTTTACAATTCATGAGTGTATTTTGTCTTGTGTAGTTTGATTCTGTATAAATGTACTACATAATGATAAATTTTAAAAATTTAATCTGTTCTCTGACTTCTGTATATTATGAAAATTGTGGCAGAACTAATACTGTACTATCAATATGTATTACTGCTCAATAAGGCCAGTGTTTGATGTTAAACAGTCAAAACAAATCAAGCTAATATATATGTTAAACTTCACAACGATGTGGCGGATAACATTTGCAAACTGGCTAGAAAAAAAGCATCTTCGCAAAGGTATAGTCACAAAACTAATTATATTGTATAATTTATACAAGATTTTTAGTTGTAGGCAAATGTAGGCCCAATTGCCCAAATTAGATAACCCTATCTCATAGAAAATAATAAACTTATTCTAATTAATCCTCTGAATGCCAGGATAACTTATTTGAATACTACCCTGAGTTTTCTGTGAGTGAAAATATATTGTTCAACTAGGCACATCCACTGATCTATACAGTGGGCACATCAGGTGGTAAAAAGAAGCTTTATAACATAACAGCATTCTTAAATTAATTGTTTGATTCTGGTCTTTGACTTATGATAATTGCTGCCGAGCGTCACTAATCTTGACATGGGTTTCTGTGCCTCATGTCCAGGCCTCTTTGCCGAGCTATGTATAGTCAACGGAATCGAGATTTTTCGAGGGATGTTTATTTAATAAATAGATTCCATTTTGCCGTTGCCTGTTCAGTTATAGATGCACAGATGACGTCACAACGTGGTAAGAACAAAAAAGTGGCCCACTAGACGCAGTCGAGTGGGTCGCTGATGTTCTTACCACGTTGTGACGTCTTCTGTGCATCTATAACTGAACAGACAACAAAAAAATGGAACCTATTTGTTTTATACAATATAAAAATTACACAATACTTCTTGCCGGATTTGGGGGCATGAAGAAATAAAAAAGCAAGTCAGCTGACGTGATCTGACGTGATCCATGTGTCTGTCCTCAAATAGATCTTGGGCAACAACCAATGAAAACACGCATAGCAACCAGGTATGTATGTTGACCATTTTATGACGTTTTGTGACGTAGGAAGTTTCTTTCTACAACTTACGTCACATACGCCAGAAGGATTTACTGTGACAAATTGCATGTACGTTTGAAGTTTGTAAACACCACGACGGCGATGGATTTTCTAAATTGGCAATGAATCAAGAACTGGTGAATGTTCTTGTTAAACCTCTGACGTCTGAACTTGAACACACTTGTGAACTTATAATTTCGGTGAGGAGAGTTTATCTTGTCGAGGCAAATTATCAATTTCTACAACTGTCAATTGTGTTTCTTGGTAGGAGATTTCACGGTTGTTTTCTTCATTTCTATTTCTAGGTGTATATTGGTGTGGGTTCATTGTGTTTGCATTGATCAACATTCTGATCAGACGCTACTATATCTGCGTGTGTGTATTTTGACTTATACAAATTCTGTAAAATAATGTGATGTGCTCAATGGTGCATTGCTGTATAATTACTCGGGCGACTGTGGTCCGCCGAGTCTAGGTTTCGGCTATTTTTTTTCTTTTTTTGGGGGGGGGTTCCACAAAATGGCATTATTGCATCATCCCGTCAGGCCTTGCGAAACTGTAAGGCGTGCTCGATTTTCGATTTTTTGCGTTCTTTCTTTTCGACAGCTTTGCCTTTGATCGAGTTGGGATGAGGTGGTTTCGGCGGTGAAGTCATCAGTAGTTGATCAGTAATGTTGCTGACAAGGTTTGTCCATGAAGACAGAATAGACGAGTATATTACAGACGGGAGAAAATGTTCAAAATGCCGTGTTGACATCAGTACCTAGGAAGCCTTGACTTGAGGACTAGAGGTACAAGAAAGAGCCACATAATATCAAAGAACATATACGTACTGTTTACCTAGTATTAAATGCCTTGCTGCTTGGTCCAACAACTACGAAACACATGTGGTAGGCACCAAATAATGCAAAAAATACGTTTAGATGTGTCAGTCGTCCGCCTATCATGAAGGTGTCGTATTACATTCCGAAATGTGTTTCAAAAATGCATGTTTAAATATTTTCTGTTGGTACGATTTACATGAATTCTATAGCGGAACCATCGCTTGAATATGCCGAATTCAGCACTATAGGTTTTGTGGTTTTGTCTAGTCTACTGAAAGTATTAAGATCGTTTAATTATTCGGCTAAACGGGCTTGTTTACGCCAAATCGCTTCATGAAACAATGTACTTCATATAAGACCATATATAGGGAATTTGTGTTGAGCGCCCTTCTGACATGAGAGTTTCGTTGCACACGCTGTTCCTCAGGTTTTCTAGATGTGCGAAGACTGCGCCAATATTTGCAGAAATCAGTAGCCCGAGTGAACGCCTAAGCAGGCGTCTCGTTTTATGAAAGCTCTAGATTTGTCAAAACATTGACAGTTTTGCCACAGCATCAGAGCAAGAGGCGTGATTATTGAATTATACATATGTATATCTTATCAAGCGATAAGCTATAGTAACTTGTAGTTTTCAATCTTATAATTAAAAAATATAGAAGAGATGTGTAAATACTCTATCTATTGTAATTAATTTTAAATTTTTGGACTTTCCAGCCTCCTTCGCAGGCACCTCTTTGGGCTCTTATGGTGAAGATGTGAGAAAAACCTGGGTGGAGTGGGCAATCTCGGGTTGAGTGGGCAATCTCGGGTGGAGTTGGCAATCTCGGGTGGAGTGGGCAATCTCGGGTGGAGTGGGCAATCTCGGGTTGAGTGGGCAATCTCGGGTGGAGTGGGCAATCTTGGATGGAGTGGGCAATCTTGGATCGAGTGGGCAATCTTGGATGGAGTGGGCAATCTTAGATGGAGTGGGCAATCCTGGGTCGAGTTGGCAATCTTGGATGGAGTGGACAATTTTGGGTCGAGTGGGCAAACTTGGGTTGTGGGCAATATTAGATGGAGTGGGCAATCTTGGGTTGAGTGGGCAATCTTGGATGGAATGTGCAATTTTGGGTCGAGTGGGCAAACTTGGGTGGTGGGCAATATTAGATGGAGTGGGCAATCTTGGGTGGAGTGGGCAATCTTGGATGGAGTGGACAGTTTTGGGTCGAGTGGGCAAACTTGGGTTGTGGGCAATATTAGATGGAGTGGGCAATCTTGGGTGGAGTGGGAAAACTTGGATGGAGTGGGCAATCTTGAGTTGAGTGGGCAATGTTGGATGGAGTGGGCAATCTCAGCTGGAGTGGGCAATCTTGAGTGGAGTGGGCAATCTCGGGTGGAGTGGGCAATCTAGGGTGGAGTGGACAATCTTAGGTGGAGTGGCCAAGGGGGGTGTCACTTTGGCCACAGACTGCATAGAGTTGTCTGTGGAGTAGACTAAACGTTTTTGTCCAATTTGAGGCAGCACTTCACTTGCGATAGTAATTTCTAGTATAATACCACAGCAGTTGTTCGTAGTGTAGATTGCTCAGTTGATCAAATTTCCCGAATTCATTCGGTCCTTTAGCAGTATTTTCCTATTCTGAGTAAATTCTAAATGAGAACGACCTGGGAGTTCGCTCTATCGAACTCGCAAATCCCGTTTTTCCCCACATTTGGGGGCTAAACAACTACAATTTTTCTCTCCAAATGCTACACGTGTCCTTTCTTCCTCGTGATAAAAAAGTTTGTCCGAACCCGAAGGAGAAAAATGCCTTAATATACGAAAACTATAATTGTGCAACAGTAAAATATAGCGAAAGTGGGAACTTCCGACCACTTCCGACTTCAATTTCAGACAACAGATGCTCTATCCAGTCTCTTATATAGATCAGTTGGCAGCAACCTCAGTCCAGGTATATATATATATATATATATATATATATATATATATATATATATATATATATATATATATATAGGTCAGTGGTTTCACATGATGAAACGCGACTACCGAGTTGTCCCTGGCCCCCGAGATAACCCTAGCTTACACGTGAACAAAACACGCCAGTAATACGCCATTAACGTTAACAATTAAACGCACACAAATGGCACGTGAACAAGAATAGTGCGTATAAATTAGAATGTTTTTACAATGTACGCATGCGTAATTATACAAAACCCGAAATAACTCGGGTGAAAGCGTTCACATGGCGCTAGGGCTGACTCTGGTCCCAGGGTTACCCTATCTCTCAGACCGAATTATTCCTATTCCCTGAGTTATCTCGATCTCATGTGAACGGTTTACTTTTTTTAACATTGAAATTAACTAACACCGAGACATCTCGGGGGTAGGGATAGCCGGGATAGCCCTACCCCCCGAGATAATTCGCCTCATGTGAACAGACCATAACTGAGCTGGTCAAAAACAGCCTCTTTATATTGTTTTATTCTCCCTAATGCCAGACGATTTTACTCGTCAAACAGAAATCCTGACAATCTTACTTTTCCTCACCCATAGGCTGTAAGCAAGTAATAATAAATTAGAAAACCAAGTTAATTTTGTGTATATTTGGTTTCTTTTTAGTTTCGCCGTTTAATTGGATTTCGATTGAAAAACAACTTTCGAATGATGCTCTCACAACGTGGATATACTGGAAAGATGAAATTTGACCATAAAAATGAACAATTAATCTTATACGTAAGAATAAAAAGTTGAAATATAGTAAGGTTAGATATACTGTCGAAACAGAAAACGTAGGAGTCTAACGTTTCGTGCGAAGTCCCTTCGTAAAAAACAAACAAAACACGTTTCTCTCTGACGAAGGGCCTTCGCTCGAAACGTTAGACTCCTATACGTTCCCTGTTTCGGCAGTATATCTAACCTTACTATATTTCGATTATTCTTTCAACACTGTCTACGCCGCACGCTACTTTTATTTCACTATTTAGAATAAAAAGTTGAAGTGTCGTTACTAAATGGAATGCCTCGAAAGGAACCTCGCAGTCTTTCCTTGGTTTTTCAAATATGTTGTTTTTTTAAAAAAGCTAGGCGCGGTAATCCAGATTTCTGACTGGGGTAAGGGTTTTCTTATGGTAAGGTTATGCAGAAGATTGTTAAAATCTTGAGATTTACTGAGGATTGGAGGGCCTTCTTTTAAGTAGTCCCTTTTTAGTGACGACCCGTTAATGTGCTTGTTTCACCTGTTTGGATTTTACATAAACGTATTTATCTTGGGGTTCTCTTACTCCGTAATTTAAAAGAAAACGCCCGCTGTTCACCGACGCTGAGTCATCGAAATGGCGCCGTTCGTAAGTAAAATATGCGAATGTGAAAACGTTATTTTTGAGAACAAAATCGGATATAATATTGACCGATTTTTGTATCTGCGCAGCAGATATATTGCTATCGTGTTGTGTGTGTGTGTGTTTGTGTGTCTGTTAACTTTTTGGTGTAACCACTGACCTGTAGTGTGTGCTGTGGTGTAAACTCTAACCAATGCGCGACAATTAAATCGGGGACAACCGAAGCTCAGAATTTTGTGGCGTCAACGTACGAGCTGTCAGTTTGAACGATGGAAACAAGTATTCTTCAGAAAATTAAGTCGTCAGGCGTTTAGGCAGTAAAAGATGTGGCGACAAAAATGTACGTTTCCCTGTTAAAGGGTTATTGAGAATAACAAGTATATATTTCTTAAAACAATCAAGTTTATTAGCAGTGCCTATTTAAATATTAGGTTGTTGTAAGTTGACAAAGTTGTATCTAATAAACCTGTCCCACGATTTATTTTCTTTAATATCAAGGGATTGGCTTGTCGTGTCACTCACTTATTAGTTGTTATGTTCGCTGAAAATTGATATATAAGTAATATATTGTCTAGAATTGCCTTTCAACGCTAGGACGTTGACATTGTGTATTTTCTTGGCCACTGTTTATATACATTTTTGAATGAAAATTTGTCATTTGGTTCATCTCGTTGTTTCTTTTTTAATATTGACATTGCATGTTCTTTTGGTGTGTCAATACATGACTACAGATGAACCTTGCTAACTAATTTTCTGGATGTTTTCTAATCTGTGTGCCATTAATACAACAAAAAACAGAAATTATGGGAGGAGTGTGTGTGTGTGTGTGGGGGGGGGGGGGGGGGGGGAGTGGGGTTAAGAAATGCATATAAAGCGGGCGAGGGGTTGTTGCGTTCATGTATTTCTATAGTAAAATGATAATATAGCCCAAATAAGGATTTTTGTAGCCTCTGTGGCAAAAAGAAGGCTCTATGTGTACTAAATCTTCCTATTTTAGCATTAATAGATAAAACATGAGCAACCGATCTTTATCTGATGTACGGACGCGTGCCGAATCGTAGTTAAAAAATGGAAATGGTCATTTTTACCGATTATAAATTGTCTTAGCTAAAAAAAATCAAACTCCAGTTTATAGCGCGGTTATACCGGGCTGATTTTATGTCACGAAAATCTTATTACGACTATTTGAGAAAAGCAAAATTGGGTTCGTTTTTCTGTGGGTATAACATATAATGTGGGGGGTTTTTTTAGTCAAAGATAGATTTTCTTGACATAAAATCAGCCCGGTAACTCGGCCAGCCCGCCTCACATATGAACAGGCCCAAAATCAGGGCGATTCTCTTACCAATTTACAGATATTGATTAAATATTACTTTTCTGTGAAATTTCCTTTGAAAATAATACAGGACAATACAGATCAGCTTTATCGTACTTATCAAATGGACGCATCTAAATAGCCATGTTTTCAAACTATTTTTCAAGTTGGAATTATTTTAGCTAAGTAAATTGAGGAAAAAGTTGATGTAAATCAGGAATTGCCTTGGCACTTTCAGCATTCTTGTTGCATTAAGATAATAGTCACTTCCAATGCACGCTAAGGTAAAAGTCGATATCACTCTGAGTTTTATTTCATTCTGCGGGTTATCCAAAGTGTAAAGGTTTATTTCAATATGCCACAAACACGCCGTTCCCGCGGTAGCCGAATTTCGACGTCCAACTCAGTCGTAATTCCTGACGATCTCGAGGGACTCTATACTCCTCAAATGCGCGACCTATGTCGTAAGCTAAATCTATCGACCACTGGATGGACGACGCGCCCTGAGAAATCGCCTAGTGAACAAGAAGAACGCGCTGTCTACGCAGCCCGACACCACCGATGCCTTCACTCGTGACGAAGAACCTCGACCTCCCTCGTCACACGCCTTCAATAACGAGCAAGTGGTGCAGATCACACAGATCGTTCAAGAATCCCTTGACGCGTTCTTCCAGCAACATCAAATTACCGATGCCCGTCCAGTCAGCGCTCCACTCTCCAGACGAGCACAAGGGTTACCACTGAACCGCGACCAGAACCTCAACCACCATCCATTCCCTAGTTTCCAACCAACCAGTGGCAGTGGATCCTTCTCTGCATAGGTTAGAGCAACTGGGTCAAACACTCCCGTTCTTGACGTCCGCCGACCTAATGAACGCTACTCCTAGCGTAATGAACTCCGCGCCCTCTGCCTCACAAACAGCCGTCGATGGTGGTTTCACTCCTGAAATCCCGACCAAGTTTATCCGTGAAATCGAAAATGCTGGCTCGTTTCAGAAAATTAGCTCAATATGCCAATCAACACCCACAAGAGATACTGGATCTCCTTTCGCATCTTTAGATACGACTTACACAAGTATACAGTGGCTTCCCTTGCTCAAGGTACTTTGAAAACTTACAGTAGTGGCGAAAAGCAATTTCTCAACTTTTCCTATCACTTTAAGTTACACGAACGAGGGCCTATCTTGCCATCCACAGAAGCAATTCGCATTTACTTCGCAGTTTTTCTAGTTAAACCCTAACTTCCGGAACCATTAAAGTTTACCTTTCAGCAGTCCGGAAGTTACATTTAATAAATGGTTTTGAGCTCCCACTAAAGAAATTTCTGCGACTTCAATACATACTGTATCTCCCTTGCTTTCTTTGGTTTCTTGAGGATTGGCGAAATGACCTGCAGCACGAAGTTTGACCCTTCCTTACACCTTTCTAAGTCCGATATAACTTTCTACCCTACAACGAGTACTCAATCCAGCTATCTATGTTTGTGCATCAAGGCCTCCAAAGCCGACCCATTTCATTCTGGGGCAATTATTTCATGGTGGCTACTGGTACAGCTTTCTGTCAGAGCTATCAAAAAATATCTGTCAAATCATCCTAGCACGTTGGGGCCATAGAGTGATTTGGGATAACACAAAGGGCTCTAGGGTGAGATTCTATATGCACAAATCGAAAATTTGATGTCTATGGGACAATTGTGACCCATGACTGGAGCAATTGCCGCCACAAATCACGAAGTGATTCCCATAGACCAATTTGTTGTGTATAAGTTGCCATATGGCATATGGTAGTAACAGGCACTCGTGGTGAAGTGTGACAAATACTAATCTTGGAGAGAACTGCCCCTGCTAGTTCATTCCAAAGACCGTCACAGTCACTGGCGAAGTTATATGCGCATGTAAATCGCACATCCATCGCTCAATCGACAACCGCCCTTGCTAATTGCCTTGATGATGGATAATGTATAAGTATAATTTTTAATTTTAGCTACAGGCTAATTGTTTCGAAACATCTGTCAGAACATGCGTAGGAGTCTGAATGTATCGTTCGTAGCAGTCTGAGGACCACTTTCCAAGGGTCTTAATAAGCCAGGTTGGTAGCCCATTTGAGGCTGCTGTGGATGCTGCGCCTATTCTGAAGCTATGACCGGCGAAATTGTTGCTATTATAACCTCCCATGGAAAGGAGCGAGGCAATTCGGTAGTAAACTGTTGCCGAGACAAGGGAAGGCCATTGGGATATTGAAAAAGTGGCCCAATTCTATACTATGTACACGATATAGGAATCTCACCTTGGAGCCGATTGGCTTACTCCAAATCACTCCAAGGCCCAATTCCTATTGTTATGCATGAGAATCTCACCCGAGAGCCCATTGGGTTATCCCAAAACACTCTCGGGCCTAATTCTCATTGCTTAAATTATCCTACCGGAGCATTTCCCCATTCTTCCTTTACCCCACAGACTGTTGTGATTTTTATATTATACGCATAGTAACTTTACTTTAAAGTGTCACTGAGACGAAATTTTTCTTCAAACGTTTTTTTTCACCAGTTTAAAGTACCGGTATTGGAAACGTACCTGACGAAGTTTCATGTTCATAGTCAAAAAAATAAAGTTGTTATTTAAGAAAGAAATCTGACAATTCTCGGCCGCCATTAAAAGCGCGAGTTCTCATTACACCAGTCTGTGACGTCATAGTCTTAACCCAACCGTAAACAAAACCTATCTCGCCGCTGTTCGACGTTTATACTAGTTCATTAAAATTAAATTATACCAACATGCCATCAACGCACTGTGTTGCGCAGGATTGCAGCAATGAATCTGATCATCAGGCAGGAATATATCCTTGCATAAGAGTCCAACGGACAAATCTTTCAAAGGAATAATAAATTTGTTCGAAAAACTAGCGTCGGTTTATGTTTGCTCCGATCACTTTTCCTCAGAGTGTTTTGAACGGTCGTTCCACATGAAAGGGTCACCTCGTTGTTTAAAGCAGGGTGCTATACCGACCATATGGAGGAACTCAGCGGTATCGATCAAAACACCTTCAAGAAGTCGTCGTATGAAGCTAAGCATGTGCTTTCAACCCACGAGGATAATAATGTGACTGGAGACCATGCAACATAATACTCATGGCGCATTTATGATTATTTATTCATAAGGTTCTGCAAGAAATGCAGCAACTAAACCACACTATACCTGAAAGTGATGAAATAGATTTTAAAAATAAGGTCCAAAATATTGCAAATCAAGAATCATAAAATACTACCATTTCACATTTTACACAATGCTGACTTTAAAACCGGTCCAACACAATGTTTTAGTTTATTATTCGTTTCTGTAAATTTCCAACATTTATTAAAACATCATGTTATTTCTAGCCAAGAGACAGTTCAAGAACCTGCTCATTTTCATATTATTAATTTCATTATAATGCGTAATTATTACTCTGATCTTGTCTTCTGACCCTCTCTGAAAACTGAAGCGGCGCATTAAATTTCTACGGTTCTTTGTCTTCAACCCCAAAGAAGCGATATCAGGCACCCACTCATTCAGACAAACGTCGTGAAAGCCTGGATGATCCAAAACGTACTTTTTATTCTCCCCGTTCTCATACTCGAACATTTTGTTGCGACACTGTTGTATCTCCATGCAGCAACGAACTCGACGATTCTTCAGTCGAAGCTCATGGTTCGACGCATCTAATATTTTATATACTACGTTCGGCGTTATCCTCGTCAGAGTTCGCTGTGAGATATACAGATGATCCCTCAGAAGATTCTGTATCAGACCAGGGAGCAGAAGAACTATTAGTTGTAGACGTAACCGACACAGTATACAGCAGATGCACAGTCGTAAACTCCTTGGTAGCTGTTGTTTATCCGCTTTGCTTCGCTGTGAGGGTTAAGACTATGACGTCACAACAGATCAAATTCAAGATGGCAGAAATTAATGGCGGACGGCAATTTTGAAAAGTTTCAAAGCTTATAACGCTGCATCTATTTGACCAAATCAATTAAAATTTTGTAAAAGTGCTAGTAATTTGCTACTTTACCCTATCGAAAAGGAATTTTGGCAAATTGATATGGTTGATTTTCGTCTCAGTGACACTTTAAAAACGACCTATTTATGGTAAAGGACATTAAGAATTTGATAAGTGGTAGTTAAAATATGAGCAGGCGACCTTTATGGGCATTTTTCAAATATTGATTAAACATTAATTTCTTTTCAATTTCCCTTATTAATTATTAATCATGAGGAGTTTTTTGAACATTACTTAAACAGTTATAAGCGTTTTGTTTTAATTTAACATATTTTTTATGAGCGGTTTCTCTTATGGCCTGTGTACAGCCGCTTGCTCTCCCCTCGCAAGTAAATTAATTGGGGAGAGAGCGCGTCTGTGAGTTCGAGGCGAACATGTCCTCCTACCTAGAATTACCAATAATTGGTAAGTGTGAAACGGCCTTGAATTACCAATAATTGGTAATTGTATGTAATTCTCTGTCCCAATTGCATGTAACTAAAAAAACAGTAGGGGTGTTGTGGTCGGGGTTGTGGTTAGGTTTACGGCCAACGGGGGGTTGTGGGTTAGGGTTAGGTTTGCCGGGGGGTTGTGGTTAGGTTTAGGGTAAGGTTTAGAGGTTAGAGGTTGGGGTGTTGGGGTTGGGAATTAGTTTTTAAAATTAACGGTTATTGGTAATTCTAGGCATTTCGCACTTACTGATTACAGCATATCCTCCTACCTAGAATTACCAATAATCAGTAAGTGCGAAATGCCTAGAATTACCAATAATCGTTAATTTTAAAAACTAATTCCCAACCCCCACACCCCAACCCTAACCCTAACCTCTAAACCTTACCCTAAACCTAACCACACACCCCCGGCAACCCTAACCCTAACCCACAACCCCCCGGTGGCCCTAAACCTTACCACAACCCTCCAGGAAAAAAGTCCCACCTCTCAGACCCCGACTTCAATCTGTGTGTAATACTTTCAAAGTTTCTTTATTATATGCCGAAGAAACTAACAAATTAAAAACTGTATTTGATCAAAAAGACGTGTGTGCGAGAACGAGAGTCTTTGAACAGCGTATTTACTATAAATATTCAAGATAAGTTTTTCCAATGGTCAGACTTAACGACCACGGTCAAGTACAATTTCATGTGTGTGGCTTAAAAAACATAGCGTTTTGTCCACACTGTCCGATTGATTGACTGACTGTATCATATTCATAAATGTCGTTGTATGTTTTAATTCCAGTATCACAATTGTCAATTCAGATGTGCCGTACGTGATTAATAACAACCAACTCTTATAATGTCGAAAATTAGGTATTTTTAAATCGTAGTCTTAAGCCTAGTTCACACTTGTCGTACGAATCGCAGCAATGTTATCGTGGCCGATGGCATACAGTGCTGTCAGTCTAGACTGTGTGATTTGCATATATACAGCAGTCAAGACACAATAGAAAAATAGAATAATAGAATAATATTGTATTGTGTCTTGACTGCTGTATATATGCAAATCACGCATAGACTGGCAGCACTCAATGACATCGGCCAGCATAACACTGCTGCGATTCTTACGACAAGTGAGAACCAGGCTTTACCGACGATAGATTGTCCCGTTGGAAATACTATTTCGGTTATACAATCAATCTGAATCTGTAATATTTGAAGTTGCTTGGTTTCAGTATCAGCGGCTGCTCTCTCTCTCTCTCTCTCTCTCTCTCTCTCTCTCTCTCTCTCTCTCTCTCTCTCTCTCTCTCTCTCTCTCTCTCTCTCTCTCTCTCTCTCTCTCTCTCTCTCTCTCTCTCTCTCTCTCCCTCCCTCCCTCCCTCCCTCCCTCCCTCCCTCCCTCCCTCCCTCCCTCCCTCCCTCCCTCCCTCCCTCCCTCCCTCCCTCCCTCCCTCCCTAACTCACTCCCTCCCTCCCTCCCCCCCAATTAATTTACCTGCCGGGCGAGTGCAAGCGGCTGTACACAGGCTATTATTTCTTATAAATGGAATGTATTTTTGTTTAAAAAAAGTAGCGTGCTGCGTGGGCAGTGTTGAAACACAAATAGAAATATAGTAAGGTTAGATATACTGCCGAAACCAAGAACGTAGGGGTCTAACGTTTCGGGCGAAGGTCCTTCGTCCATGTTTCTCTCTGACGAAAGACCTTCGCTCGAAATGTTAGACTCCTATACGTTCTCTGTTTCGGCAGTATATCTAACCTTACTATTTTTCAATTATTAATTCTTTGAACGTGCCCTATTCGGAGAACATTCTTGATTTTGTTTTCTAATTAATAAAATTAACATGATACGCCATTGTTTTCTCACGTGATTTAATTGATCAGTTGCTTAGTTTATAAATGACGTGAGCCAACAACTTGTTGTCATTGCTCTGATGAAGGCCTGAGTCAACAGGTCGAAAGCTTAGCAAAGAAAGATTTTACGTGGTGTTTCCACAAAACTTATTTATATTATTTTTCAATTGTTGTATTTTTGTTTGTTGTATTTTTTCAACCTTGTTAAAAAGAGGAATTCAGTACCAAGACGGAGTTCGGATATTTGTGGTCAAACAACTGCATAAACTAAGGCAACTTTTACCTCAAATTTCTCTTAAAATACTAATTCGTTTGAAAAGCTATATCAAATACTCGAAAGCTGTCTTTGACCTGATATCAAGACACCTTGAAGTCGGTTAAAACATCTCGGGTTTTTCAACACACTTCTCGGTGTTTTCAAATCCGAAAATATAGACGGCTTTCGAGTGTATCATATAGCTTTTCAAACGAATCAGAATTTTAAAAGAAATATTAGATAAAGGTTGTCTTAATTTATGTGAGTTTATTATCACATTTAGCAAAGTCTCGGTAACTGATTTCCATTTTGTCTTTCTTATGAATTATTAATGAATTTAAGAAGCGCTATCTCAAAAACTCATTCTGTATGATGTGTGATCACGGTATCAAAACACTGTAAAGCAACAAATTTTGAGGAAATATTTAAGAATAAATCGTGGTTTGATACCATAATCAAACACTTGAATTCATTTCTGAAATGGCCTCTCAAACGAAAGATAATGAGCCAATCAGCCAGCGTTGTGGAAGTTAATAACCGCGGAATAGAGTAGAATAGAGTAATATATTTATTAATCACATTTTGCCTATTTGCTATTAAAGCTCGTTTAAAATACGATCGTGTGCATTACATTACATTAAACTAGAAATATGTTAACACAACAACCCCTCGCCCTGTTTTACACGAATTTTTGTAAATATCCTTCGGATTAGAAAACGTTTAAACGCAAACACCTACGCACTCTTTTTATTGGGAACCCGGAAATAGCCGCTTGCATGTGTTGGAACAATGCAAAATATTAAAAAAAAACACATTTCAAAACAATAAACAAAAAATTGAGGTGTAGAAAATTGCAGGTCGCGTCCACGCTTTGAACTCGACCATTTCCGTATGCGAACCGATGATGTTACAACCAGGCTACTGGAGCAATCGTCAAAGCGTCACGAAAACATTAAATTATTGTTAAATAAAAAATAATTACATTGCAACCATAGGCTTTATATATAACCATGGTCAATTGCGTAATTACACTTAAAATAGCTAATTTAAAATATAGAACGACCTATAAGCTCTTGAGTTAAAATACAATATATAAGAATAAATTTACTACTAGGACAAATTTGAATTACGACACGAGTACATAATAAAACTGTTCTTAAACCGATTTGTCTCCCATTTTGGTTAGTATGAATTTCCGAGGGTGTCTGATATTATACTCAGTTGTACATTTTTCAGGAAGCAGATCGTGAAGACCATGTTCACTATTGTTAGCGACAGTGTTAAACATTTTAGTACATATTTGGCTGTGGTGATTGAAGAGAGATTCGATATTCAAGTGACTTAGCTAGTGCTTCATCGTACTCTAGATTTGGGTTTATAACTGATAAAGCCGTCTTTTGAACGCTCTAACTCTGTCATTAGATAGTTCGGCAAGGAGTGTACGGCATAGTCGAGAATTGATCTAATGCAAGTTAAATAAAAAGCCAATAGATCTCCTGACGGTATACTCTAGCTATTTTGAGTAGTACAAGAAAATACTTCTTTTGGAAGCCTTCAAGAGTTCGTTGACGTGAGCATTCCAAGTAAGGTTATTACTGATGTTTAACCCCAGCAGCTTAACACTAGATACAACTTCAAAGGACTTGCCATCTATTGTAATAGGTGTAAAGTTCTGTTGGATTCTCGAGAAGGAAATGCGACGTTCTTTGCACTTTTCTGAGTTAAGCTGAACTCTATTGTCGACCGACCAACTAGACACTTTATCAGCTATGTTTTGTGCTTTACTTGCTTGGTTTTTCATTACTAGCTATTTCGGACGAAGTTGTGTCGTCGACAAATTTCCACAAATCAAAATCGTTTATTTCTAAATCATTGATCATAATGGTAAATAACCATGGGCCCAACTTTGTTCCTTGAGGCACTCCTAACCCCACTCTGAATAGCATCCTTCACTAACTTTAGTTCTTTGAAACCGGTTACTTAAAAAATCTATTATCCAGTTTATTATGCTACATGGAATTTCAAGTATACATATTTTTTTGACCAAGATACTATTATGATCTATAAGATCAAATGCTTTCCGGTAGTCGAATAATATCGCTGGAACAGTAGACCCGTTGCCTTCAGTTCCTAACGTCCAGTTGTGAATCATACTAATCAATGCAATTGTAGTTGAAGACTTGGGAATTACTCCGTACTGATTGGGGTCGATTACTTTCAACACGGCTGTTTTAAGCACTTCTTTATTTAATTCAGTCAAACCAGTCCATATCCCTACTAAATTGGAAGTTGTATCATGTGAAGTTAAATCTACCAAAGGAAAGGTTTCTTTTCTGTGCGTGTTACAGACCGCCTAGTTCTGACTCGAGTTGGCGTATTGAATTTAGTGACTTTCTACAAAAAAAAACACGCGATACCTATGATAAAGTCGTAATTGGTAGGGTTTTTAATCTTCCTAATATCAACTGCATGGGAGTCCATAGAAAACACCGTTGGGACTGAAGAAGTTGAATTTATGGCAATTTTGAATGACTTTTTTTAACTCAATTATCGACCACGCCAATTACCCGTTGCGATAACGTGCTTGATCTCGTCATTACGAGCACGCCTGATGTCGTAACAATTCGCGAGACGCTTTCGCCAAATGACGCTGGCATATTCACAGATCACGCCATCACACTATTCGATATTGAAATGGAAATCAAAGCTTCTAGATCAACTCGCAATTTCGTGTATGACTACCGGCGGACTAATTTTAACGAACTTCGCGACGCAATTGAAACACAGTATCTGTCTTCTGTTATAGATTCATCTTTGAGCATTATTGACAATTGGTCAAAATGGAAAAACACCTTTAAAACAATAAGTTCTCACTTTGTTCCAACGAAGCAGTAAAAAAGAAAAAACAGAAACCCGTCATGGATTTCTGGTTGAAATTCTACATATACCATCCATCTAAGAGAGTCATTTCGAAAAAAGTTGAAACATTCCCCAAGTGAATATCTGCACAAAAAATATAAAGAGCTCAGAAGTCAAGCTATAAATATCTGAACTCCACAGCGCGAGAATAATTTTCAGCCTTTTATCGACGGACATAAAATGCAATCCAAAACGCTTCCAATCAGTGTTATAAGCTTTCGTTCAAAAAATCAAGTCTATATACCAGAATCTATTTCATTGCCAAACGCTAACATCGATGTAAGCAGAACTGTTGCGTCCAGTCCAAAATCGATTGCTGACCTTTTTAACAAATATTTTTCTTCCATATTTCACACGGAAACCTTGGCGGCAACACATGAAACCCAGAAAACGCTTCTGATCAACAAACTCTATCAGATATCAACCTGACAGAAGAAGAAATATTGTATTTCTTGAGAGCGTTAAACGTATACAAAGCCACTGGACCCGACAGCATATCAAATCGAATCTTAAAGAAACTGCTGAACAGTATTCCTGTATTTAAGAAATGTAATAAAGATTACGTTGAGAACTATACCGTCCAATTTCCCTACTCTCAGACATTTCAAAACTGCTGGAACGCTGTATATTGACCAAGATAAGAGACCATTTGTTACAATACATCAATCCAAACCAACACGGATACATTCCTGGGAAGTCTTGCTCCACACAGCTGTTACAGGTTCTGGAATGCGTCGGCCATCAACTTGACTTGGGAAAACAGACAGACGTAATCTACCTGGATATGAGTAAAGCGTTTGATAGAGTTCGCGACGGCGTAATTCTTAAAAAACTAGGAGATATTCCTGGAAATGAATATCTCGACTTAACCTTCTTCTTCAAAGCTGTGAACAACCTAATCGAAATTAACCCTGACATCCTACCTACTCCATATATGCCACTCGGAACAACAAGAAACAACTCAAACCCCGATATTCTTCACTTCCGTCCTCGCAAATGTAGAACAGTCACCTCCCAACGATCTTTCTTTACAAGAATATGTAGAACATGGAACACTCTACCGTGTGAAATGCGCAAAAAGGGAGCCAGCTTCAGGGTTACTACCGAGCAGCAGTGGGCCAGCTGTACGACCCGGAAGACCCGAGGTCATGGAAAATCATCTGCTTGCATGAGATTGCAACACAGCGCACAGTCTTATTATGCGATCTGCTGTTGTATCTAATAACTAATTAATTGTTAATTATTGATTGTTGGTTGCTGATTGTTGGATATTGATTGTTAATTGCTAATTAATGATAATTTCCGTATAAATTATTGGCAATTGGTGGTTGATAGTTTGTAATTAGCGACTGACGATTAATACTTAATAATTAGTAAATAAGAACTAATAATTAATACTTGACAATAATTAATGGTTAAGAATTGATACTTACAAAATAATAATTAACACAACCTAAATAATTAATATGGCCTTTTCTTTTTGCTTGGGACCGCAGTAGTTGGCGATCGCTGTTGCGGCAACCCTGCCACATTATTTTATATTTTACGATGTAACTTAACTTTCACTATGAGTAATTATGTACCTTTTTTTTTAATTTTAATTAATTACTAGTCTTGTTGAACCTTGTGGCAAAACTTAATAAATAAATTAAATAAATAAATAAATAAATAAATAAATAAATAAACGCGATAAACGAGTGTTTGATCTCTCAAACGAGTATCCGCATAACGATTTGCGGTGTTTTCTTCGTTGATATCAATAATTATGCAGATTACGAAATGTGATCCAGTTCACTAGGAAGTTTTCTACAGGTTTTCATCGGGTATCAAAATTCATGCATGTGATGTGGTATACGTTCATGGATTGGCTACGATAATCAGAATTATTAATGAGTTTGAGAACGGTGTATCAAAGCCTGTTCATGTGACATCGTGGAGCTGTCTCATTGAGTAAAATATTATGAGTTATTGAAATATTACTTCTTATTTCAGGTGAACGTCGATCAAACTCTCAAAGCGGGAAGCAATAACTCGAAATCTCTTTCTGTTGGCGAACGATCTTTTTTCACAATCTCGTTTATCATGGCTATGTGGGACGCTATGGAAGCACCGTTTGGATGTCTGGATGACTCTGATGTTTTTATGGTATGTATTAAAGTGTTATGAAGTAAAAAACTCGTTGGCGAGTGAATATAGGTGCATGACAGGACCATTCACCAAAAATTGCAGGTTCGAACCCTGTCTGGGGCTTCAGTAATCTTTTCTGAGTAATTGAGCTTGACGAACATCCACCAAACTTCTGTTACATTACACCAAGCTCGCAAACGTACCGCATGCACTAATGTAAACGTATATCTAATCAAATCACTTTAACTACATTCTCATATGTCAACGCTACAACTTAGGAACACATATGGGTATATGAATTTGCAACCTTAGCTCTCCATCTGAGCGTCAGTGGCTCAATGGTTAGAGCGTCTAACCGGCCATTAGAAGGTTGCATGTTCGAACCCTGTCTGGGGCTCAGAAATCTTTTCTGAGTAATTGAACTTGACCGCCCACCAAACGAAAATTCTACATGTTTGGTGTTGGGGGATAAACACACCCACATGCTTTCCTTGAGTAAATTTGGTTTGATTATAGCAAAGACATATAACTTTCTCTGATAACTCATTATGCTCGTGTGACGTCAAGATGTTTAATTTTTACATTGAACAAACTGAAAAGTAGTTTTTTCGTTTGTTTTTGCTGTACAAGTTAAACTCAGAAAACAACTCTGAGCTCCAGACGAGACTTGAGCCCACAACCGTCCGGAAACCAGCCACACGCTCTAACCATTGAGGCACTCGAACTTCGATGGTAAACCGAGGTTATTTTTCGATATTTATACCTGGGAATTAGTCAAACCGTACGTGTGTCACAAGTACTTGTTGGAATACAAGTCGCATTGTGTCAGTTTATTTTCAGGAAATGTTTTTCTATGTTAGTAGGGTTTCAGCTTGAAGTTGGCAAAACATTTTCATTTGTTTTTGCTGTACAAGCTACGACAGCTTGTACAGCAACAACAAACGAAAACTCTTTACCAACTTCAAGCTGAAAACACACTAACTGCAAAACAGTTTCCTTTGTTATTTCATGGTTTTTTTAGTTTCACTTAATTTTTGTTTCATTATTTCCTGAAATTGTTGAACTCTATAATTAAATGTGTTTTTGTTTTGTTCAAGGACATGATGAATCGAAGGATCATCATGCATATGATGATGCAACAACCATACAGGCAGTTTATCTTATTAACATCACAAGACATGAGGTAAACAGTAAACCTTATTGCGCTACAATAGCTATTTTACATCTGCTAATTTGCTAAGTTATTACGGGGATACTCGGCGTTGCCAGGGAAAATAAGACACATTGTAAAGAGTATTTCGACATATATTTTGAACTTAATTTTTACGACAGAGTTTTAACACAGTATTTATGAGCACCAAGGCTTGCCCCGAAAATGGTTTACAACCGTTTCCGCTATAATGAGGGCAAGATTTTATGTCTCCTTCGCAGTGGTTTTGGTGTCGGTCATATTTTTTGGCCCCTGCGCCTTCTCAACACCGATAGACGTCAGGCGAGGTGAAGAATTATTACAGTCATGGCTGTTTCCTGATTGCCTGGGCATAAACAATTGGAATGAAGTTGGGCAAAGTGAAAATGTGGTAAACTGCCGAGTTTATTACGAGCGGAGCCCTTCGTAAGAGTGACGAAGAGCACATTTCACTCTGATGAAGTGCTCCACCCGAAACGTCAATTTTCCGTTACCAAATACCTCGGCTGTTTTCAACAGTTTTACTTTGCTCTATCTTTGACACTGCCTACGCAGCACTATTTGAATGGAATGGAATGGAATGTAGTGCTTCAGTAAGCAGCCGTTAGGGGCCTACTAGCGACGGCGTTGCGACCGAAAAATAAGATCGAAGAAGACTGCACGGTAAACCAAACAGATTGAAAATTGAAAGCGGAAGTAAGTTACGTGCTAGTTAAATGCAAATTCTCACTTTACTCTACTCAACTCTACTCTACTCTACTCTACTCTACTCTACTCCATTCCACTCCACTCCACTCCACTCCACTCCACTCCACTCCACTCCACTCCACTCCACTCCACTCCACTCCACTCGGCCCTCCTCTCCTCTGTGTAAGAGCTGTAATTTCAGAATTCTAAATGGTAGAACTCAGGGGGACTCCATTGGAAAACCAACATTTCATGGTAGAAATGGCACAAGTACTGTATAATTGACTATATTATTTGTGACCAAGAACTATTTCAAACTATCAGTAATTTCATTGTACGAACACCAGCATACTTATCTGATCATAGTCAAATTGTTTCATGGCTAAAAACAAAAAATTCCCTCCAACCACCTACAGATATTTAAAATAATTTCTTTTTTCTTTGTAACCAGGCGCTCTAACCAAAAAAAATGAAATTATTTTAAATATTCCTAAAGTAAGATTAACCCAGGGGTAGGATTCGTGTTTAACGGTTTTCCCGAACAATCAAAATTGGTATACTGAGGACAAACCAGATTGTTGTGAATGTTTCCCCTATTGAGCAGGTCTAAGACGAGACAGTAATCGAGGTAATATTTCGAATCTATTACAGAATCATTGTCAAACCTAACTATTTACAAGCAAACTGTTGCCTTATATATCTGCCTACACGTGCATGTCATGAGGATGACATCATCAATTGAAAGTGTCAGAAACACACACGAGTTCACAGTTCTGAGTTAATGATCCATGCATTGGGTTATCGGTGAATAAATTATGGAAAAAGTGTCAGCTCTTTTGTCGCTTTGAGGCCAGAGTTTAGTTCAGGCCGGTTAAACTTTATATCTATAGATTCTGATAATAATAGCAAGTTAGGATTGTTATTTTTACAAGAATATAGTATTTTACTAGAAATACATGAATGCAACAACCCCTCACCCGCTTTTACATGCTTTTTTGAAACACCCCCCACCCAACCACCCCCTGATTAAAAAAAGCACTCCTGATTATACAGCCAATATAAAAACAAACAAATATAAAAACAAATTATATTAAATCCTTGGGTTATTAAATTATACAATTTATGGATAGGTCGATAGGATGACAAAACTGATTTAAATCATTTAATGAAAGTTGAACATATCAAAGCAAAACTTAGATTTCATTATTAAATTCTGGTTGTAAAAAATATATTGTTTTTAGGAGGTTTCGAAAGGGATTATTTCTAGCAAGCCTTCAAATGGCTTCTCTATGCATGTACATTTTGCAAAGGCAGAATTAAAAGTTGACAGCTCAAAAATTACATTTATAATAGAGTCTGAGATAAAAACAATTCAGTAGAATCGGATTCCAGAAAGAAGTATTAAACAGACAACGTTTCAGCCAAGAAAACCGACAAAGCCCACGTCCACCACGGTTAATATAAGCGTGATATAAGCCTAAGATAGGGTTTTAAGTTAGTTTTAGTTAAGCTGACTGATGGTTAATTTGGACGAGCAAAGGGAGAGCTAACTTTTCAAAACAGCTTTTATTGTAGGGCACCGAGAATTTTCAATTTTCAGAGTCCAAAACAACATCAGTATCTAACCAATGCTGGTATTCCCATTTTCAGTCTCTTCATTCGAAACTTAATACTGGGTCTGAGCAACAAGCTAAGATGTACTTAACACCCTGAGAAATACTGAACCTAAGAAAGATCAACATAATTATTTGGATGAACCAATTAGCAATGATGATATTTTCAGAGCGGCAAGAAAACTCAAAAACAAGAAATCCGCATACATGGATAAGATAAGAAATGAAATGATAAAACATAGTGTAAATTCCCTAATAGAAGGATACAATAAGCTCTTTAACCTAATTTTACAAAGTGGAAAGTTTCCAGATCACTGGTGCGAGGGTCTTATAACCCCAATATTTAAGTCAGGCAATAAAAGTGATACTAATAATTACGGAGGCATTTGTGTTACAAGCTGTCTTAGCAAATTTTTCTGCTTGATTCTAAATGAACGCTTGACAAACGTTGTCCAAAATGAACATTTAATTCATCCCTCGCAAATTGGATTTCTGTCTGGACAGAGGACAGCTGATCATATATTTACTTTGAAAAATTTAATTGATAAACATTTAAATCAAAATGGAAACCAAAAGATATATGCATGCTTTGTTGACCTCAAAAAGGTCTCCAAATCTAAATGTGCTGTTAGACATGGCAAATATAGAACACCATTCTTTTCATACTCTAAAGGAGTCAGGCAAGGTTGCATCCTTAGTCCACTCCTATTTAACATTTACATTAATGAAATAGTTTCTTTATTTAATAATACAGCCTCTGATCCTTTCATACTTCCAAATGAAACAAAATTAAGCTGTCTTCTTTATTCTGATGATCTACTAATAATATCTCGTTCAAAATACGGTCTTCAAAATTGTTTAGACCAACTACATAGCTGGGGTGAGAAATGGATGATGAAAGTTAATTTAGAAAAGACAAAAACTGTGATATTTCAGAAAGGGAACAGAAAATTAACTCCTCCAAAATTTCTACTAGGTTATCAGCCGATCACTAATGCACGTGTATATTGCTACCTTTGAATTAAATTATCATCCAACGGCAAATTTACACTAGCTAGTCAACATCTCAGTGAGAAAGCAATGAATGCCTTCTACACAATACGAAAACACCTATATAGCCTTGAACCTACTATCTCCCAAATTAGCCATTAAAATTTTTGGTTGCATAATCACACCCATTCTCTTATATAATTCAGAAGTATGGGGTGCTTATGTGAACAATTATTTTAATAAATGGGATAAATCACCCACCGAAAAAGTTCACTTGAAATTCTGCAAAATATATCTACGAGTAAACAGGAAAGCTACTAATATAGCCTGTAGAGGAGATTTAGGCAAACTACCTTTGCTAATAAATATCAAAAAAAAGGATACGTAAGTATGTTACCCATCTCAACATGCTGCCTGATTCTTCAATTGCTAAACAAGCTTTTCTAATCTCTAAAGCGTTGTACCAAGATGGAAAAACCTCCTTTTATTCCAATGTGATGTCGTTATTCAAATTCTATAACTGCCCCAATTCTATAGAATCACTGTCTAATCAATCATTGACACAATTATCCAATGATATGCATAACAAATATCTCAACTTTTGGAAACATAAACTTAACAATTCAAGTAAACTTTCCTTCTACTCCAATTTTTCTACTCCAAACTTTTTTATATATCATATAGTCCGCAGACATGCATTCCTTTCTACCTTTAGAAAGGAATGTTTATTTGCGGGCAATATACCCATCAGCAGTTGATGGTCAACTTACATGTAAATGTAAATTTCACATTGTAGTTAATCTAAGTAGATTTACTATTTCTTTTTCTCTTTTATAAAATGTATGCTTTAGCAAAACCTGATGTAAAATAGGTCATGCCAATAAAGCTATTATTTACCTTACCTCTCCTCCCCTCCCCTCCCCTCCCCTCCCCTCCCCTCCCCTCCCCTCCACTCCACTCTACTCTACTCTACTCCTCTACTCTACTTTATAGCAACGTTGGCGGAGGCAGACGTGTAAAGATTTTCCGCCTTCAAGATCCCGAAGATCCCGAAAGAGCTCAGGCCATATTTCCATTTGAACCAATCGCAAGTCAGTAACTCACACACGGAAGTGTAACGTCTTTCCAAACAATACAATACTACTGGTTTTCGTCAGTGCCACGATTTTTAGACTGCAATAGGCCTAGTTATAGAGTTCATATTTGAAAGGGAAAACTATTTTTATAGCACAAGTTATTTTGGTCTATGGCTTTGGTTAGACAAATGTTTTTGGTTCAAACTTCTTTAAGAGCTAATTAGGGTCGTTTGTTTATACGGGAGTTGATAAGACGCGGCTTTAGCATGACGCATGTTACTTAGAACGCTAAACACTCGTATAAAAGGTACAAAGACTTATGTTCGCGTCTTACATAAGCCGTAGCTTGTTGAAAACGACGTATATTATAAAGTTGCGTCTAATGTATGCCACGTCTTGTGTAAGCGTATCTTATCAACTCTCGTATGAACGCCCTATTTTGTACTTCATTAATATATAGATTTAGCGCATTGTTTATTGTTTTGTTTCCTATTTTGTACTTTGTGATGTTTAAGAGATTTATTGAAATTACTGTATCAATTATGGAAATTCGAATAAATTTGTGGACTTTGCGCCATGAATTTTACGGAACGTTCAAGAGTTCTTATTGTAAAGTAATATATATATTTAGCATATATCTCGCAGGTGAATAGTGCTTTTCACGCAATCTGATTGGTTCCTCTAGCTCGGGATATCCTGCACTATTCACCTGCGGGCAAAACAAAATGGCGACAGTTTTGCTTTATGTTTACCGAAGCAGGAGATTTTGTTGATAAACAAGGCTGCATGTAGTAGAATAACGAGAAAAGTCAACAAAATTAGGTAGAAGAGTGTCCACAGGTATGTTTCTTTACAATTTTCTAGCCATTAACATATTCAAAAGTTGTAAAAACTGTTTTGTCGACAAATATCGAGTACGCCGTCGCCAAGTGCCCAAGTTGCTAGCGGCCGTGTCTTGTATAAAAATACCGAAAAATATAAGAATGTTAAACTTGTTATTTCATTTATGAGGTATATGCTAAAACAATTATTCACGTCGGTGTCGGTCCACCACTGTTCACCTCCACTTCGGTGAATAATTGTTAAATATATTTAACAATTAGACAACGAGCCCGAGCTTTCTATGAGCGAATAGTCAACGAGGCGAAGCCGAGTTGACTATCGCTCATTGAAAACGAGGGCGAGTTGTCTAATTGTTTTAGTATAAATTTACCAACAAACGTTAAATAAACTCTCGACCATAACATATTCTTTGAGGCTCGCTTAATACATTTTTTGACTGCCAACAACAAACGTTCAACAGTCATATCGGACATCTCCTTGGCCCGTACAGTAACTGATGGAAAAGTAAAGTTTTCTTGCATAATTTAGCATGGATTTTCATGTACAATATTGAAACAATATATATCCACTCATTTGATTTGTAAAAGTGACAAAAAGTTGAAAGAAACATTCAATTTAGCATATAGTTTACATCACGAAATCTTGTCAACAGCAAGCGTAATTCTGACATGTGTTTTGTTTGCAGTTATTTCGTTTTAAACGAACACAGATAAACAATTTAACGATCTTACCATTAATAATTTCCATTCTAACCATTTTATAGCCGTTTCTGTTTTCTGTAGAACGTATTGCTTCGCCTAAATGTTCAATTTCTTCTTTCATTTGCCCACTGCGTTATAACTTTGGCGCCATTGTTGCTTAACAGAACAACCGCTGGCTCTAATGATCATTGTTCGTGCTATACTACGCATTTTCTCATTGGTCATTTTTTTTAAAAGAATGACTTTCATTGGCTTATCCCAGGGATTTATATCACCAATTATAAACTCCTGCAATAGCCAATGAAATTCGAGTATTTGCATTATAAACTTGTAAATTTATACTAAATATATATATAAACCTCGTACCCAGGGCATTTTGCCTCCACGTTCGGAGGTCGACCAAAATGGCCCTGGCGTTGACTGGTCGATTCTATAATATGATTGGCTGGTTTAAGAACTCGATTAATTCAGATAGAGTGTAATGTAATGTAATGTATACATGAAAATTTGAATTGCAATAGATCCACTGTGCAAAGTTTACCCGAAGAATCAAAACGATAGCTTTGGTTAAAGTCAAGAACAACAGTAGGTATATGTTTGTTTATGACATTTACATGTATCTTGGATGAGTGATTCGGCAGAGTGTTAAATATGTATTATTTATTATTCATGTATACGTATTATACAAAAACAAAACACAAACACCGCATAAATTTTCTTGCAATAACACCCCAAAATTCTGGGTGTCACGTGACCAGCCGATGCCAGGGCCATTTTCGCCGACCTCTGAACGTGGAGGCAAAATACCCTGGTGCGAGGTTTATATAGATAGATAGATAGATAGATAGATAGACAGACAGACAGACAGACAGACAGACAGACAGACAGACAGACAGACAGACAGACAGACAGACAGACAGACAGACAGACAGACAGACAGACAGACAGACAGACAGACAGACAGACAGACAGACAGACAGACAGACAGACAGACAGACAGACAGACAGACAGACAGACAGACAGACAGACAGACAGACAGACAGACAGACAGACAGACAGACAGACAGACAGATAGATAGATAGATAGATAGATAGATAGATAGATAGATAGATAGATAGGTTGAATTGTTAGTCAAGACAGAATTGTTCGAGAAGCCAAACTAAAAAGCAACTACAGCCTCGGAAATTTATTGTCCTGTATTACAGTGTTTATATGTTCAAAGTGAGTATATTTCAATGTGAATGACAAGATAACATCTGAAACATGCTTATTTTGTTGATAAGATTTCTTGTTGTCGTTTACAAATAAAATAATTTTTAAAGAGCGCCGCCCTCAAATAAGCGCCGCATCCGAAACACTAAAAATTTAAAGAGCGCCGCGGCGCTTAAACGAGTAAATACTATATATATATATATATATATATATATATATATATATATATATATATATATATATATATATATATATATATATATAATATATATATATACGTGTGGGTTTTGGTCTACGAAACGCAAAAAGTGCTCGATAACATATAGTTAGCGCAGATATAGATTTTCGCTTACCTCAAAAGTCTGCTACAGGCTGTTTCATCTAAAAAAGAATCTTCAGGCAGATCTGAAGATTCTTTTTTAGATGAAACAGCCTGTAGCAGACTTTTGAGGTAAGCGAAAATATATATATATATATATATATATATATATAAACTGACTGTTTCTTACTTAAAACATTATTGTTGCTACTCTGATTTTCGCGCGGTTAGGCGATCATCTGGCAAATGTGAAATATTCAGTTAGATTAAACTATGTTTGCTGACGTTGGACAGTTTGCATGATGGTGCGTCACTTTCTTCTTTGTGCGGCTAACACTTCCCGCGAAAAATCTTTGTTGGTGGCGGCATTTTGAAAAACGTTCTGATCTTTTGTTCAGTAACGGTTGTTTGATGGCTTTCAAGATCTGATGCAGAGCTTTTCTTCAAGGCAAATATTGCATCGCTTCCCTCCACTTCATGACTTACCAATTGATGTTAAAAGATCGCCCGTCTTGTTTTAAATCCCATACATACTTTGAAAGTTCTGTGTTGTTTGAATATTTCGGGTCCTGGAAAGATTTTTTGTGGTTTCTGTAATGTTCTTTAAAGTTGTTTCCTGTCATACCAATGTATTGTTTTGTCTCCCCGTTGTCTGTTGTGGTGATTTCGACTATGTAAACAACGCTATTAGCAAGGCAGTTACCTTGTGGAGGGCATTCATTCTTCCTTCTGCAGTTGCATTTGGTTTCCCCGTTGGTTGTCATCGTTTTCGAAAGGGTGTGTGTGTTGTGCTGTGAGATGGCGCTTTTGAAGTTATCCATACAGCTGTAGCTAACTTTTATGCCGTGTTCCGGTTAAATATCTTAGAAAGGGTGCTTGATTTCGGGAAATGCTTGTCGAAAAAAAAAGCGCCATCTCAAAGCACAACACACATGCACCATTTCGAAAACGATGACAACTAACGGGGAAAGCAAATGCAACTGCAGAAGGAAGAATTAATGCCCTCTACAAGGTAACTGCCTAGCTATAATATAGCGTTGTTTACAAAGCCGATATCACCACAACAGACAACGGGGAGAAAGAACAATACATTGGTATGACAGCAAACAACTTTAAAGAACGTTATATAGAAACCACAAAAAATCTTTCCATCCAGGACACGAAATATTCAAACAACACAGAACTTTCAAAGTATGTATGGCATTTATAACAAGACGGGCGATCTTTTAACATCAACTGGTCAGTCATGAAGCATGCTGCATCTTATTCAAGTGGAGGGAAGCGATGCAATCTTTGCCTTGAAGAAAAGCTCTGCATCTTGAAAGTCATCAAACAACCGTTACTGTAAGATCAGAACTTTCTTCAAAATGCCGCCACCAACGAAGAATTTTCGCGGGAAGTCTTAGCCGCACAAATAAGAAAGTGACGCACCATCATACAAACTGTCCAACGTCAGCAAATATAATTTAATCTAACTCAATCTTTCAAAGTTGCCTGATGATCGCCTAACCGCGTGAAACTCAGAGTAGCAAAAATGATGTTTTAAGTAAGAAACAGTCAGTTAAATCCGCTCTCGAGCACTCTTCAATCTACTAATTATATATTTGGTATATGTTTATATATATATATATGAATAAATAGCTAAAGATTGATTGTTGATTTATCCATATCGCTCTATCTCCCAAGATATTGAGCATGTATATATATATATATATATATATATATATATATATATATATATATATATATATATATTTAACAATTATACCATGAGCTCGAGTCGTATATGAGCTGATAGCCGACGAGGCGCTTCGCCGAGTCGGCTATCAGCCATATACGACGAGAGCGAATGGTATAATTGTTTTATAATATAGACATCCACTACATATAATATGAGCAAAAAATTTATTAACAATTCCATAATAATTTTTAATTAATAACGTAAACAAATGACATTTCTCCGCCCTGGCCATGGCGCTTCCGTCATGCGTACTGATCAAGTGTAATGTACATTCGTAAAACGAACAGGGAACGTTCATCGCATGGATGATATTAAACAACAGACAAAAAATACAAGATTTGTGAAATTTAACACATCGCTACAATGATCAAGAATAACGATCATGCTATATTAACGTTGGTTCCAAAGATTACTGTTAAAAAACCAGTCAGTTGTAGATTTGAACGTTGCAGCCGTGGAAGTTGAATGTGGGGCCGCTTGTCATGTGTGTGCTTTGCCTGTTGACTGTTATTGTGTGGTTGTCGCCGTCTGATCTCATTTCAACCGACGATTGAAGGTTATGATCTTTGTGAACCGCTTTGTGCAAACATTGCAACGATGAGGAGGATTGAGGTGTAGCCATTTCTGGTTGAAGATATTTACTAAGCGTGCTCGACATTCGTTCTTGTTCGTTCATCGAAGGACGACTGTTGTATGATTCAATCGACTGATCGGACTTATGGCCGGTGACCGATTTAATAAAACGGGTTTCGACATGAGCATCAGATAGTGCGGTCACGGAGGTAGCTCGTATGCAGTGGTTGGTTAATGGCGGTGTTATTCCTGCTCGTGAACTCATGTGACGAAGCATGTTTGCCAAGGTTGACTCGCCAACGGGAGAGTTGCAGTACCAAACTTCGCCATGTTTAGAGCTTCTCGGTCGTTGGAAAAGAGCATCGCACTGGGGATTTAGGTGCTTTAAATAATTCTGAATGGTGGCTACAGGACAGAATTTTGAAGCTGGCTGGGCAAAGATTTTCCCGTCGGACTCGTCTTCGACGTCGGCTAAACCGCCTTGGTGGTTTTTTGTTGACGGGATTGAACCTGCGACTTCCCGGTTCAGCTCGAAATATAACTTGCCGTCTGCTGTTGATCTTAAAACCAGGATATTTGGCTTCAGTTTCCTCTGGTTTTCTCTTCCTCGTCCCAAGTAAAAGCCAAGGTAAAACCAAACGGTACAAAGCAATTGTGATGGATCAGTGCTGTCGGCTGGACCTAATTCGCCACTGTCAAACAACAACTTAATTTGCTCCTGGGTTATTGGCTTTTTGTGGACCAAACCGGCGATTTTCCCAGTTTTCCTGAGGTCTTTCACGAACGCATCTAACACTGAATTTGCTTCAGTAAAAGCAGGGTCGCCAATGATGGAAAATGGCTTGTTATTTGGAGGATTTCTCAAGAATCTGTCAACTGCTGCTCGGATACTTTTTATCGTATTTTTCTTGTAATACGAGCCGTCAACTTGCCTAGCAGATGTATAAAACACCTTCAAGCAAGTGTTTAACTCTGCTTTTGTCATCTCTGTGATGTAAAAACCGCCAGAGAAATTGGAAGAGGTAAACCAATCTAAAATTCAATGTAATTAATTTAATTTCTACCTTTCTCTCTTGTCTTTTAAAACTTTGCACTCCTTTTCAGTCCTTTCATGTCAAATTTAATTTCAAAACTACCCCTTATTTTGAAAAAGGCTTTGCTTTACTTACCATTAAATATTTTCATTCCATATCTTGTTGTTTTTTTGGTATTTTCTGGTATTGCATTTTCAAGGAGGGTTTTTATTTCTTGTTCATCAAGCTGAGCAAAACGGTCAGCCATTTTGATTTTTTATTGATTTCATTACTCACCGTATATGAGCTGATATACAGTGAGTAGCTGAACTAATCAAATTGCGGAACAGCTCATATACCATTAGTAGCTATATTATAAATATATATATATATATATATATACAATAAACAGAAAGCCAAACTTTCTTCAAAGTTCCACGGGTTATATAAATCATCAGAGAGGAACAGTTCTTTATTGACGTTTCGGGAGTGCAGCCATTTCTTATATATATATATATATATATATATATATATATATATATATATAAGAAATGGCTGCACTATATATATTTGGTTTTAAATATATATTTGGTTTTATATATATTTTGGTTTTCGCTTTGAGCGTGAAACTCGAGTAACCGAACTTGTTTTAAAACTGTATTTTTATCCTTTTTAAACCAAATATCATTGCTCCACTACATTAACTGTCGTGTTGAGCTCTCTCTTGACCAATATATATATATATATATATATATATATATATATATATATATATATATATATATATATATATATATATATATATATATATATATATATATATATATATATATATATATATATATATATATATATATATATATATATATATATATTCATATGTTCTAAAAAGCACCAAAGCTATGATAAACTTCAAATATACGACAAATTTTTTAATTGTAGACATGTTTCGGCAAAATTTATGTCATCTTCAGTGCAGATAAACGGTTAACTAATTTACAAATGGATACAAGTGTCTTTATATATACAGTGAATAAAGGATTATAAAATTCAAATTCAAACTTAAATTCAAATTCGGCAACGGGCAAAATTACTGATATACCTAAATGTTCAGTTGCTTATATGTATATGCTATAATTAAAGAATAGAACTCGTGCAATGGAATTTACATTAATAAGATAAACTATAAGTGTAAACAGATTATAATTACAGGGATTCTAATTCTTCTGGATTTAGTGGTTTAAATGTATGAGATGATAGGTTAGTGACGGTTTCTTGATGGGTAAAAAGTAACGCTCTGTTCTTTGTTAAGTTTCTTAGTTTGTTACGGTGCGTCAGTAGAATCTTATTGATACGTTTGTCAACATTCTTCTGAAAGTTCTTTGGTCAGTATAATCCAGTCCAATGAATTTAAAGTCTGAAGTAGGTCATTCTTTTTCTTACAGAGGTCGTTGTCCAATTTTCGTTGTTCTCGAGCGCGTTTGATAATAGCAGTTCGTAAGAGGCGTTTACGAATGACGTGGGTATCTTCGTGATTAACATTCGGAAGCGGAAAGCAGACGAACTTCCGAAAGACACCGAAAGACTGACAATCCTTAAGAAATGCTACATCCAAGTCGGCCTTGCGTTTCTTGATCGAAAGCTTTTCGAAGGTTCTTAGGTCAGATAAGGATAACTTTCCTTGATAATTTTGTGCTAAGTCGTAGATAATATTTCCATGTTCTAACAAGCACCAAAGCTATGATAAACTTCAAATATACGACAAAAGTTTTAATTGTATATAGACATGTTTCGGCAAAACTTATGCCATCTTCAGTACAGATAAACGGTTAACTAATTTACAAATGGATACAAGTGTCTTTATATATACAGTGAATAAAGGATTATAAAATTCAACACCATGACACCATTGACGACACCATTTCTGCCAAACAAAACTCGCCTAAACAAAATTCCTCCAAACAAAATATTCGTTACTTTAAACTGCCATATGTTGGATTCAATTCGATACTTACGCAACACAGATTAAAACACCTCATTAAACGTTTTTGCACTGACCTAGAATTTAAACTGATTTTTACTTCGTACAAAATCAACAACCTTTTTAGTTTCAAAGACCCTATTCCTCGTGAACTTAAGTCTTTTGTGGTTTATCAATTTACATGTGCGGGATGTAATTCTCGTTATATTGGCGAGGAACACGTTTTAACCGACAAAAATTCACATATATTTAAACATTTTCAAAAATCTCCGAATTGTGAAAATCAATACTCTCCATCTTGCTTTAAAATTTTAGATTCTGCTAAGTCGGTTTTTCGCCTAAAACTTAACGAAGCTTTACACATTAAAAAAATTAAACCTGAACTCAATATTCAAGTCCACCATTTCAACACTGTATTCAGCTTATAATTTCAAATCACTATTTTTATGTTTATTTCTCAGCTTGTTTATTAACATACCCTGTAATTATAATCTGTTTACACTTATAGTTTATCTTATTAATGTAAATTCCATTGGATGAGTTCTATTCTTTAATTAGCATATACATATAAGCAACTGAATTAACATTTAGGCATTTCAGTAATTTTGCCCGTTGTAATTTGAATTTAAGTTTGAATTTGAATTTTATAATCCTTTATTCACTGTATATATAAAGACACGTGTATATATTTGTAAATTAGTTAACCGTTTATCTGTACTGAAGATGGCATAAGTTTTGCCGAAACATGTCTACAATTAAAACATTTGTCGTATTGTAGTATTAAAGTAAACCCAGAAAGTTACCAAATATCGCTCTTTTATTCTTCACACAAACATGCACAAATATACACTCACAACTACAACACTACCCCCGGTATCACATTACAATTATACATCTATCATCACGTTTTCGCCGAAGGTCACAAGTTCATTGTCACACACACTACATTATCCCCTCCTTAATGGAGAGCGTCCTCGATCTGAATTTCTTCTAAATTAAAATCTTGGTATCGATCCGGGGCTCGACGTTGACGGGTGGACCGGCATAGGCAAGTAGGCACTTCATGTCGCTCACACGTCTGTACTTCCTCTTGATGGTTGATCACTGGTTCATTCGAAAGAAGGTCAGCAGTACCTCCTAGCTCGTTTGTATTGGACACGGTGGATCCGTTCTCCCCCTTAGGATTACCATTGACAAGCTTTAAACGATTGCGATGTACAACTTTCTTTCTTCCTTTTCCAGCTTCCGGTTTGACGTGGTAATTGACGTTACCAAGGCGACTAAGCACCACGTACGGCCTCATCAATTCTTTGTGGAATTTCCGGCTCTTTCCCTTCGCCACAGCTTGATTGTTGAGCCACACCCGATCACCTGGCTTCAGTTGCACGTTCTCCACTTTCGTCAGGTTATCGTACGTCTTCTGCTTTGCCTGAGCTTGACTGACATTGCTTGCAACCTGATCATACACCGTCTGTAAGGTCTTCTCAAGCTCGTCACAGTGGTTTGCGATCAGCCCTTCTTCGGTTGGCTTGTGTGCAGTGCCCATGAGTGTCAATGGTGATGTAGCTTCGCGACCATACACAGCTTTGAAGGGTGTGACACCTGCTGAGCGATGCACGCCGGTACGGTAAGCAAATAAAGTCAATGGCAAATGAATGTCCCAATCATTATGATCGTTGTTGACATACGCCATTAGAATCCCTTTCAAGGTGCGATTAATCCACTTGTCCATCGGTTTGTGGGTGATATGGTGACGTTCTCAGCTTCTTTACTCCGAGCAGTTGAAACACTTTCTTCATTAGGTCGGCCTCAAAGTTTTTGCCCTGGTCGGTCAGGAGCTTCTCTGGGATGCCATGACGAGATACAACTTCATCCACAAACGCCTTGCTGTAGTGTCCGCGCGTTGGTTGGCCATCGATACAGCTTCTACCCATTTTGTAAAATGGTCAGACATTACCAGAATATACTGGTTGCCCCGCGCAGTCATCGGGAGTGGTCCCATCACGTCCATCGCCCACAGTTCCATTGATCCTCCAACTTTGATGCTTTACATCGGTGCTCTTTGTGCGGGTACTTGGGTTTCCGGCGGTTACACTGCTCCCACTCTGCTATCCACAGCTGTATTTCGGATGTCATTCCAGGCCAGTAGTATTGTCGTTGAAGGCGCTCCAAACAGCGGTTAATACCCATGTGTCCAGAACACGGATCATTGTGTGACAACTTTAAGGGGCAGCCCCTCATTTTTCTTGGTACGACTAAGACGAGCCGTTCGTCCTGGGTACCTTTCTCCACTCGGCGGTGCAGCACATCGTCCACTATCTCTATTTGAGGCCAGAGTTGTCGGTAACGTCGTAGCTCACCATCTTCCATCCACTCTCCATTGGCTGCTGGTTGCTCGTTTGCTGTAGCAAATCTCTGCAGAACCCGTGAAATACCCTGACCTGCTTTTTGAGACTCACGAATTTCCTCGACTGACCAGTGTGGGATTACCCTTGTGGCCCCAACGCCAGCTGTTGGGTCGTCTTCAAGGTCTACCTCTGGACAATGTGCAGTAGTAGGCAGAGGAAAACGAGAAAGGGTATCCGCGTTGGCATTTTGCTTTCCTAGTCGATGCGTTATCTGGAACTGGACTCCTGTAAAGACAGGACCCATCTTGCCAGTCTGCCCTTCGGTTCTTTGAGGCCTTGAAGCCATGTAAGACCCTGGTGGTCAGTCACAACATCAAAGTGCTGACCCAGTAAGTATGTTCGCCAATAGTTGACAGTCTACACGATGGCTAAACACTCCTTCTCGGTGGTGGAATAATTCCTTTCGGCTGGTGTTAAAGCGCGACTGACATAGGCAATAACATGTTCGTATACCCCTTTGCGCTGAGATAAGACTGCGCCGAGGCTCACATCACTAGCATCGGTGTAAATGGTGAAGGGAATAGAAAAATCAGGAAAGGATAAAATAGGTGTTGAGCAAAGGTGCTGTTTAAGGGTTCTGAAGGCCTGGTCTGCTTGTAGTATCCAGTTGAATTCTCGTTGTCCACCCTTTGTTAGGTCGTGAAGGGGGGAAGCTATGCTCGCAAAACCCTTGACAAAGCGCCAATAATAGGATGCCATACCAAGGAATCCTCGAACTTCACATACTGAGGATGGTGTCGGAAAATCGCGCACAGCTCTCACCTTTTCAGGATCCGGTTCCATACCTCGGGCTGACACAACATGGCCCAGAAATTTCACAGATGTCTGTCCGAATTGACATTTGACCTTCTTGAGTTTCAAACCTGCCTCACGAATGCGGCGAAGAACTTCCTCCAAAATGCGATTGTGTTCTAACCATGTATCTGAGAAAATAATGACATCATCCAGAAACACCAGACATCCCTTTATTCCGTGCAGGAGTCTGCCCATCATACGTTGAAATGTGGCAGGTGCATTAGTCAAACCAAAAGGCATGACAGTAAACTCGTAGTGATTCACCCCGACTGAAAATGCTGTCTTTTCTCTATCCGCTTCTCTTAAAGGCACTTGCCAATAGCCAGAGGCGAGATCCAGTGTACTGAAACAGCTTGCACCACCCAGCTGGTCGAGGATGTCGTCGATCCGTGGCATCGGGTGAGCATCTTTCTTGGTGACCGAGTTAACTCGTCGAAAATCGACGCAAAACCGATAATTCCCATCCTTTTTGGGTGCTAACACAATCGGGGATGACCATGGACTAGTGCTTGGTCTGATGAGACCCCGCTTAAGCATATCATCCACTTGTTGGTTCACTACGGTATTGAGATGGACTGGGATTCTGTATAAGGGCGCTGTTTGATAGGGTGACTGTCTCCTGTGTCAATAACATGCTCCGCTTGTGTAGTTCGGCCCAAAGAATCATTGAGTCATTAACGAACACATCAGAATAGTTTTCTAACAATGTGCTTAGACGGTTGATTGATGGTGTCGTTGATTCAACCAGAAGTTGTACCTCGCCATTTGGCCATGATAACTTTGCATCTGCCACATCGACAAGCATTTTACCGTACTTTAAAAAGTCGGCACCCAAGTATTTTCCATACCCGCTGCCACAAAAGAATGATTAAATGTCTTATTGGCCAACTGAACGGAGAGTTCTGCCATTCCGAGTACTTGGAGAGGCTCACCACCAATTCCTCGTGCTTTCAAAGGACATGGTTGTAAAGAAGCATGGACTAACTGACGACTTACCAAGGACACCGTCGCACCTGTATCAACCAAACATTTTTGTTCACATCCATCAACACTTGCCTTAATAAAGACTCCAGTAGGCTGAATACAGTTTATTGGTAAGGCCATGTCAATGTGGGTAGACCCCCGGCCTAGTAGCGGGTCGACCCTTGGTAGTTTCCCTGATGCTGTTGACGCGAAGTTGGGCGCTGGAACCGATGCGGACATTCTCGAGCAATGTCCAATTTGCCCGCAAACAAAACAATAATTTTCTGCACCACGTCGGTAATCTGCTGTTCTCGCACGGATGGAGGTCCTGCATTCTCTGCATTCTTCCTGCATTCCCTTGTTTCCACAACGGAAACATGATTCACGTCGTGGCTGAGGGGGATTTCCTGCTGAGACGGTGTTTACTTTCGCGACGGACTCTGAAAGCTGATTGACTTTCTCGGTTAATATCTCCATATTTTCCATCATCTGTGTGATCAGAGTAGACTGAGTGGTCGATTGTGGGTGGCTACTTGTGGTGGCTTGGTTGATTTGGCTCTCGGCTTGGTTTGACGAAACTTGCATAGCCAAATCCAGTTGTTCCGCAACGGTGACTGTTTCGCCATACGAAAGACCAGGCCGATGTAAAAGCTCCTTCTTTAAGGCCGAACCCACTCTTTCGATGAACTGTTGTTTAAGGAAGGTATCGCGTTCGTTTCCTCCAAGATCAGGCAGTGCGCGTCTTAATAACGACTCCAAATTCTAAGCGAAAACTTGAATGTCTTCATTGGGTTTACGCGCTTGGTTTCGAAATGTCATCATCGCGATATGCTTCCCGGTTGCGTCGGCCCCTCCGAAAGCGCTCGTAAGTGCTTCTTTTAAACTTTTGTAGGACTCTTTCTTGGCCTCGTCCAGTCGTTCAAACACGGCGAAGGCTTTACCCGACAGAAGCGTGGGCAGCCGTTTCAGCATAGCGTCGTCTTTCCATTCGTTGGCCTTGGAGCAAATTTCAAACTTTCGAAGCCAAAACTCTATATCGCCATCCGAAAATGCTTCTGGAAGCGCCACGCTGGATCGAGCAGTTGTCGCCATTATCCTGGTCACGGCACCAAAATGTAGTATTAAAGTAAACCCAGAAAGTTACCAAATATCGCTCTTTTATTCTTCACACAAACGTGCACAATTATACACTCACAACTACAACACTACCCCCGGTATCACCTTACAATTATACATCTATCATCACGTTTTCGCCGAAGGTCACAAGTTCATTGTCACATACACTACAGTATATTTGAAGTTTATCATTCATATATATATATAATTTAGAACGAAATGTTTGCCACCAGTAGCTTATAGAGTGCTCAATACAAAGTAGAGCAATGATAAAGCATTTAATTTAAAACATTGGATAGGTAAAAACTATGTACATGTTAAAAAAGGCGGTGACTCAAGTTTCATGCTCGAAGCGATCATCAGAATAAAAACGGGTTAAGAATTACCTGGGTTTAAGATTAATTACATAAAATTTGTTTTCGTGCCCACACTTAGATAAAAGTTCAGTCCTTTTGTTTAAAATATGTTTTCCTGCTTTTAAAATGCAAAGTTTCTCCGCCAGACAAAGGTTGCATTGTTTCCCTCCACTTCTGTACGCATTCGCCCGTTTCAAAATTACCATTTGATTGTGTACTTCGTTTCTGCTTCCTTTAATTCCCATATGTATTTAGACAACGCTGTGCTTGATGCATATTTTTTGTTATTAAATGACTGCTTGTGGTTGCGAAATCTTGTCTTGAATTCTCCTTCTGTCATGCCAATATACGTTTTCGTCCCTTGGTTTTCTGCATGGGGATACTGTGGCCTGGTAAACAAGGTTTCTTGTCAAGCACGCGCCGTCAAGTGGGCAGTTTGGTTTCACCCGGCAGTTACATGTTTTTTCGTTCTCAGGCGCTTCCGTGTTTCTTAGGATTTTTGAATTATGCTTGTTTATTATGCGTTTCATATTCGCCATACAACTATAACTAACCTTGACCGTCCCTCGGTTAAATATTTTGTGCAATGGGTCATCAGTTGGGAAATGTTTATCGATCAGACTTAAAAACTGATGTCCTACGTTAGTTCTTACGGTTCTACTAAATGGTGGATTAAAATATTTCTAGGCCTATTTTTCCTGTTGCTTTGCTTCGGCTCTGTGTGGGACAATGGCTGAGTGAAACCACTTGACTTCAGGGCATCGCTTTTCAAAGGTGCTGCTTTCTCAAATTTCTGACCTTTCCCGCTTGTTCGCAGGAAAGGTCAGAAATTCTTCGGCTAATGGAGTTTGACAACTGCTTAAGGATGGACGGTGGTGGTCAGATTGTGCGCTGATGTATAGAGGTGGGTTTCCTGGTTTTCTGTAAGGGTAGTACTTTCCATTATGGAGATTAAGCGTTATGTCCAAATAATTGACGACTTTTAGATTTGATTCTATAGTAATTTTTAACCCGGATTCTGCAAAGGTTTCGATAAATAACTTTCTGCTTTTGTCTGCTGTCCGGGGGCCCATATTTCGAAACGCGGCGAGGCCATCGTCCCTGTAAAGACCGATGTTCTTGTTGTTGGTGAACTTTTGATTGAGTTTGTGGAGCATAAATAGGCCGACTAATATATATATATATATACATATATATATATATATATATATATATATATATATATATATATATATATATATATATATATATATATATATATATATTTGTGAAATTCATTACTAATTCATGAGTTTTGCAGCCAATCCAATTTCAGAAATTACGTCACATGTATACCCATGTAAACCCCATACAAACTAAACCAATGATGCTAATTAGTTACAACCACCAGTGGATGTACACTCTTCTGATACAACCACTAGTGCTTGTAACTAATTAGCATCTCAATATCCCAAAGGGATTTTTACTATTCATTCATTTCACAAGTTGTTTACAACACTCGCGTCCTTGTTGTATTGAATATGCAATCACTCGCCTTCGGCTCGTGATTGTGTATTCAATACAACACGGCCGCTCGTGTTGTAAACATTACATATATATATATATATATATATATATATATATATATATAGTTACACAAAAAGACAAGCTTGAGTTACTTCATTTGAACTTTATTCACGACAAATTTGTTTCGTATGGCAAGCGAAGCTCACCACACTCTTCAGGTGACTGTCGCGTCTGTTGTTAGTGCGTAGGAAACTTGAGATATATGAATGTAAGACATGAATCGTTTGTATGTGTAACGTTATGGTAATGTGATGATATGAATGTGATGAATGAAGTGTGGTTTGGGTGTGATGAATAATTAATTACTTATTGGCTGCAAAGCAAATGTTTCTTTCTGTGTCTGCAAGTAGATACGAGTTCATTTCTACTGTTAAGCGTGCTTAGTTCTGGGTGGCAAATTATAAGAAACTTTTCGTATAAACATAGATTACAGCGTTTCGTTCTGTTAGAATATGGTTTGCACCGCTTTACGATTCTCCATTTGATCGTATATTTGACATTCGATTCTTTTAAGGACCAAATGTACTTGCTCAGTTCGGTGGAATTCTTGTGTTTCTCATATCGGAATGAACTAGTATGATTAAAGTATCTGGTTTTAAATTTTCTTTCGGTTAGGCCAACATAGTTCTTTTCTTCCTTGTTGTCTTCTCTTGTGACAGTGGCTTGGTAAATTACCCCTTCCATTTGGCACTTTCCGTCCACCGGGCAGGTATCTTTCTGGCGGCAGTTGCATTCTTCGGCTGTTGTTGTGATGTTCTTAGTTTCTTTGTTAAGCACGGACTTGTTGTGAGAGGAAATAATATTCTGCATGTTGGGCATGCAGCAATAGCTCAATTTTAGGGTATTCCTGTTGAATATCTTGCGCAGAGGGTGGTTCTTTGGGAAACATTCGTCGATCGTTTGAAGGAATACATGGCCGATGTTGGTGGTGACATTGGCGTTGTAGGGCGGGTTGAACCAGATTACGTTCCTGCTTCTCGTTCGCTTCTCTTTTGGTGGGTGTGGGTTGAAGTTGAGTTGGTGCTCATATCCACTCTTCTTGAGGGCTTCTTGGTATGGAGGGATGGCCGAGTCAAACGATTGTTTGTCGGAAGAGATGTTTGATAGTCTTCTGTTAATTGCATCAGGTATGTTGCGGAGTATCGATGGTGGGTGATTGCTGTGACGATTGATGTATTGGGGGATATTTCCGGGTTTGGTGTATGGTTTGAATGTTTCTGATCTTAAGTCGAGAGTGATGTCTAGGTAGTTAACACTTTTCTTGTTCGCTTCGATGGTTAGCTTCAAGTTGTGTTCGCCGAAGGTTTTACATATGTGTTTTTTAATGTTTTCGATTTCCCTGGGTGGTTCGTTGAATGCGGCTAGTCCGTCGTCTCTATGTAGTCCGAGTTTGTTTCCGTATTTTGGGGATAATTTAGATAGTAGGTAGGAGCCTACAAGTTCGCATGTTTCGGCACCGTCAAAGCTACCCATGGTTACGTCAAATTGAGAGTTGGTTGTTTTCTTACACCACGCTTCGTTTTTGTTGAAAAGTAGCGAATTCTTTGTTTGGATGATAATCTTTTTCTCTTCTTCGGTTATCTCGTCATATTCTGAGGCGAACGTTAAAGCTTTGACAAGTAGGGCTTCTGATATCGACGGGTAGAAATCAACTATGTCGAAGCAGATGAATGAGTGTGCGGGTTTGTCAGGGATGTCTTTATACCACTTAATGATGGAATCGGTGTCTTTCCACTGGTTTATGCCGGTAGCTTCTACCACTTTAGAGTTAATTCTTGCAGACTCATAAACCCATCCAAATCTGAAATCGGCATCATAATCTGGTTCAACCCGCCCTACAACGCCAATGTCACCACCAACATCGGCCATGTATTCCTTCAAACGATCGACGAATGTTTCCCAAAGAACCACCCTCTGCGCAAGATATTCAACAGGAATACCCTAAAATTGAGCTATTGCTGCATGCCCAACATGCAGAATATTATTTCCTCTCACAACAAGTCCGTGCTTAACAAAGAAACTAAGAACATCACAACAACAGCCGAAGAATGCAACTGCCGCCAGAAAGATACCTGCCCGGTGGACGGAAAGTGCCAAATGGAAGGGGTAATTTACCAAGCCACTGTCACAAGAGAAGACAACAAGGAAGAAAAGAACTATGTTGGCCTAACCGAAAGAAAATTTAAAACCAGACACTTTAATCATACTAGTTCATTCCGATATGAGAAACACAAGAATTCCACCGAACTGAGCAAGTACATTTGGTCCTTAAAAGAATCGAATGTCAAATATACGATCAAATGGAGAATCGTAAAGCGGTGCAAACCATATTCTAACAGAACGAAACGCTGTAATCTATGTTTATACGAAAAGTTTCTTATAATTTGCCACCCAGAACTAAGCACGCTTAACAGTAGAAATGAACTCGTATCTACTTGCAGACACAGAAAGAAACATTTGCTTTGCAGCCAATAAGTAATTAATTATTCATCACACCCAAACCACACTTCATTCATCACATTCATATCATCACATTACACATACAAACGATTCATGTCTTACATTCATATATCTCAAGTTTCCTACGCACTAACAACAGACGCGACAGTCACCTGAAGAGTGTGGTGAGCTTCGCTTGCCATACGAAACAAACTTGTCGTGAATAAAGTTCAAATGAAGTAACTCAAGCTTGTCTTTTTGTGTAACTATTCCGCTCTACCTCGGTATTGAGCACTCTACCCGTATGATTTCGAACTTGATACTTATCTATTCAATTATATATATATATATATATATATATATATATATATATATATATATATATATATATATATATGTAGTTCAATCTACAGACACGTGTTTCGCTGTTCTACAGCTCATCAGCTTAGCTTGGAACCCATCTAAATGTGAGAACGCCATTTTTGTATCTACTGCGCATGCGCGAGTAGGTACATTGCTGTCGTGCGTGTAGCGTAAGTTAAGTTAAGTTAAGTTAAGTTAAGTTAAGTTAAGTTAAGTTAAGTTAAGTTAAGTTAAGTTAAGTTAAGTTAAGTTAAGTTAAGTTAAGTTAAGTTAAGTTAAGTTAAGTTAAGTTAAGTTATAAGAATAGAAGTTTTTACAATCTTGGTAAGTATTTTAAGTCTGAATCGTAGTCAATTTTCAAGTGTGATGTACTATAGACGTTGCTGGAATGATGATAAGTTTTTGAAAGCCTCTTAGTAGTCTTTTGACAATTTCATATTCAGACGAGGCCATTTATATGGCCAACATGTTTACATGTACATGTATTCAGCAGTCCTTTGTAAGCTGACAAGGCTGTGCATTGGTGAACAGAAACGAAATGTTCTTCTAAGAAAAGAAAGCTAGCTTCATGATCAAGCAAGAATGTGCAAAACCTGTGGTAGTCCACGAGCGAAATTATTATGCTATTAAATAACATATTGTGCAATAATCAAATGTCAGTGACAGGCTATGTAGAGAGTGAAACCGAGACGGCAAGTCTTTTTATTTAGACTGGGATAATTATATTGTATGCTGCAGTTGTCAATGTCATGCAAAAATTGATGACATGAATGCCAAATATTTATTATACCTTTTACTGCATGCATGTATACAGTACACGTCTACTCTTGAAAAACAATTAATGTGTAGTTGCTAAGTTGCTTTCATAATTTTGATGACAATTGCTGGAGATCTTCGTTCGCGACTTCATCATTTCTAAACTTTACAGCAGTCATGCTTCAGATGCTTGTTATCTCAAACGATTTTCCTTTACCTGCCAACTGGATTGCATTATTATTTGACAAATTGTTGCAACAAAGTTAGCTATTTAAATACTTTAGTCTAATTTTGTGAGTTATTGGTGTACTGTATTAAAATTTGATTGGCCTACCAAACTTTACAATAACCATACTTTATTACCATAGGTTTTAAATAGTACCATAGCTTTAATAGTCAAGCTATTATCACACTGCCTCTCACCACGAGGACCGAAGTAAAGTCCAATGGACCTTTTACCTTTTAGGAAAAGCCCGCAATGCATTGTGGTAGTTGGGTATCACTTCACTTCCAGGTGAAATGGCTGCCGCGGGGCGAGCACCTTTACTTGGAAGAATAATTGATTGGTTTTAACCGCTTTTAGCTTTCGAGAGTAAACTTTACCTATTGTAGCATAACTAGGGGGTATTTACTACATTCTGTGGAAACGGTAATGAAGTTACTGCAGTCGTTGTCGAGAAAGTCACTTCAGAGTGATCGACTGCCCAAACACGCTTCGAACAAAAATATTTATGAAGAAAGGTCTGTGCGAGCTTTTGCAGGTGAGTATCGTAAGCTTATCAAGTGGCGATCAGTAAAATATTTTGCTATGTCCGTATTTGTTTGTAGTTTATCTGTACAGATCGTGTAGTTTTTGCAATCGTGCACGTCTCTTTAATGCCTTTTTTCACTTATTGAGACTGACAAAGTTTGGCTATGCTTCCGATCAGACATTCGATAAACAATACCCCCACTAGCAATGTTTTGGTTCTGTTTTGGCCCGAAAACTAAGCTTGTTCAGTGAGCAAAAATGCAGGTTTTTACAAGAGCTGCAACTCAAAAGTGATTTCGCGAGTTTTGCAGCCGTTGTTTTGCTTCTTTTCTTTGTGTCTTGATTCGTCTCCTCCCAAGTAATTTAGTAAGTTCTAAAATTATGCACTCGTCAAAGTTTACCCCCAGGGTTGGAGGGACGATCAAACCCAGGGGGATTTGACATTTTTTGAAAATTTACTTCAAATTCCTTACCCATCATGCGGCAAACATTTGTGTCAAATAAAGAAAAAAACTTTTCTGTGGTTCCACCATTGTATCAATGTAAATGAAAATATCAATTGTTAAGCCCTAGGGGGGGGGGGGGGGGATTGTCAAATTCTCCTGCAGTAGAATAGCCTTGTTGGTCAAAATACCTCTCCCTGGGAAATATCAACTGCTAAAATGTAATATTAAGATCATTTTATGTATAAAAAATCCCGTCCCTCGAGCTTGTCAAGAAAATCAAATTTCCCTGTCGTGGGAAGTCCCACCCTGGGGCTTAACATTGATAGGTGCATAACAATTGATTCAAGGAGAAACAACATTAACAGCATAATAAAGCAGTCAATACAAAATATATGTATGTGGTAGTGTTCAGGGAGCTGGACGTTTTTATAATATTAACAAATGAATAAATGATAAACTATATAGAAAAACCAAACTAATGGCTCTTGTGGTTGATCAAGAACATTTAAGCCCATTTCAAACCTTGCACTACTGAAGAGGGCAGTTTCCCATCCATCTCTTCTGAAACCTTCTTAACAATGAAATATCGGTCAACAAATTAAGAATATTAAACTGAAATTGTCAAAGAAACTGAGCACAATTTCAACCTGAGCGCTAATAGAACACAAAAATACAATAAAAACAGCTCATATTTACCTATCAGATTTATACACCACATTTCGATACTTGATGGTCACCAGACTCCCATGTGAAATTATCAAATATCCCCTCTCTCAGGATGGTCGTTTTTGTCAAATTCCTAACCCACAGGGGCATGGAGGTTGTTAAATCCCCTTGGGTTGCCCGTCCCCCCTCGCCTGGGGCTTAACATTGACAGGTGCATTAGTTTTAATATGTCTTACAATAATTTAAATTCAACATTGTTTGAATAGGTTAGGATCAAATGAAGCCAGAAGCTACTGTGAAAATATATATAAAATATTTATTTATCGATCAAGCTTTCATCGTGTTACGACATCATCAGGATAACGTGGAAGAAGCTAAACCGAGTTTATATACAGTGGGTGAGACAGATTGTGTAAAATACGTAAGCACAAGGTATAAAATGTAAATATTTCTATAAGACTACTATAAGATGAACAAAGGGATAAAAGGTTGAGAGAACACGGAAAACACTAATATAAATTAAAATTAAACTACATTAAAATAATTAAAATAATAAATCAACAAGTTTATTGCATTTGTTTATTTTGGGTTTCTTTCTCCGGATGTATAGGGCTTCCTTTAGGCGTAGGTTAACAGGGTCGCTGTCTCTGGTTAGGATCAAAACGGTTATCCCGTTTTCATTGTTATCGTGACTGGACAAATGTTTATACACTGAGGATGAAGGTTTGGCAACATGTTCTTTGATTCTATCATGCGTGTGTCTGATGGTGCTACCAATATAACTCTCATGGCATCTCTCCTTTATTGGAGAGCCACGCCCCACTTCGTAAAAAGACCGTAACGATTCGACCTATGGCACCGTGGTATAATGTAGATATTAAAGATCAGAAAGTAATACGGCGGAGGAAGGAACGGAGATGGCGTAACAGTGGCCTACAGGTTGATAGAAAGGGATATGTTGACCAGTGTACTCATGTCAAGAACCTGATCTGTAAAGCAAAGATGGAATATTATTCATCACTTGTTCAGGATGCTGGTACTGATAGTAGACGGCTTTTTCAGATTGTTAACCGTTTTTTCCATAGAAAACACGAGAAGTTATATCCTGCGTGTGATTTTCCACAAGATTAGCGAACCAGTTTGCACATTTCTTCAATGATAAAATCTTCAAGATTAGGCAAGGATTGCATATTTCATCGTCAAGTAATACTCTATTTTTCTCTCAGTTGGATAATCCAGAGTTGACCTGCTGTTTAGATGCGTTTACTCCTACCACTGTTGAGGAGCTATCTGATATTCTGAAAAAGACTAAATTAAAGTCTTGTGTGCTAGATCCTATTCCTGTGAAGGTACTCTCTGCTCAAATACATGTGATTCTACCGGTTATTGCTGATATTGTTAATTCATCTCTGGAAACTAGCCATGTTCCATTATCCTTCAAGAAAGCTGCTTTACACCCGACTCTCAAAAAGTCTGCTACGGACTACAAGGAATTTTCCAGTTTTCGTCCAGTTTCTAACTTAAAGTTCATTTCGAAGATGACTGAAAAAGTGGTAGCTTTGCGTTTACTGCATTATCTTCATAGCAATGGCTTGAGGAATTGTGCCAATCTGCCTATAGGCAATTTCACAGCTGTGAGACAGCACTGATTCGTGTACAGAATGACATTCTTCGTGAAATAGATGGAAACTCGGGTGTCATATTGCTGCTATTGGATTTATCAGCTGCGTTCGACACGGTAGATCATACGATCTTGCTTCGTAGAATGTCTTCTAAATTTGGAATCAAAGGTGATGCATTAAACTGGTTCAAGTCCTATCTGTCTGATCGCACTCAGGCTGTATATGTTAATGGGGCTACTTCAGACAGCTATGACGTAGTTTGCGGTGTTCCCCAAGGATCGGTACTAGGACCTATATTATATCTGATATACACGTCACCGATAGGAGACATCTTAAGATCTCATGGCATGAAATTTCATCTATATGCTGATGACAGTCAAATTTACGTTTCTTTTAACTATAAGGATCAGAATGACCTCGAGCAAGTCAAATCGCGCGTGGAAGCCTGTCTAGTAGACATTATAAATTGGATGTCAGAGAATAAATTAATGCTCAATACTGGTAAGACGGAACTTTGAGCTCAAAATTCCGGCCTGAACCTGTATTCCCTGTGCTGACTGTGGGCTCCGACATAATTACTCCAGCACCCCATGCTCGGAATATTGGTGTTACACTAGATAAATTCCTTACAATGTCTATACATATTAATAGTATATGCAAGTCAGCATTTTACCACCTAAGGAATATTGCTCGTGCTAGAAGATTTTTGTCGTCTCATACAACTGAAACGCTTATTCATGCTTTTGTGACTGTCAAACTTGATAATGCAAATGCACTGTTGTATGGTCTTCCTAAGGATCAGATTAGAAAGTTACAGCGTGTTCTTAATTCTGCAGCACGAATGTTAACCGGAGCTCATAAGTATGATCGTATTACACCTATTTTAATGCAGTTACATTGGCTTCCAGTTGAACAACGTATTATTTATAAGATTATTTTAATGACATTTAAAGCACTCTATGGACTTGCTCCGCAATATATTGCAAATCTGATCAGTCATTATGAGCCTTCTAGAAGTCTTAGATCTTCCAAAGCTAACTTACTTAATAAACCTAGATTTAATGTAAATAGTTACGGTGGTAGAGCTTTTTATGCTAGTAGTCCTAGATTATGGAATAAACTACCTACCTCTATTAGAGCATGCACAGATCTCTTGGAATTCAAAAGTAAGCTTAAGACTCACATGTTCAAAATAGCCTATAATGTAGATTAGTGTTATTCACTATTTGGTGATTTAGATCTTGTGAGATGTAATCTTTGTAATGTTAGCCTTTTATTTTTATCATCATATGTATTTTTAGACTAATCAATGTAAAGCGCTTAGATCTATATGTTATAAGCGCTATATAAGCTTTTAATATTATTATTCAAGGTCAATTCGCGCACGAAACATGAAGTTATACACGGTATAAGAATTGTATAATTTTCAAACAAGCCTAGATTTTTACACAATTGACCCCAAACATGTTTTCTTAAAAATAACGAAGTAAATAATTGAATAATGTACTTTCAATGTTGTTGTTTTTTGCGAGTATTTCTGTGTTCACTACTTCTATAAGCAACATCTTGCTGCAACAAACTTGAACCTTTCATTAAAAAGCTAAAAATTAAAATGCTAATATTGGGATGTTACAATTATCATCTTGTGTTAAAATTAAGTGATTGTTAAAATAGTCCCAAGTAACATCACTTTAACGTGCAATATAAATTGTTCACTATTTGATTGCCCATGCTGGAGCGTCTATCGGAGCAAGGCGCTTTGACATGTTTCCTTGGGTTCTTTCAAAGGCCATTCGAATCCCCTTTCTTCCTCTTTTCCTCTCGACTTGTTTGTCCAGGGTGACCATTAATTTATTTCATTCATCGCTCCTCCATGCATGAAAGTTTTTGGACAGCAAATTTCCTTGTCTTTGTATGTCTCTCGTGTTCGTTCTCTTTAACGCATTTTTTCTTAGTCTTTTTTTCTGTAATATAATTTAAATACAGTAAGATAAATTCAGTGAACATAGTAGTAACAGAAATAAGGACATGCTTTTAATCCTTAACGATTAAAGCCATCTGTTGTTTCATCAGAGATCAGAATAAAATTATTCAGAGTTAGATGGAGTAAAATCATACATGCGCAAAATTAAAGTCTAGTTTCGCCCATAGTGCGGTATAAGGTGTAATCCCGTAGGATTTTCGTGCTGAAGTTGATTTTTTCCCGTGCAAATTATCAGAAAAATGATGGGGTTCAAATTTTCGACCTTTCGATTTTCAGGGGGGTTGAGGGGCCTGGCTAATAGGAGTGACTCGAGCTTTCACGGATCTATGATCTACCTCAAATAGTAATCTATTCAAAGCGCAACCTCGCTTCACAAAGACCTACGGACAATGGAGTTACGGGTATAGTGCGAGTCCGTAGGCCAGGAAGCGAGAGGCGCCTTGAGTCGAGGGAGGGTGGGTGGGGCAACAATGCTGGCTCCCTGACGCCAAATATTTGCACACGCACTTCTCTCGAAAAAAACAAACCAACCCGAAGTCCAAGGAGAAGGTGCGCATTGCCCTGATCCTGCGGCACCAGCCCCTCACACGCCAAACTGTCCTGACTTGCTTGCTCTTGTCTATTTATACTCTTCGTTACGCATGGTTGCACTTAAAATAGTAATCTATTCAAAGCGCAACCTCGCTTCACAAAGACCTACGGACAATGGAGTTACGGGTATAGTGCGAGTCCTGTACCGATAGCGCCCAGCGCTTACAGGTCAATTTTCCGTTCCCCCCTTCCTGAAATATATACTTCCGTATCTACCCGAAACTTAAACTTTCTCCACTTCCTATTATTATAAATTCCCGTATCTACCCGAAACTTAAACCTTTCTCCACCGATTCAATCATTGGCCATAAAGGCAGGCCTAAATCCTATAAGCAGATTTTTATCCCGAAACTCTGAACCAATTCGTTCCATCAATGCTTCGTCCTCCAAGTTTAGAGGGTTTGAAGCAGGCGTAGGAGAGGTGCTAGAAATTCCCATAACTTTCTCCGTCTGCGTATAAAGGTCGACCATTTGAGTCGATTGGCAGCCGATATGCCGCGCAACGTCTTCTTTCGAAGTACCAAGGAGCCGAAGCATAATAGCCGACCCACTTCTAAAGCTGTGTGGTGATTCGCCATCGTAGATACCCAACTTCTTGAGATACGTGGTGAGGCGGCTGTGGACAGAGGGGGCCAAAAAGGAGTGTCGATGACTGAACCATTTGGTGAAGTGGGCCGGAAAAGATAGCCAGCGGAGAGATTTATGCCTGCAGCTCTGCAGTAGCTGACGTAGAAACGCAAATTTTGAACCGGGCAAATGGCGGGGTTAGCACAAGGACGGATAGGGATGACCCTAGTCTTCTTCCCTCGCAGTGTTTTGCCGACACGTTGGTGTATTAAAAGGTTCTGACCGTCGGGATCCTCCAGTATATCTATAGTCTTAATTCTTCCGAGGTCAGAGGCTCTACCACCTGACGAAAAACTTAGGGTAAAAAACGCTAAATCCCGCGCGTAAACATATCGATCAGGTGGCGGTATTTGGCTGTTCTGAAGCAAGGCGCGAAGGTGCCCGATAAGCCTCTGAAACTTGTCCAAAAATAGCGGTGTAGCTTGCTTAGAGGGCGTTCGAGCTTGAGCTTGTTCCAACTGAATAGACCTAAGGTATGCCTTGATGGACTTGTGCGCAGCAGGGTTCCCTCGGCAAGAATACGGATCCCAATCGCCGGTGCGGTCGAGGGAGTTGAAGATGGAACGGAGTTTCCCGATAACGGTATCAACGGTGCCGGCCGAAAATCGGGTAGGACAGTGACAAGTGGGTCTGCCAGGCTGACCCAGAAAAGGGCAGTGGTCGGCGTGAACTTTGGTTCTACCCGCTGAATCTTTCCACACGAGCACGGTCTTAGGACAGGGGAGAGACGAGAGGAATCGTTGAAGGTCTAATTCGAGTTGGGTTTTTTGTTTTTCATAAGCGTGGGCCGACCAAGCCCGATTCAGGTCTGAAATCCTAGAATCGAGAGACTGAAGGTCAATTTTCAACTTCGGAGGAGGGTTCTTAGACCGAGAATGGCTGCGCGCCGAACCACATTGTTGACAGAAACGGAAACAATTGTCATTTGGATAGGAGCAGGTTTGGCACGGTAGAGCTGGTCGCCAAATGCGAGGAACACCCTATGAAAAGTAGACAAAGGGTCCTTTACTCATGCGAGGCTAAACCCCGAACCATCCCCCCGAAAAAACCAAACCGAAAAAACCCTCAAAAAAACCAACCCCAAAAAATAAAAGAGTCATATACAAGAAGCGTTTATCGTTTTAATTTTTTACCAAAGGTTTGTCCATTAGAGAGAGAGAACTTTCCTCTGATAAGGACTGTCTTCGTCGAAATACGGCGAACCGTTAATCACGAGATAGCCGAGAGTACACGGGTAAACCACGGTAGTCACAAACTAATTGTAGCGAACATAACATGAACTAGCTATCCCCCAATCTGAAGGCCCAGAGATCCCAGGGAAGTGGTTTCGGAGCGAAACCTTTTCCGACCGTTGGGAAAAGCAGCGCATCCAGTTCGCCTTGTCGTCCGATACAAAGCGAGTCTCGGGCTCGTTTCGACACAATGGGGCACCAGTACCGTCGAGGATGCACATCCGGTACGATAATCGTTGTTCTGGGAGGGGACAGTGTGAGGAAACGCAAAAGGGGGCCCACCAGCACGAACGGGGGAAAGACATAGACATTATGCTCCCGAGATATACGCTGAGCGAAGACGTTCAATCCAGAGGAGTGCTCTGTTGGCCACGGTGTGTAATGAGGAAGAGGTTGTCCATCCTGTCCCCGTTGCACGTTAGAATCAAGGGCCATGAGGTCGAGAGTATGTGACCCCCATCGGGCCTCCACCTTGTTCCACTTCTGGGGAGCTAACATGCAATCACTTGGTGAAAGAGTTCGTGAAGGAAAATCCGCCAAATTTTCCGCGGAGGGAACGTAAGAAAGGGACAATGCGATTTTGTACCGTAGAGCAATTTCGTGAATGCATTTGATGACCGCTGAGAGGTCTTTGCTCTTACTGCCTTGATTTTGCCAGGCTTGCACCAGAGGAAGGCTGTCAACGTGACTATCCACTCGGGAACCCTGTAGCGCTGCTCCGGAGGCTGATAGTGCGTTGCGGAGAGCGAGTGCCTCTTTAATGACGATCGGCACCGCTCGATCTTTCTCGTCCCAATAATCGCGTAGACAGTGGGACTGTCCAGGTTCCAAGGTGAGTCGAGCCCCCCAACCAGAGTTTGAAGCATCTGTGAACGTGGAAATCACTCGGTGACGCTCCTCGAACCATGGAAGATGACCTTCCCACGAGTCGAGGAAACGCCAATACAAAATTTCGTTACGAAGCTCCCCTGTGACTCGGATAGGCCGGTAAGGCGATTTGGAAGAAGCTCCGATCGCGCGGTAACAAACGCGGGTATACAACCGGGCAGCTGGGACAGCTATCGAAAACGATGTCGTCTTCCCCGCGAATCTTTGCAAGGTCCGGAGGTCGATTTCTCGGTGAGATAGCATTGTCTCCCTTAAATCACGAAATTTCTGTTTTTTATCGTCAGGTAACACAAAGGCGCAGCGTTGGGAATCAGACAAATACCCCAAATATCTTACCACTTGCCGGGGAATGAGGTGCGACTTCGACAAACCAATTGTATACCCCAGGGAAGTCAGGACCGCCGTGGCGATGTAACAAGCCGCTTCGGCTTTTTGTAGATTGGACCACTGACACGAAGGGGGTGTAATTAGCTGCCCATGGTGGCGATCATCAATGTATTGGCTACATGGGACGCCAAGGGAACGGATGTAACCTGTCGCTATCAAGCCGATGGACTGATAAATGTAAGCACTCGCTTTCCACCCGAAGGGCAATGTGCAGTAAACAAAATAACACCCTTTCCACGACAACCCAAACAGCGTTTGGCTGTCATGGGTGAGAGAGACGTGATCGTAACCACTTTTATCATCCCACACGGTCTGGAAGTGACTTGGACCAACATACCTCGGGAGATCAGACAGGTAGTCCAGGGTGAAAGGCAGATCTTTTATCCACAGATTCAAGAACCTTTCATCGTGGCACATGCGTGGTGTGGTAGGCTCAACAGTAATAGGCATGACCAGATGTGGTGGCTCCACCTCCCCCACCAAACCCCAATACCGAAGGGATCCATTAGCTACCCTCTCGAGGATAGTGTCCGTGACGAATGCGTCAAATGCTAAACAGGAACTGTTGTTTTCGAAAACCCGCGAGGGTGTGTGGGGAGAGTCAAACGTTTGTTTCCCAAACTTGCCTTTAAAATGGGAGATAAAACTCCAGGCGTCTACACCCTGGACGACGAAGGACAGAGTTGTTGGAGGTGCGTTCGGGATGGCTTTCCAACGATCGGGGAGACGACGCAGCTCCCCGGAAACAAAATGAGTTGGGTCTCTGAATATAACGTCGCGTGGATGAGCGAATATCCTCGCGTGAGAAACCTCGGACGGAGTGGGGCCTGGGTCGACAACGTCGGTGGGTTTGCCCTTCCAGTTGCACCAACGAACTGTAGGAATTTTGAATGGCGCTTGGACTTGCGAAATGAAATCTAGCCTAGGACGCTTTGTCGGGGGTGCCTAAAGGGCGATAGAATACGCATAATGAAAGGAAAGAAGAAACGGCCAAAGTAACCCATAAAAGGCACGAAAACTAAACCACTTCTTCCCAAAAATTAATACTAAACGAAACGTAACCCACCGAAATATCGACCCTAGGCAACCCCGAAGGGCATAAAAGGCATCAGACGCCCGCACCCAGGTACGACACAACGGCACAACGTAACGTGGGAAAAAAAAAAAATAAATAAATAAATAAATAAAATGACACAGAATAAGTGTACGTAGTCAAGACAATGCATGGAACATAACAAGAACATGTTTAATGAATAAATTAAACGAATGCATAAGGGAAGAAAAAATTAACTACATCTTTGACAAACAAGTCACGGCGCTTCACAGGGCACTAACGGCTCGGGCAATGTCTTTGGAAGTGACCACGCTGACCACATTTGAAACAAACTCCTCTTCCTCTCGTCGCTCCCCCGCGGCCGCGAGGGGACCTGTAGCTATACGGGTGGAAGATTGGGGCAGTAGGTGCGGTGGTCTTGGTCATCTTTGCTATGGCGGCAGCGACCTTGCTTTCTTCGTTAGATCCCAACAGTCTGATAAGTATATCTCCAAACTGCACACTAGACATGAGGGGTCTAGTCTGACGGAGAATCGCCTCATACTCCGCCGAATTGGCGTGACCCGTTGTCCGAGCGTCGTCTGCCAGTCTTTGCAGAAGGGTCTCTGAAGCGTGTGGGGGCGGAAGCAAGTTGCCTAACCTGGGCCAAAGAGGTTTCAACGCAAACAGCGGTAGACTGAGCCTTCAACGTGTCGAGCTCTTGTTTGAGCTGTTGAATCTGAACACTAAGCTAGGCGGAAAAAAAACAAAACACGAAATAAACCCGAAGGGCCAAGGCATATTCCCTATAGTGCTAAACACATTGAAAATAGGAGAGTACAATCGAGCACATCAAATCAGCTGTTCAAAAGCGCTGTGTGTTGTATGCAAATACGAAAACCAGGGTACAAAGTGCAACAACTCCTGAAGAATACCCGAAGTGAAAGATGAACCCAAGAAATTACATGATCGGCAGAATCAAAGTTGCACTACGTTTTCGAATTAAAGCACATGCACTGTCACTACGAACGCCGACGAAAGTACACTGTAAAAACTGACTGGTTAAAACAACCAAAAAAAAAAGGTCACCAGGATGCATCTGAGAGAACCAGTAAAAAACGGTTGTTTTAACCAATTTTATAATTTGGTTAAAATAACCAATACTTTTTTGGTTAAAACAAACAATATTTCATGGTCACTTTGACCAATGTTTATTGGTCAACATGACCAGTATTCATTGGTCAAAATAACCATAAAGCTAGGTCATTTTGACCAATAAATATTGGTCAAGTAGATGCATCTGAGACAACCAATAAAAAACGGTTATAAATGGTTTTTTAACCAATTTCAAATTGGTTAAAATCAACATTGGTTGTTGCAACCAAATTCAAATTGGTTAAAATCATAATTAATGTCATGCAGTAAACAAATTTCTCAAAGACAAACAACAGTTGAACACATTTAATTTTCACTACACTATGTCAATAAAATCTTACTTGCTTAACAAATGGAATAAAAACATATGTATATAAAAATAGAAATGTTCCTATAGTCAAAGACTGCTTTTATTAAAAATGCTGGAAGTGCGACCAGGATTGAACATGATGATTTTGGAGACGTTCTCTGGTTGAAAATATTTATTTATCACGAGCTTTCGGCTGCCAGACTGCAGCCTTCAACGGGTAGTTACAAAAAACAATGATTGCAGATGACTACGGTTTACAGTTACAGACTATGCGCCTACGCTACGATTAACAATACAATGACAAACAAATAACTGGATGTGACAGTTCCGCCTATATGATACTCTGTGAACTCTAACGATTGTTCTATTTCTTCAATAAAAAACGGTATTGTTCGGGTATAGATGTTTAGAATTATTGTCAGCGTTAGTTGTAAGCGCGGTGTGCCAGGATTCCAGTGTAGCTCTGTGGCGGTAGTTTGCTTTGTCAATTATCTTGCTGTTGTTGAAATCAATTTTATGGTCGTAAGACCAAGCATGATTCGCAATATTTGAGCCCGCTTTATATTTCTCGACATTTCTCATGTGTTCTTTTTTCCGTGTGATGAACGCTCGACCCGTCTCGCCAATGTAGTTCCGCATAAATTGTGCCGATTGCTCGTGGAACTACATTGGCGAGACGGGTCGAGCGTTCATCACACGGAAAAAGGAACACATGAGAAATGTCGAGAAATATAAAGCGGGCTCAAATATTGCGAATCATGCTTGGTCTTACGACCATAAAATTGATTTCAACAACAGCAAGATAATTGACAAAGCAAACTACCGCCACAGAGCTACACTGGAATCCTGGCACACCGCGCTTACAACTAATGCTGACAATAATTCTAAACATCTACCCGAACAATACCGTTTTTTATTGAAGAAATAGAACAATCGTTAGAGTTCACAGAGTATCATATAGGTGGAACTGTCACATCCAGTTATTTGTTTGTCATTGTATTGTTAATCGTAGCGTAGGCGTATAGTCTGTAACTGTAAACCGTAGTCGTCTGCAATCATTGTTTTTTGTAACTACCCGTTGAAGGCTGCAGTCTGGCAGCCGAAAGCTCGTGATAAATAAATATTTTCAACCAGAGAACGTCTCCAAAATCATCACTGCTTTTATTGTTACTGCATACAGTTACACTATGTTACTCAATATACATGCATGTGTATATACAATTTACAAGTTTTCCACCTTATACCTAAACGTAGATATCACGACAAACTCGAAAGAAAGTTTTCGACACCCATTGGCAAAACATTATTAGCTTTTGAAAAAAACAAATGTTCAAGAAATAAATACATATTCTTGCTTTGCCCATGCACTTGCACCCTTTGGGTATTCTGCGTTAAAACATCCTGTTGACACAAGCTTTGGAGTGGAACAAGCTTTTAACTAATAACATTTTGAATCAGTTTACTACACATAATGTAAGAACATAAGTAAATCCCCATTTACACGGAGCCAAATTATAGGGATTGCGATCGCGAGCCATCGCACTTGCCTTAACTCTTAAGCCTTTAAGTAAAGCCGCACTAAATAAATCGAGTGAGACACGACCAAAAGTACCAAATTGCGAGCGAAATATAGCTCTCCATCGATATCACAATCCCAATAATTTGGCTAAAGCATGTAAGTGGGCTTAGTGAGCAAATTTAACAATAACTTGAACTAGATAAAGTATTATAGTCATTAACATTTAGCAAGTCAATTAACAACACCAACCGGAGTAATACTGGACATTCGTAGGTTCTCGCGGCCTTGCTCTTCTACCATCATCAAGTCCACTGACACAATTGTCACAAGAAGTGGAAGTTATGATCCCGTATTCGAATATAATATAGTAATCATCCTTTATGCGTATTATTCCTTTGGTGTTTATGCGTGTGATTCCAAAGCCCAGCAACGCAAATAGATTTCGCCTAATCGGTGGGAAGAATTCCGTAGAAGTTCGTGGTAAGACAAGTCATTGTCGCGATCTTCCTTGCTGGAAAGTGTTCCGTTTCTAGTCTGTCCGAGGTATTCAGCAAAGGAAGTCGAAGAACAGTCTTTCTTCGGTGAAATTTGTTGTTGATGTATACCATTCTTTAACTCTCCTCGTGTCGACAACGCTTTCAAAGCTTGAATGCGAGCAGTGAGCGTAATTGGAATAAAATTGAATAATTAAGTGGATCAAAAAAATTCGAGGCTGCTAATTGGCTAATCACGCGGCGGACCTATGCGAAGACACCCATGCTAAATCGAGCATTAATTAATAGTCTCCTGTGATTGGTTGAATATTGAAGGAATTGATCCGCTTGATATTCAAGCTTGATGAACGTTTGATATTTTGGCCCTTTGGTGCTACACTAACTTTCCGCTTTATTTATTTCGTAACACTCTTCTTCGATAGCAATCGAGTTTTGATTCAAGCAACCTGTCCCATGAGTACCGATTTGTATGATTCATTTTATTAACTTTATTCGTGTAAATAGTAAATGCGTGGCTTGAAGTCAGATGCCGTATAGTCCGATTTTACGAGATTTTATACGTCTTTTAATACACGAAGCCACATTATCCGGATTCGGATCGAGAGCTATCGCGCTCGCAATGGTTTTCGTCGTGTAACCACTCAATCGATTTATTCAGTTAATAATAACTCGATCACGACCGCAAGCCGATATGCGATAATTTCGCTCCGTCACTTCCGTATAAATGTGGCTTGATGAATAACAAAATATTTCGATTACTTCTCGTCTACCGAGTCAAGCTGAGATTTCAATTTACATGGTGTATATAGCCAAAATAAGTTACTGTGAAGTATAATTTCTGGCAGGCCTTTTCGGCTCTTCAGAAAGGATCGAAACATGCTCTTATGGTCAGAACCGCTCCTAGTTTATATCATAATATTATTACTTCATATCGCTTCAAATAACCAATTAATAATTGGTGAAAATGACCATTTTACATAACCATTTGATAAGTGGTCACAATAACCAATTTACATTGGTTATAGCAGGGTAACCAATGATAATCGGTTAAAATAGGCATTTTATAATATTTATATTCTAACCAGTAATAAATAATTGGTCGCAATGACTCAATGACCATTTTACACAACCAATTATAATTGGTCTTAATGACCAATTTACATTGGTTATAAATAACTAACCAATTACCATTTGGTTAAAATAACCATTTCACAATGGTTGCGCGAACTATAACCTATTCATAAATGGTCATTTTGACCAATTTCAATATGGTTATGATTAACCAACCAATTAATAATTGGTTAAAATAACCATTTCACAATGGTTGCAACCAAAAAAATTGGTTGTTTTAACCAGTCAGTTTTTACAGTGTAGGCTTGAACAAACTTGCATGACATAGCCAAGCGAGGCGATTTGCTCTAAAGAGCCATTCATAATAACAACGTTCCGCTCGGCCACCACCGAGAGATGCATAAACATCAAGCGCAAATTAAACTTGCTAAAATCGTGTCACATTAAATTGTTGTTCCGCTTCCCCGGCCACAACCGAGAACGCCGTAAATTAGAAACTCGATAAATAACTTTTTAATTCAAACAGCTACCCCGATCGGGGGACATACAACCTTCGGCCACAACCGAAACTTCCCAGCTCTGGACGAGTAGAGAAAAAACCCTTATCGTTGACACACTGGCCACTACCAGGCAAAAGAGCTGAATTTCTGTATCTCCTTGGCCACTACCAAATTCATAGTCAGAGGACACGGGTCACTTTGACAGACTAAAGTAAAACTAGGCCCGACCTGAACTTGCTGGGGCATAACAAAAACTAAGAAGCGACGTAAAAGTAAGGTTGACAACGACATCATACAAGAAGATATACACGGCATGTAAATACCTCTAAGTTAGGTTGTTGTTGAGCTTGTTCATCCATTACAGGGCCAGCATTGATCTCGTTAACAGCATATGCGTTGGGGATAGCTTGTAGACCTGCCGCTGGAGGCTGTTGAACTTCTTCTTCGACTCTGGGCGGTTGTTCCGGCGGTAAAACTACCACCTGAGCGGGACGTTGTTCTGCCGGTTCTTGGGAACGTGAGGCCATGTCCGTCACGTCTGGGTCCTCAAACGCCAAACTGTCCTGACTTACTTGCTCTTGTCCATTTATACTCTTCGTTACGCATGGTTGCACTTAAAATAGTGTGGTATGAACTGTCATCAAAACAGCTTTCGTAGGATTTGCATGCTAAAGTTAATTTTGGTTTTTTTTTCTTCAGTTTTTTGAGTTTTCTAGGCATCAAACTATCAGAAAATGCAGTTCAAATTTTTCGAGCTCTCAACCGCCCTGTATTTTGAGAGGTCGAAAATTTGAACCCCATCATTTTCTGATACATGTACAGTAATTTGACATCTAGTCAACTCAAAAAAGAAAAAAATCAACTTCAGCACGAAAATCCCACGGAAGCTGTTTTCATGACACTTCCATACCACACTACCATGCTGCCAGTGAAATTACATGTAATTTTATTTATTTATTTATTTATTTATTTATTTATTTATTTATTTATTTATTTATTTATTTATTTATTTATTTATTTATTTATTTATTTATTTATTTATTTAACTTTGCCTTGAATACATCACTATATACATAAAGTGTAGGCCTGTTGCAACTTGTTGTCAAAAAGTGAAAAAGCCTATGTCGGGATCATGCATGGCTTGCTCTGGTTTTCAACAAAACTCTGTTTCAATTTGTTTACAAGTTGATGCCAAATCGTTGTGACAGGTATTGTTTTATACTGTAGCCTGTTGCTTCGTCAACTCGCTGCAGCTCTGCAAACAAGAAGTTGCAGCAAACTTGTTGGTCGCAAGCTTGTTGCAGTTTGATAACAACATTGCTCCAAAATGTGAATGTATCTTGCAACAAGCATAGCCTTGCAGGTATGCATTGTAACTGGGACAGGGAAGAGGGGTCACAAAATTCAAATGCTCTGTATTTTGTAATTTTGTATGCACTATTCTAATAAGAGACCCCTTTTGGCAAGAGGTATAAATACTGTAGATCTAAATTAGCATTTTAAATTGTACTTACAGTATTTATTCTACTTGTCTACAGGGACTTGGTTAACCCATCAAGGGGCAAGGACGCATCAGGGCTATCACTTACTGTAGGAGATTAAAATCGTCTCGCGTTAGCCAGAATAAAATGTTAAAATGCGCCCTTGCTCCTTATATAAGGTATCGGTTTAAGTTTGCAGGTCATTTCGGTATTAAAGCACTCGCAATTCGTCAAAATTTATGCCATAAAAATAAAATACATATCGTTAGAAAGCCATTAATTTGTAGAATACAATGATGCATTTGATTTTGCGAGAAACACAAACTGATAATTATTGTGAATTTTTTAAGTAAAACCATAGGACTTCACTCGGGGTGATTCTTAAACTAAGCGTTTTATTTTGTTAAAAAAATATCGCAGTTCGATTCCGAGATAAATTCCCCGCAAAACTGTGTCAGCATTTTTTGATATGTTGAGTTAGCGGATTTTATTGACAACCGAGCTGAAAATGCTGTTTTTCGACCAACTTTTAGACAAAATAAGTCGTAAAATCGAAACTAAGTGATAAATAAAAAAACGGTGACACCGATTTGTAGTGAAGCTTGTGATTGAGTAATCTGAAAATTTGACTAAAATCCACCGAAAACTGTTTGAGTTGTATCTCCTCAAAGTTGCGATTTTAGCTAAATTTCAATGAGGAGAAAAAGCCACTTAAAGTCTTCACGATCAAGTTTCAACTCACTATCCCGGAAACAACAAACTTGCTTTTTTGCCGCTTTAAAAATAAAAATCAGACAAGATCTTTTCACTAAATGAAAGGCACAGGTAAATCCTTCCTAAATCTGCAGAAAACAAAATTTTCCAATTCTGTTGATAGCAAACCTAATAATAGTCAGGTAGGTTAACGTCAAATTTTGTCATTATCGTTACATGAATGACAAAAGCACCAAACTTCTCTCAGACCTTCAACTGGTTATCCAGTTTGAGCCCAAAATTTTAATGCTTTTAGAATATTTGCGGGTGCATTTTTGTTTTTTTGTGTATATGTTTCCTTATAATGAAAAATTGTCAATTTTTAGCATCACAGCACCAAAAATTGGATCATACCAACAGAAAATTTTGAGAAAAGGAGCAAAATGAGACATTTCCTCCTTCTGTACGACATATACAACCAGAGAAATTAAAGATTCAAATTTCCAGATTGTATCTCTGTGCATGTGCATTGAAGATTTTATTAAAGTTCCTGAGACTATAATTTCATTACCATGCAACTTACAGTATCGTGCAATAGCTCCTTTTGCTCCCTTTTTCAAGATCTTTCTGTTGGCCGTATGATCCAATTTTTGGTGTTGTGATGCTACAAATTGTCAATTTTTTCATTATAAGGCAACATATAGCCGAGTTCTAACTCATTGAAAGCCAGACTTTAGCTTAATGTACTACAGTCTGTGTGCACACCCCCTTCTAGCCTTCCCCAGTCCCCCTCCCCCAAGGTTAAGTTGCTTGAGTTGAGTCTTTAAAACCTAGGAAAATTCTTACAGTACTTAAGTAGTATAGGATATGGGGGTACCAGCACAGTTTATTTGGACCCCTACGACAGGGATGCCTCTCCTCCCCTAGGCGTAGACGAGGTTTTTGTCTATTCCCGGGGTGTTTTAAAACTAGCCACATGCATCACTTTTTTCTTTTTTCGGAAGTGGTCCTATCGGCGATTCCACATTTTGTGCTACTACCGGTACAATCACTTTTTGACCGTCAGCTCGGCCGATGGTTGGATGCTTCACCGCTCCAAGGCGTGGACTATTCCCAGGGATGTTTTTGGTTAGTTGCATGCACCACTTTTTTCCATGTTTAAATCAGGTACGGTGGAAAAGACAACAGCGACCAAGTGGTTTGGCGATGGTCCCGAGCTTATGCTAAGAAGGACGCCCCCTTACTTCTTGGAGTCACCAAGGTCAAGTCATCTGTATGGTCATTTACCTAGCACCACACAACAGCTCTGAACAGAGGCAACCTGGAGTCCAGGCGGCCGCACCGAGCCGAAGGCGAGGTGCTGGGCCGCAATCATACCAGGAGTCACCAGTGTAAAGTCTATTGTGAGTCAGATAAAACCTTCCAACAAATGGACCAGTTTATTTTGCCCCCAACTCACCAGACCAGTCGGTTGCCACCAAAACATCTTCCAAAATATAAGTCTTCACAGAATCCAAGTCAGATTTTATGAAGTAGTCCGCCTTTTGACTGTACGCCGGCGTTTTTAAAGCTCTATATTCACAGCCTATACTAGCAGTCGGTTTAGGCACTAGCACCACCTTTTTTACTCAGAAAACGCAAAGCCGACTTTATAAAACCACTCATCTAGAGGTCTGATGAAATTATGCCCATAGGCATAGCTACTGACACCGTCATTGAGTATATACCTTTTATCATCAAAGCAGCTGAGCGAGATTTTGTTGACTTCGTAGGATCCCAGCTGATGGTATACACTCCTTATAGTTTTCATTCTAATTACAGGTCATATTCAACCATAACCTCCTTACAGATTTTCTCAATGTCAGATTCCCCAAGACGACCCTCCACGATCTTCATACCGTAAAAGTTTATGTCTGAATAAAAACTTTTTAAGCTGTTTACCCCAAACACATCCAGATAAGGTGTCCCTATTTGTCCGATGTTGCTAACAGAATATGAGTCTCTCAGTTTCTCACCGTTTATCCTAATGTGTGACACTCTAAGCCCAGATAGCCAGTGAATAGATATTAGGATCTTCTTTCCGATAAACTTCGCTGGAATCGTACACTCGTTGGACCTAGATGGTGTCATCCCACTGAAGACCAGTTTGTCACTCACCCCAGCTTTAAACCCAAGGCTCCTACCTTTGCCAGCACTATCATTGGAAACAATTGTCTCCCAAACATTCAGCTTTGGTCTTATACTATTCCTCTTTACCACAACGAAAACCGAGACATCGGTGAACATGAGTCTGGACACGTTAGCGTGGAAGGCTGTTCTTATCGTCGTTTCAGGGTAAAGGAAGTGATGATCGCCAGCAGTGCTTAGCTGTGGGTTGACACTAGGAGGTCTCCAAAACATGGCTGAATTGGTTCTGGTCTCACCGTCCCTGTCTTCTATGTAATCAACAAAGGGGGAAGTTTGGAGATTGCGTTTTTACTGGCTCTGGTTACGTTTAGGTCAAAGATGACCTTATAGTCGGGGACGGGCTTCGTATGAAGGACCTCTTTTAGTTTATCGTTGAGCTGTTTATTAGTGATCGGTCTGTTGTAACCATAAAACAGACTCATATACTATAAGGCATTTTTACTGAACAGATACCCGGCCACAGCTGTTACAGCCAAGATAATCCCCAACTTATTATCCGGATTTGTGTCAGGTGTATGGACGGATACATTTTCCTTATACGACTTTTTTGGTTCCTCATCTAATGTTTCCAGATGTGGAACATATTCCTGGTGCATCTTCTTTGGTTGTTTGTGGACACCCTGGTAGTTTACTTCAGAATTAATACCAAATTTCATAACATCAGACGCATGCCTAAGTAAGTTGTTATATCCTAAAATTTTTTTCTTCAATATTGTGAGTGACCCTGGCACTAACCATGTGTCAGGACTTATGGCTAGGTTCTGGGTGACGTTAGTATCTGATATTGATCTGTTCATATTCAGAATCCAGGTGCTGACAGAATAGTTAACGACAGCGTCATTTACAAGGACTCTGAATTCCTGTTGTGACTCCAGACTTCCGGCACCCTTCTTAACGATACTTACCCTTGTTTTAGCTTGTGAGCCTAGGACGGCATAGACATAAGCCTCGATAGACTCGTTTAGATATTGGAGCCCTATCCTGGTAAAACCATCTGTCTTAAGTGGTATGAACCTTCTGTAGTGTGTTTTATAATCAGGGTTAAGTCTCCACATCCACTCCTTAAATGCGCGGTCATGATGCTGACCAGAATGTGGGTTAATAAGGAACTTTTTCTCTCTAGGTATATTTGACATGTTGTCGATTACATCCTCACCAGCACCAAATTCCCTCATTAGGTCACTTTTCTTCTCCTTTATAAGGCGCCTTAGTATACGTCGGGTAGTGAAGTACAAATGGAAGCGCATAATAGACGTAACCACTGGATAAACATCATCGGAGAACTTTAGATGCTCAACCCCAACACCGCAGCAGTACGTACTTAGGTAGACGGCAAAGATTAGCTGGTAGTAAGGTTCATTGTTATTCCACCACACTGCTATATCAGTCCTGTTTCCTGGGTTCAGAACTGGTAACTTAGACATGAAGAAGTTATGGTCGTTAACATAGACCCTGAAATTGTTAAGGTCGTAGTCTATAACGTTCTCAGACAGGTATGTAAACTTTGAGAAGTCGTGTTTTCCCTCAATGTCCTTCTCCCAATGTCTTTTTCCCTGAACCTTCTGCATGGTACCACCACCTAACCATATTTTTGGGAACTTTGGCGGTGGCTTATCTATTGTGAGGTACTTGGTGTAGTTCTCATTGCTCTTGAATTCCCGGTCCTCGGTGTAGATGTATGTAGCATCGGCGCCGGCGGGTCCGAAGAACACGCCTGGTTCTGTCTTACCAAAAACCGAGCTAGTTATAAACTTGCTTTTGTCAGCATATGGGTACTTAGCGAAGAATCTACTTAGGGTCTTGTTCATATACTATAGGTTGTGTACTATTCTTATGCTGGTATATATGCTTACCAGTTATAGCAACACCTCCAAGTAATCCTATTAGGGGTATGTATGGACTAACTACTGATATAATACTCTCAACGTCTTTTCTCAGTATGCCGTTATTTTTAAGTTCATCTGTTAGCGCAACAGGATCCTCAATTGCGTCAAGGCCACCAAGCATTGTTGAGAACTGACATATTAGTAAATCTGTTAGGAACCCGTCTGCGTCCTTCTTCCTTTTAGCTTCATAAGCCTTATAAATTTTGTCTAATGTCTTCTCACTACATTTCCTTATATGTCCGGACTTCTGGGTAATGTACCCATCATCAGACGCGACTATAAGTTCCTCGCGCCTGGTGTCGGCGTCGGTGTTTATGGTGGTTTTAGCGATACTCTCTTCCGCAACCTGCAGCTCGTCAACTAGTTTTTCGATAGCTTCATCATCTTCAATAACAACTGGCTCATTTTTACTGCGCTTACCTTCCCTCTTAGGCATACATTAGGTTATGTTTCATTTAACCTCATAGGTCGGAGGCTGCGCACTGAGTTTAATGTCAAGGTACTTACCAGTGGCAAGCTGCGCAATGATAGACTTTTCCGTTTCATCGTCTGCTATATGTCCAAAAAACTCATCCCTTAGCACCTTCATACTTCTCCTGTTATGCGTACTGAAAAATAACAGTCTGGTGGTGTTGTCCCTTATACCAGTCGCGACACTGTTTAGCTTCTGCGTCAGAATGAACAATGTGATATTATGATGCCTGCCACTGTATGATAAAAAAGCCAGCATGCCGTCGTTAAGATGTTGATCACCTGTGTTACTCATGTCATCAACTATTACAGCAGTCTTAGATCCGGAGTAAATTTTTACCACAGCCTCAATAACAGGGTCTAGTCTATCTGGGCTTATGCTAAGTCCAATGACATCTGGGTCGCTATTAAGATATCCCCAGTCTAGGTATGTCGTATTTATCCACAGTGTGGGACAGAGTATTATGATGAAGTCAACATACTTCCCGTACTCTACAGAAAGTATTTCGTTAAGCAATGTGTAAGTCTTACCGCATCCAGATGGTCCGACTATCAGAATAGTCTCTGGCTTATCCATACACTAATACTGAATAGACTGAAGCTGACCATTAGCTAGGTTGATTAACCCATCCGACAACACGTAAAGGTAGCAGGTACAGGCAGTGGTCCCGGCACTTTTCTCAACCTCGATAAGTATTCCGTTCTGTGTATCAGTTAGCTTCACACCCTGACCCTGTACCCTCTTTAACGCTGTTGTTGAGAAGTCGCAGACCAAGGCAAACTTATCACTGAAGAAATTCACCTCACTAACATTCCTATCAAACCTGTCATCACTTGGGAAGAACACCCGGCTAGCCTCACTGAAGAAATCGTACTTCTTCATCGACTGTGTGTACAGGAAGTTTGGCTGGCCCTGGAAGCTTATCTTAACACTTTCAATAGATGGGTAGTAGAAAGACTCACTTCCATCAGTGGTTCTTTTAAAGATCATTACAATATTTCTAAGGGACTTCCTTGGTAAGTTCACATTCTCATGAATCTTTGTGCTTGCAGCAGTAACTGGAAAGGTCTTAACCAGGGTGGCGTGACTGTAATATGAAGACTTCCCCCTACTGTAAATCCCCTCAACCTCACCCGCTAGCATCTCATTCTCGACTGTCTCATACCTCAACTTAAGGTTATCAAGTCTGAAGCTTGCTGGCACAGCCTTACCACTGCCTCCGGGGAGTAACACATTAGCTGGTGTGTTGATCTTTAGTATGGTCTCATGTGTGTTCCGCAATGCTTGGGGATAGATAGCCCCATTTTCACTAAGCCAGTCGTCATCAATAGGTATTGTGAACCTGTCACCATAGATTCCATTCACAAGGACATCACCAGGTACACTAGAGTCACCACTTGCATCTTGACTTCTAAGCTTAGCAAGATTAACACTCCCGCCAAGACCCTGATCAATTTTTCCAACCCGCTTTGACTTAGACCAAAGGTCCTCATAACACCTAAGAACATGGGCTTCATTCAGGTCCCTATATATTTCCCCATTAAGCTTGTGGGTTACTTGCTTAAACAGGGTGGAGTTAAGGTTGTTCTGATGGTATGACTCCTTGTTACCATTTTTCAGGGTGAATGTGAGCATCCTACTGCCAGGAATTAGTACATGATTAACCGGTAGTGTCGACAGCTTTACATAAAGGTCCTGACCAGAGGATATATGTGTTGGGTTAAATGTTACGTCGACTACTCTCCTAGTGCCTTTCTTACTACTGTCCGGTTTCTTTAGTTTGTAGCTCGGATTGATTCTATCTTTCTGCAACATAGACTAAGTTATATCTTATTTCTTCTTTCCATACCTATCATAAACCATCCATACGATCGCCAGAACCAACACCCACAGATTGCTGGCCAACCAGGCCAACCCCATAGCACCATACTTTAGCAGAGCAACTATCAGGTTACCGACAGCCATGATAATAGGGCCTAGAACTGGACCAAGTCTCTTTGCCAGATTCCTGAAGGTATTATAGACCGACCGTCCGAATGATCCGACAGCGTTAGCACCCCTTTTAATATTTTGACGCAACCCTATGATCACAGTCGTCAGAATGCTAGCCAGGCCAACAGCAAGTGATGTCGCACCAAGCCAGTTCTCCTTCATCCACTTCTTAAATCGTTCTAACCTAGAAAGATCTCTTATGCTCTCGTTGTTATCAACCTCCTCCTCAAACACTGACCTAGACTCTTTATATTTAGGGACTCCTCCTTTCTCAATAATGTGTATCAGATCGCTCTTCAGCTCAGCCACCTCACTAATATTCCTATACAGCTGCTCCTTCAGAGGGTCAGCCTCTCTCAGAGCCTTCAGTCTATACTCATTAGCCATCTGGTCGAGAGCTTCTATCTTAGTGTCAGCATCCCCATTAGGGTCCAGAATTCCTGAGAACTCACGGATCTCCTGTTCTGTAAGCTCACTGACCCTCTCATGTATCCTCCTACTCATCTCTGAAACGGAGGACCCAACTATATCCCCGATAACACTCTCAGGTATCTCTGGCATAGCAGTTAGATCGATACCAGCCCCATCAGAACCAGTTCCACCAGAAATGTCGATGCTATTAATGATACTCATACGACTACGTGCCCTTTCCCCTGGCTTTCGGTTCTGATGGTCCTTATTAATTCTGTCAAGGTCCCTCTCAGAATTCCTTTCAATAAGTACCTTCATCTCATCACGTTCCTGATCAATATCCTTCGCTAGGGGGTCTCCCTGATACGCATCAACCACACCCATAGCATCTTCCAGGCTTGATCCTGTATCACTTGCTAGCAACTCCGCTGATTCTCTTGTGGTTCTTAGAGCGCTAGTGACTAGGAAACTGAACTCCTTCTCAGCATCCGTACCAGTGTTAAGACTTTTAACAATTGGATTCCTTTGGCGGTCAAGCCTACCTGTGTTAATCTCCCTGACCTGTACACCATTGTAGATTAGGGTAGTTGTTAGTCCACCAATTTTGACAGACCCTCCTCTTGAGAAAGTGGTACCGCGGAGTATCTTCAGACCGTACCTATTATTTAGTAATGGCCTTATATTATCACCATCACTCAAAGCTATGAATGACTTAACAAGTCTGACCGTATTTCTGCGCTTATATCCCGCCATTTCTTTTTTAAAGGTACCCCTCTTAGTAACTAGAATATTAACATATTTCCCAAGATTATCAACAGTCCCAACTTCCTTGATGGTAGGGAGATCTCCCCTAGTCTTATAGTCTGGGTCATTATCAATCCATTCAGTATTCCCAGGGGTATGCTGTTCTTTATTCATAAGGTCCTCAACATACCTCCTCCTATAGATACCATCTTGTGAGAGATTATCACCAGCATCTAACATGTCGTTATACACGTCCATAAGCTGTGAAGCATCCATATCATCATACTCAGGGTAAACATGCCCAATTCCAAAGTCGTCAAATACATCACCACCTTCAACCATCTATACATTAATCAATATTCTGGATATCACTCTCAGGTACCCAGCTATTATGCTTGCTATCATACCCGAGCCACTTCACCAAGGCCATCTTCTTTTTCCTCTTCAGTATTTTCTCCACCCTATACACATGATCCTTCTTAACAACAGCACTTAGCTCCTCTCCATAAAACTTCCCAATTATTGGCTCACCCTCTAAGTCCACTATTTCATAAACATTTGGATCACCCCTAATCACCTTAGTCACCTTGAATAGTTCCTCCGTGAAGTTAGCCTCATAACCCTTAGTGAATACGCTTTTGTACTTGCTTATCCTGACAGTATCACCAACTTTAAATTTAGCTAGGGGGTATTCTCCAGATGTGTGGCCAAATAAGGTGTTCCACACTTCAACCTCGTTACTTTTATTCACATTAGCCGGTTTCATCAGTATAGTTCTATGCTTACTGTTATTGTAATTGCTAACCAGCGAGTCTAGAACATCAGTCCACTTATATGTTCCCTTACTGTAGAAGTACTTCCACATAGCCGTCTTGAGGGTTCTGTTAAACCGTTCCACAATAGCAGCCTTCTTATCCGATAGGGTGCTAAAGTACTTAGCACCAGCTCCCTCCAGTAAGGACCTCACCCCAACATTGTAAAATTCCTTACCGTCGTCAAACTGCACCAGTTCTGGATCCACTCCAAAACGCTTCTTAAATTTCTTAAGCAATAACGTTACCGCCTTGGTCATACTTCCAGTGTCTTTCCTATACACAGGGATTGCAAAGGCGTATCTACTTAGAATTTCAACAGCCGTCAGTATCCAACGGTGTCCCCCATTCCTATTCCCATACTTACCCATATCAACAAGATCCATTTGCAGCAGCTCACCAAGGTAGTAAACCCTAGTCTGTCTAAACTTATGCCTACCAACTATTTTCCTGTATCGTGTAAAAGTGTCCTGAGATTTTAACCACTCAGTGACCTTCTTCCTACTCACACCGGGGAGACCATCAGCCAATGCTTTCTGGTAAAGTCTCTCAGATGACTGGTAACCAGTTGCCGGATTATAGTATATATCTCTAAGCCCCTGTTCCAATTCTATGTCATTGTCCATATACTCTACGAGATGTACAGCTCCAGCAACATGCTACCAAAACCATTCAGAGGGTTTCCGTTCTGATCTGTTACATGGAATTCCAACTCATTTATAACACCTTTACCAATTTCAAGCTCAGTCTCAATGTCAACAAATGACTGTGTCGAACCGAACAGCGACTGCTCACTAGTTACTGGAAGACTCACTAGGGTATTACTCTTCCTTCCATTGTATAAATTCATTGATGTGGATATCACATTACACATCACCACCAAGTACTTCAGTCCATTATTCACATTTATCAGACCACTCTTTGTGCTACTACCTGGTAAGAATATACGGGTGCTGAATCCTAGTAAAGATGCTAAGTTGTTATGCAGTACTAGCGTCGTGCTACTGTCGGTCACCATCGTACACTTAGCCTCTGGTTTACTAAGTGTTAATGTAACCCCGCTGTTCCCCTCAAGTATCTTCTTAAAATCCTGGAATGTATAATAACCATCCCCAAGGAATTTGTTCACTCTCTTATTGTGAACATAGTAGTTACCCTTACTGCTGGATACATTATAGTACTCCCACATTATGTAGGCCTCCTTCAGCAGAATATGAGGATTTTTCCCTGTCAGTATAGGCTCCTCCAGTCTAATAACCTTATGTGATCCCTCTATAATCGCAGTAAGTTTCCTCATAATATAGATAATATTATGGCAGGCTTATATGTCCTAATATATGAGTCTTAATTTAGGTTTTAGCAATGGCACTGATACAACCGCCACCAACGCCCTAGATGGTAAGGCAACGGGAGACATTAATATGGAAGGATTTCAGATAAGCCATCCCAGATATCCGTCAGATGGTACTCATGTGACTTTCAGGGACTATGTAACCGGGGAATTTCTCGCTAAGAGGGACAAACTAAAAGGTACAGCAACAGGAGACATTGATATGGGGGTGTACGGAATAACCCAGAGTAAAAAAGCAACTGATGACAACCACCTGATAAATAAGAAGTATGCCACAGAAAAGTTCGCTAAGAAGGAAAATTACAGACTTAACGCCACAATGGTCTGGTACTACCAAGCAACTGGTGGAACGCCGGAAGCACTCAATAGTAACACCTACCCAATGGTCCCAGTAAGTAAGGACACCATGATAAGAATATTATGCCACTCGTTCGACACAGATGGCGTGGTGCCTGACAACGTGGTGAGTGTCGCATACCGACTGTACTATGTTACCTACAGAGCAACACAGGGTTCTGAGCTACTTGGCACACTCACCCTAGGAAACGCAGACAGACATTATAGCGGTCACTGGTCTATACCTGTTAATCATGACTTTTACGTCAAAGACACTATATCAGCACAGCAGGCCAGTAATAAACCATCTGTCGGCTACATCTACCCAACAATAACTGGGCTGACTAGTGGAAATGAGAGCTGTCTAACTGTAGCATTTTATGAGCCAGTCTGAATCGGGGTTAGCTTATGACGCTTAACAGAGAGAAGAGTATAATAAGATTCAACCATATATCTGATAAGCTGAGCTTAGGAGAGGTTGAGATGTTAAAGTCACTTTATGAGCATTACCACATGATGGCTACCTGCTACCAGTGGCAATTTAAGAGGCTCTCTAGGATCAATCTTACCATGAACACGTCTGCGATCTTCCTTACAGTTGCTGGCGGTGCGTTTAGCGCATTAGATGGATTCGCTACATTTTCTATAAGTGCTGTCGGACTTCTTATGCATGGGTATATCAAGAATAAGAGAATAGCAGAGAAAGTAAGTCAGTGCGAGGTGGCATACAAGAGCTATACAAAGTCACTAAACACCATCAAAGGATATCTCAGAGGTATCGAGTTTGACAGATCCACAATGTTCAGCAATCTGACTATGGTAGACAACATAATAAATGACAGCACTATGCCGCTGGAGAAGAAAATAAAGGATAGGTATAGCAGGGTTTACAGGGGCCATGCGTATATGAAATCATCGGAGTATTATGGAGGGCTTAGGAGAGTTTGAAATGAATGCTTTAGGTAGTTATGAGGTCCCTGATGATGACAGCCAGCAACCTGGCTATTACACACCTCAAACGGAGGAAACAGATTTCGGTGGAACAGCTAGTGTTGATACTGTCAGAGATACTGCTGTATTCAGAAAACGTGATACTGCAGAGCCGCAGGGACTACATCTAGGTAGAACTGTTGTTCAGCAGGAATATTACACTGACAGTCATTCCAGAATAATTGTTGGTGAGGATAGGATGAAGAAGATCAGGAGAGGTCACGCGTACAGAGACACGGAGGATTTCTTCACTAACATTCTAAACCTAGAGCCTGGATGTAATGATCCCAGGTTCGTAGACTACCTGCTGGACAATGGTACCCTCCAGATTACTAGGGAGCTGAGCGAAACAGGTCTTGTTAATGACTACTCTGTGAAGTACCTTGGAGGTGAGTTCAGGTCAATTGGTAGGGTTCTCACAGATGAGGATAGTGATACTCTAAGAAATGGTATAAGGGAGTACTATGATGAGTGGCAGAGAAAGATGCTTAGAAACACTATGAAGAAGGCTGGTATTATAACTGGTATTGGTCTTAGCATAGCGGCGATAGTCACAGGGCTAGCAGTTGGACTAACAAAAGGAGGCTCAGATGTGATACATGCGGGGAAGAAGAGGAGAAAGTGGGAGAAGCTTAACCCAGCTAAGGTAAGTATACCATGGTCAGATATTGAGGAGGCTGGTGGAGGTGCCCTAGTATTTACTGGTAAGTATCTCACAGTTATCTTAGCGGCATCTGCAGTGTATCTCACAGCAAGACGGTAAGTAAACCTGAGGTAATCTATAAGATGGAACAGAAGAAGGACCCAACTGATCAGAAGATCACTACTGAGGTTAAGACTAAGGATCCCAGGCGTGTTGAGGCAGGTAAGAGGCTGGCGGCAATATCAAAGGCTGCTAAGGAAAAGAAGATGAGGGAAAGAATAAAGATGGATGAGCCAGATTCTTCATGGACATTACCTACTAATGGATATATGTTAGGACTAGCAGGACTTCTGGTAGCGGGTGTGTCATTATACTTCACATGGAAAAGTGATAGGAGGGAGGTAGCTGCTGCTGCTGTCATCACCCCCGCTGCGGAACCAGAGACCATGAGAAGCAATCTGGAGACACTGTAACTAAATATCACTAGTAGTATGTCGACTCAGAGGAAGGAACTTATGAATGAAGGATTCGACGCTGTTTTAGTTACGGTGGGAGTTTTACTGTTTAGTATGGCTAGTAATAAATTGCTGAGGGAGCCGCTAACATCGGCTGAGAGTATGAAGTCATATGTGAAGCTAGCAGTTGGTATCACAGCATCAACACTAACTGTAAAATACCTGCAGCAGAAGAAGTATATACCTGAGGACCCCTTCAAGAATACCTAGGTGACATTATGGCAGGTGCATTAGCAGTTGGAGCTCTTCAGACAACATTCGCTGCATTAAGTTTTGCTGGGGCAGGTTTCCTATTTAACAAGCTCAACCACACTGGATATGAGAAGGAAATTAAGAGACACAACCTAAGCCTAGAAAAGCTGGCGGCAGCTAAGGAAGCGTTCTATGAGAATGAGATAAGACATAAGGACAGACTGGCTCAACTTAGAGCGGAGTTAAGTGATGCCAACGCCGACATAAATACCACTAACAGGGCCTTGGATAAGCTGAGAACATACACCTCAAATGGTATGACCTTCAGGGATGAACCTAAACTTGGAGACTTCTATAAACCTTCTAAGGAGATGCAGAAGTACCAGGCAATGTTTGTTGCTATAGCAGGAGTCTCTGTGGGTTTCATAGCACATAGGGCAGGGCTCATTTAAAGATATATTCCTATGCTATATTATATGGGTAGAAGGGAAGACTATGTGGAGCGGAGATTTAGGAGAATCGATGAGATGCACACATGCGACTGTGGCGGCTACCGTATAAACTGCCATGGTTTCCCAACCTGTACGTCATGTGGTATGCAGGGACCTTTCACAGTACCTGTACCAGAGCTGGATCTAATGTCGTGGAGCAAGAGGAAGACTGTTCATAAGAGAAGTAAGTGGTTTGCTAGAAGGATAGCGGGAGTTGTCAACAGTTCCGATGAGAGAACGTTGACATCTGATTTCATAGAGGTTGTGTCAGTTCTGGTGAGACTTAACCTGATAGGGAAAAATATAAGTAGGTATAACTACTATATAATAAGGTTGGCTAGTCGAAGAGGTCTTACACTACTTACAGACGTCAGTGACATGTGTGATGAATATAGTAAGAACATGTTTGATGACCGGTTGTTCGGATCTGTATATAAGGAGTTGGGTTGGGGCACTGAATGCAGATGTCCTATATTTCTGAAGTGGAAAAATAAAGACACTTAAAGAAATAATTTTATACATATAGTATATGGTCGATTATCATAGGGAGGAAGTTGCATGGGAATTGGTCAGTTATATTGAGAAGTATCATCCAGAGGTCTTATTTATGGTGAGGCCTGATGACACAGCTGAAAACCGTAAGATGGGTAAAAGGCCTGGGTTCCCTGACGTTCTCGTACTTGAGATTAGGGGCAGGTATATAGGGTTAGCCATGTGGATAACGAGAAAGCTAACAGATCATGAGATGAGGCAGAGAGAAATGTTTGCAAGATCAGGGCATGAAGTTGAGATGTCTGATGACTGGGATGACTTACGACTTATCTTTATGGAATACATATCAAGGTTCCCAAACACTGACAGGGCGGATAAAAACCAGTTAAGGCTTATAAGGGCTAGTAACCATAAGGGGTATAGGAAGTCTGAGAGGACACCGTTAACTCACCTTGATTACGACACACTTAGGGGTGTTGAAAGTTATGTTAGGAAAAAATATAGAAGAGCTGCTTTAATACCATCATTCGGATCTGAGTGCGGCCCTGACCTAACCATAATAGCACCAAACTCAACACACATCGGGTTGGCCATATGGTTAAGTGACACCGATAGGTGTTACAGCTTCTTTAATCTCACTTACAGGCAGCTAGACTGTCTTAAAACGATGGATAAAAGGTTGTATATAACCATAGCGTCTAGCGACTACCAGGATATAACTGACATAGTTGATTTTTACATGATAGACATGTATGAGCGTGGTAAGCATCTTCCTAAGTTTTGCGATGAGGACTGTCCATAACCAGCCTACTTTCCTATATAGGGTTGTTGGTACCTGGGTGAGTAAACCCATGGTTTCTTATGTTTAGATTTTTTATGTCTTAGCCTTGTGGTGTAAAGACTATTAAGATCTATTAGCTCTCTCATCATTCTATCTATTTCTCTGTCGGGTGCCTTCCCCTCCGACTCACATATTTCATCAACCAGTTTTCCTATATCATGCTCTATGTCCTCCTCCATATAATCAGTGTAGAAAATAAACTCCGATGGTGGACGCACCTGGTGGGTTAGGTGAAACGACGTGTTAGGGGTCTTATAAATATATTTACCTATAGTATGCAGAGGATGCTTAAAGAAATAACACCAGATGTTAGTATGTCTAGAATGTACAATTTTGATGGTGTAGATATCGCAGTGTATAAGGATGGCGGTGAGATATGGTTCCGGGGGAAAAATGTTGCTGAGGCGCTTGGTTATAAAAGACCGGGTAAGGCAATCCAGGATCATATTGATGAGGATGACAGGAGAAAGGTGATGCAAGCAGCAACAACTAAAAATGATAGATTGGTTAAAAGTATGTTTTACCAGATAAATGAGTCTGGAGTATACAGTCTAGTGCTCTCATCCAAATTACCATCAGCAAAGAGGTTCATAAACTGGATGACCAAAAACGTTATACCATCTGCTGGACAGTATATAGAACCACCATTGCGCGGTGGAGTATTCAGGTTTGGTGACAAGTTAATTAGAACATATTATAAGAATGGTGATGAAATATGGTTCCTCGGAAGAGTTGTTGCAGAAGCGCTTGGTTATGAGAGGCCGGATAAGGCGATACGTGATCACGTAAATAGTGGTGATATAACCAACATCCTAAAACCCCCCCCCCAAAACAGTGCATTTTCAGGATGTTGGATAAATGAGCCCGGGGTGTACAGACTGGTGTTCTCATCTAAACTACCATCAGCAGAGAAGTTCAAGAACTGGGTGTTCAGAGATGTCCTACCGTCAATAAGGAAAACTGGACAGTACATAGCACCTAGGCTTACAGGTAACCAGCTGTCACTGATGAATGAGAATGACCTGCATTATCAGGTGATTAGATATATAAGGAAGTACCATCCTAACGCTATAATCATACCAGGTCTAGGAGAAAATCAGGACACTAAATGTAAGAGGATAACTAGCTGGAAAAAGGGTTATAGAAGTGGGCAGTCTGATATCATTATAGGGAATCTGCATAAAACATATACTGGTCTGGCTATAGAGCTAAAGACTCCGAATGGTACGGGGGCCTGTTCAGACAGGCAGAAGTCGTTCATAGATACCCTGAGCGACAATGGATATAGGGCCCTAGTGTCATGCAATTATGATGAGATACATAGATGCATTGATGATTACATGATAGAGGTGAGAGTGAGGTGTGGGTACTGTGGTAGGAAGTTCCGCAATAAAGACACGCTTAGTAACCACTGTAAATACTTCCACAGGATCTCGTACACTTCAGAAACTTAATATACCTATCCACCAGTTCCCTCTCCATCTCAATTAAATTAAAAACTTAATCTACTAGTTTTTCTACTTGCTTACGGATCCTTAAGATTCTAGCAAATACTACATCTTCCATATAATTAGTATAGAAGATATAGTACGTTTAAATTATTTAATAAAAAATATACAGATATAGTATGTCGAGGGCACTTAAAGAAATAACTCCAGATGTTAGTATGTCAAGAACGGTTAAGAAAATAAACCCACTTGAAGAGATATCATCAGATGCTGATACGTTAGCGAGACGTAGACAGGATCTGCATAACGAGCTAGGAGTTGCTGAGGCTAGGAGGGCCCTTAAGGGTTATACCAGGGGTTTGGAAATTAGTATCATAGACAGAGGTGATCCTGAGTCTGAAATAGATCAGACGAGAAGTCTAGTACGCAGAGTGCTCGAGATTGAGATGGAGGATATTGGTGGTATAAAGTTTGCGGAAATGTTGAAGATAAAACTGAAGAAGGAACAAAATAATGGCGATTTCCTTTTCAAGGATGTCTACTTTGGGAGTAAAGCCGCTGTAGCCATAGACAAAAGTCATCTGCAGTCCCTAGCAGCAGTGGGAGGTCAGAATATGTTGAACCTATACGAGTCATGGACCTCTGAAGGTAGTGGCTGGGTCATAGACAGCATCATGAGTCACTATATTAATGTGGTAGCCTACAGGCCGTTACAAGGTAGTAGTTATGCGGAACTCCCTAAAGAGTTGAGGAACCCTGCAAAGGGGTTAATAAATATACAGAACAGTGATAATGAATGTTTTAGATGGTGCCATATTAGATACCTAAACCCACAGAACAAAAACCCTCAGAGAATTAAGAAAACTGACAAAGCTCTACTACCTACTCTGGACTACACTGGTGTGAAATTCCCAGTAGAAACAAGACAGTGCAGTAGGATAGAAACGCAGAACAGCATACGCATAAATGTGTTCGGGTACGAGGGTGGACAGGCTTACCCAATATACGTGTCCAAGGAAAAACATGAACTATGCATGAACCTACTGCTTATTGACAGACACTACGTCTTGATTAAGGACTTCAATAAGTTCATGTACCTAAAGACTAAGCATAAGGATAGGAAGCACTTCTGCATGCATTGCCTACAGTGCTTCAGCTCAGATGCTATACTGTCAGCCCATAGTGAGAACTGTATTGTGGTGAATGGTAAACAGGCTATAAAGATGCCTGAGGAGAGTGAGAACAAACTCACATTCATCAACCACCGTAAGCAGCTTGAAGTACCTTTCGTTATATATGCTGACTTCGAAGCCCTGGTGATGCATAATAACACACCTAGCAAAGATGATAGTAAGTCCTACACACAAGAGTATCAGAGGCATGTAGACTGTGGATTCTCATATAAGGTGGTATGCTGTGTTGATGACAGCTTTAGCAAACCGGTTAAGGCCTACAGAGGTAAGAACGCTGTCTATAAGTTTATGAAAAAGATGTTGAAGGAGGTGGCCTACTGCCAGAGTGTTAAGGAGAAATTATTCAATAAAGATATGACCATGACTAAGGATGAGATGGATGAATATGAAAAATCAGTAGAGTGCCACATATGTAATAAAAGTTATGTGGACTCAGACGTGAGGGTTAGAGATCACTGCCACATCACCGGGAAATACAGGGGATCAGCCCATAGCAAATGTAATATGATTTACAGAATTACTGATAAAATACCAGTAATCTTTCATAATCTAAGGGGTTATGACAGCCACTTCATAATGCAGGAGATAGGTAAGTTCGGAATGGATATAAATGTGATACCTAACAACATGGAGAAGTATATGTCATTCATGCTGGGCCGACATCTAGTGTTCATAGATAGCCTACAGTTCATGTCCAGCGCCCTAGGGCGACTTGTTGACAACTTACCTAGGGACAGGTTCGTAATAACGTCCGAGGAGTTCACGGGTGAGAAGTTCGATCTGATGACTCGCAAGGGAGTTTACCCATACGACTATATGAGCAGCTTTGAAAAGTTCGATGACACCTGCTTACCAACTAAGGACGAGTTCTATAGCGCCCTGAATAATGAACACATCTCTGAGAATGACTATGCACATGCCCATAAGGTCTGGAGAACCTTCAGGTTGGGTAATATGGGAGAATACCATGACCTGTATATGAAGTCAGATGTGCTGCTGCTGGCTGATGTTTTTGAAAACTTTAGGAAGACCTGTCTGCAGTACTACAAGCTGGACCCATGTCACTACTTCTCCAGTCCCGGATTGTCCTGGGATGCGATGCTAAAAATGACTGGTGTGGAAATTGAACTGATGACTGACATAAATATGTTCCAGTTCATCGAAAAGGGTATGAGAGGTGGAACGTCATATATAGCTAACAGGTATGGGGTGGCTAATAACAAGTATATGAGAAAATATAATGATAGTCTACCTGGACGCTAACAACCTCTACGGATGGGCTATGAGCCAGTACCTACCGACTGGGGGGTTTAAGTGGCTGGAGGACGCTGGCACAGTGGGGTCTGATACTTGAGGTTGACCTGGAGTACCCGGACGAACTTCATGAAAAACATAATGACTTTCCTCTAGCCCCAGAAAAGATCAAAGTAAAATCGGATATGTTGTCAGACTATTGTCGGGACATAAAAGACAGGCATAACATCCACATAGGAACAGTACATAAACTAATCCCAAACCTGATGGATAAGAAAAAGTACGTTCTACATCACAGGAACCTAAGGCTATATATTGAGCTAGGTATGAAGCTCAAGAAAATACATAGGGTATTGGAATTTGACCAGTCCCCGTGGTTAAAAGAGTATATAGACTACAACACTCAGAAGAGGTCTCATGCTAGGAATGCATTCGAGAAGGACTTCTTCAAACTTATGAAGGACTTCTTCAAACTTATGAACAACAGCATCTTCGGAAAGACCATGGAAAACCTTAGGAAAGGGTTGACGTTAGACTTGTAACTAACCCGTATAAACTAATGAAACTTACTTCTAAACCGACATTCGTAAGTAGTAAAATATTTAATGAAAACCTAGTTGCCGTGCATAAGATTAAGGAGTGCCTGACACTTAACAGACCTGCCTTCGTTGGGATGTGTATACTTGACATGTCTAAGACCCTGATGTATGACTTCCACTACAGATATATGGGAAACCTGTATGGTCCTAAGGCCAGGCTACTTTTTACTGACACTGATAGTCTGCTATACGAGATATCCGCTGGGGACGTCTATAAGGACTTCCACTCTGACCGTGACAAGTTTGATAATAGCGACTACCCGGTGGACTCTGAATATCACTTCATAGAGAACAAAAAAGTTATAGGTAAGATGAAGGATGAGGCAGCTGGAATAGCCATCACTGAATTCATAGGACTGAAGAGTAAAATGTACTCCTACATAAAAGACAATGACAAGGGAGATAAGAAGGCTAAGGGAATTAAGAAGGTTGTTATAAGTAAGGACATAAAACATAACGACTATAAGGACACTCTACTGGGGCAAAAGCAGCTCAAACATAGAATGAAAACTATAAGGAGTGTATACCATCAGCTGGGATCCTACGAAGTCAACAAAATCTCGCTCAGCTGCTTTGATGATAAAAGGTATATACTCAATGACGGTGTCAGTAGCTATGCCTATGGGCATAATTTCATCAGACCTCTAGATGAGTGGTTTTATAAAATCGGCTTTGCGTTTTCTGAGTAAAAAAGGTGGTGCTAGTGCCTAAACCGACTGCTAGTATAGGCTGTGAATATAGAGCTTTAAAAACGCCGGCGTACAGTCAAAAGGCGGACTACTTCATAAAATCTGACTTGGATTCTGTGAAGACTTATATTTTGGAAGATCGGTGGCAACCGACTGGTCTGGTGAGTTGGGGGCAAAATAAACTGGTCCATTTGTTGGAAGGTTTTATCTGACTCACAATAGACTTTACACTGGTGACTCCTGGTATGATTGCGGCCCAGCACCTCGCCTTCGGCTCGGTGCGGCCGCCTGGACTCCAGGTTGCCTCTGTTCAGAGCTGTTGTGTGGTGCTAGGTAAATGACCATACGGATGACTTGACCTTGGTGACTCCAAGAAGTAAGGGGGCGTTCTTAGCATAAGCTCGGGACCATCGCCAAACCACTTGGTCGCTGTTGTCTTTTCCACCGTACCTGATTTAAACATGGAAAAAAGTGGTGCATGCAACTAACCAAAAACATCGCTGGGAATAGTCCACGCCTTGGAGCGGTGAAGCATCCAACCATCGGCCGAGCTGACGGTCAAAAAGTGATTGTACCGGTAGTAGCACAAAATGTGGAATCGCCGATAGGACCACTTCCGAAAAAAGAAAAAAGTGATGCATGTGGCTAGTTTTAAAACACCCCGGGAATAGACAAAAACCTCGTCTACGCCTAGGGGAGGAGAGGCATCCCTGTCGTAGGGGTCCAAATAAACTGTGCTGGTACCCCCATATCCTATACTACTTACTTAGGTACCAGCCCTCAGTGAAAATTAGAAGAGCAGTATACATGCATACTGTATATTTACCTCTGATTATACTACTTGGAGTATCATTGACACTCTTTACCCCAGCCATAATGAGATGGTTAATGTTTTGATTTTCCACCGCTGTAAATCTTTGTTTATAAGAAAGAAGAAAGATACAGTATTGTAATTTAATTTTATTTACATACACAATGTGTACTTTTAGTTTTAAATGTATACTATCCAGTTATTAGCTTACAGAACAAGTATTATACCCAGTCTGGCTATATAATTATTGTAGATGCATGTATATAACTTGCATAAAAAAATATCAAAATTAAAGAGGTGGTGAACTGCTGAGGTTTTGATAACAAAATACTGATGTTTCAAGCAGAGCCCTTCATCAGAGTAAAGCATGTCATACTTTACTCTGATGAAGGGGCTGTGCTCGAAACATCAGTACATGTATTTCATTTTTAAAATATCAGCAGGTCACCACCTTTTCGCTATTGTATATCCAAAATACTGTCTACACAGCACACTACTTTGCCTACAAAGCACACTACTTTTATACATCAACTTGCCAAGTTTTTTACTAAAAGTTGGTAAAATAAATGTATAACTTAAATTACATCAGGGCAGGACCAGGGCATGAGTTTTGCAGAGGATCTAGTATTCACAGGATACTAGATTTTTTTAGACATTGACATAGAAATTTAATTTCTCTTTTTCAAGGCAACAGCTTCTAAACGTTACATTTGTATAGAGTTCTGGTTTACAAATCTGGTCGTGGTTCAATTCCCCACTCGAAGGCCTTGAAATTGCATTTTAAACAACTAATCCTGGTTACTAAAGTATTATAGGTCCTAAAATGTACATATGCATGGCAACACTCAATAAATACAGTAAGTTACCCTTTTGATAGATCCCAAGAGAGTGGATTGCCATCATTATCAGTGATACTTTTAACAACATCACGGACACAAGCCTTCAACAATAAAAATTATTGTAACTAAGTATAATTAAATAAAATACCATACAACTTATTTTGGGGGTAGCTTGATGACATATAGTGAGGGAAGCTATATTTTTGCAGTATGAAAATATGGTTATTGGCATTACAGTATAATATCTGTAGCTTGTAATTACTTGGATGACTTAAAGTGTCTATGAAGTGAAAAATTCGTTGGCATTTTTGTCGTTTTATTGTACAGAGGAGCATGACAGGAGAACTCACTGAAAATTTCAAGAGAATCTGATGCGTAGTTTTCCCGCTATCAACTCTCAAAATTTGCCGTGGATAGTTTGTTTTGGTCTTCTTGGTAACAATGCCTTATGACGTACGCAGATGGATCATTAATAGTGAAATCTATTGTTCTTATGCATAGTTGTCCATCTGCGTACGTCATAAGCATTGTTTTCGGAAGCCCAATTTTTCTCTAAGAACGAACTAGCCATGGCAAACTTTGAGAGTTAATAGCGCGAAAACTACGCATCAGATTCTCTTGAAATTTTCAGTGAGTGCTTCTGCCATGCTCCTCTGTACAATAAAACAACAAAAATTCCAACGAATTTTTCATTTCATAGACACTTTAATGGGACTCATGTGGGTTTATGTCATTATTTTTTTTTTTACCACCAAGCCTCGCTTCCAAAGCCATGCATGGTGGTGATAACAAAAGTGTGACGTAAACCTGCACAAGCCCCATTGAGATCTACCAGAGTCATATATTGTTTACCAAAAGATCCAGAATTGTGTACATGTAGGCAGTGGCTCGTAAAGATAAAATTTTGCTTATCTTACATCATCAAAGGTCGCCAGTCAAATTATGACTAAAACACTGACTTCAAGAGTTTTTTTCTCTCGTTTCAATTTTAGGGTAAATCGCAGCATGCCCAATGATCCCCCCTGCCCAAGCCAACATCCTGGAATTTAACAAATTTCCAAAAAAATGTTGGTATTAAATTCACCACAGACCACAGTGGGGAACAAAAACAGGTGAAAATGCCCAAATGGGGCTTATAGCTACAGGTTGACATCACACTTGTTCTCACCACAGGCCTCGCTTTGAGGCAACATGTTCTCTTAACACCAATGCGAGGCTTGGTGGTAAAAACAATTGTGTGACATAAACGTAAACCCGCAAAAGCCCCATTTCCCAATATAATCTATTTTTGAAGGACAATAGGTAGACATTTTGTCAATATGATTAAATATGAACTTTGTAACTAAAGCTACTGTATACAGCGTATTAATTATTTATTAGTTAGGTATTTTACATTGCGAAACAGTCTAAGTATTTACAGTTTAAGGAGAAAGTTCATAAACATTTACCGTTAATGCCAGAGGCAGTTTGGTTTTTCTTTCTTTACAAGCCTTCTTTGCTCCTTCTTCAATCGACTTTATCGCTCTTTCGTTAAAAGCAGTTTGTTGCGCCATGAATTCCTTCACCTGCTGTACTATTTCAGCTTGGTCAGTTGAAGATGGCCTGTTTTCAACGAGTGGCTGTAACTGCTGCTCTATTTGACTTAAAAGATTCCTCCCTGTAGAGTGGCTAGATTGCGGAACTCGGGGAGTTGTTTGCAAACGCACAGCACTGCTGCCATTTCTACTTCTGGGAGCACTTGACGTGGAATTCATTGAAACGACAACATCAGATGGAGGGTTAGGGGGAGTTTGAATCCAGTTGGTTGAAGCAAGGGATGGACGTTCGCCGAATGTTGTTATTGAACTACCACAATTATCTGATGATGCTGGAGTGGTTGGAGAAGGAACTCTTTCGACTGTTGGCGAACGAGTTGGAGCACGGCTCCTTGAGGCCGAGTGTGCCGATGGACGAGTGCGCCTGTTTCCAACGAGTCTTACCATTTCTCAAAAGTTCTTTAATCAAACTGGTGAAGCAGAACGAAGCTTAATCAACCAAAGAAAACAAACGGTGGTCACAGCATACTGACAACACACGCAAAGAAAGACAAAGCTCGCGCCAAAATTACCAAGCTGTGCTATTCGTTCATGACCTTTGATTTCTCTCTTGTTGCTCTAATATGATTGGTTCATTTCCTATAACATGAATTAAACATGAGATTAACATGCATGTAGCATGCGGATGTTCCACGGATGGCTCCTTGCCGCTGGGCAAAGGGACCACAGGCTCTGTGGACGAGATTGGCGGATGTTCATGCCTTGTGGCGCCGTGACTGCGCGTGCGTGGTAAGTTAGGGGAATCTACAGTATAGTTCATGAGAATATGAGGGGAAAAAGAAAGTACTGTGGACATTGTCAGGAGTTTATAACACTGGGGACCTATCGCAGACACGAAAAGCTTTTCTTCCTCAAAGAAAAAGGAATTTGGAAGACATGCGATAGTTCTTCGGATAAAGAACAATTAAGTAATGATCACGACAGCAATGAAGTAGAAACTCAGGGAAGGGGAAACTCGTAAAGGTAAGTTGGTATACCGCTAGTACCATATTTCGTCTATTAAGTCCCCCGGTAACGCTTTATTTTAAGTGATCAAGGGGGGACTTATTGTAGGCAAGGAGGGGGGGGGGGGGGGCTTATTTAATTTTCTAAATAAAAGTAAGAAAGAGGATGGATTGCATGCCAAGAATTTATACCAGTTGGAGGCGGGTAATTTTAATATCTTTATCAGTGAGCCATCAAATTATTGACAGGTCACTTAACCATAAAAAACCCAATAAATCTATTGTAATATTCAACCACTTTAAAGGTGATGTACAGTCCGTTCTGCGCATGTCCGCCATGGAGTCCCCAAGACATGACATTCATAGATAATCCCCGAGCCCGGGCGTAGGGCCGAAGGCCCGGAGCCCGGTCAACCTCGTCCCCAGGGCATTTTGCCTCCACGTTGGGAGTCGGCGAAAATGGCCCTGGCATCAGCTGGTCGATTCCATAATCGGATTGGCCGGTTTAAAAACTTGATTAATTCAGATACAGTGTAATTTATTCATCAAAATATGAATTGCAATAAATCCACTCTGCGAAGTTCATCCAAAGAATTGTAACGATAGCTTTGGTTAAAGTCAAGAACAACATTAGATATATGTTTCTTCCCGACATTTAAATGTATCCTGGATAATCGTGGGGAGTATCATGATGAATAATGCTGGCCAGTTGCATTTATGATAAAGGTTCACATGAGTGATTCGGCAGAGCGTTAAATATTTATTATTTATTATTCATGTATACGTATTATACAAAAACGAAACACAAAGACCGCATAAATTTTCTTGCCAAAACACCCCGAAATTCTGGGTGTCACGTGACCAGCCTATGCCAGGGCCATTTTCGCCGACCTCCCAACGTGGAGGCAAAATGCCCTGGGGACGAGGTTGGAGCCCGGTGAGAGTGCTAATCTCGACATGCGTGGAGTCCACTTTACACGCGTGTAGAAACAGCAAGGGAGACAAAATCTGGAAATAGTTTATCCCCGAGCCCGGGCGAAGGGCCGAAGGCCCGGAGCCCAGTGAGGGTGCTAATCTCGACGTGCGTGGAGTCCACTTTACATGCGAGATAAAAAGCTGAAAGCAATTCTGAAACCTGTTTATATATCTATTTATATGTTATCAAATCCACAACTTGCGCAGTTTGAATAGCAGGGTACTGGTAACTAACCTGTTAAATTATTCAAATTATTCAAATTTACGTCAGCAAATTATAATTTATAAGTTCGGTTGGATTACGAAATAGCTTTTCAACGATCAAGACGAAAGAAATCTTTGCCAGAAAAACTGGTTCAGCTAAAATGTACATTAATATCACTATCATGGAAAAAGACCAAAGAAAGAAGGCTAAAAAGAGATGTGGCAGCGAGAAAAAGACAACAATAAATACGACTTAAAACCACTGAGAAAAGCCTAAAAATTAATGCGATAAAGATCGGAAACGATGCCGACCGAAATGTAACTGAAAGAAGGATGTGTCCTGAAGCTGTTCAAAATTCAAGCTGTTCAAATATTTATGTGCCAACAACGAAAAAAGTAAGAAACCGGGAACGTCGAACGAGAAAAACAAGCCGAAAAGACTACACTGAATTGGCAGTGTTTGTGGTGACAAAAGCAGAGGAAAGTTTAACGGTAGGAGATTCGTATTTACCAGTTTAGCTGAGTTACTAGAAATACATGAATGCAACCCCTCGCCCGCTTTTATTAAATGGATTTTTGAAACAAACCCCCACCCACCCACCCTGATTTAAAATAAGCCAAACCAATATAAAAACAAACAGATTTTAAAACAAATGATAATCCTCGAGATAATTATGGAATTTATGGATAGGATGACTACAGGCGGTGTGCGCACTACGACTGCAAAGCATGATCGTTTTTTTTTCGAAATGCTAATAATTGCGGCTCATTTGCATTTGGAGACGGCCTAGTGAACATCTCCAGTGGCAAACAGTGAGAATATATAAATATATAATAGAATAACCTGTCTATTTCCATACATCAAGAATTATTCTACGAAAGTGAATCTTAAGAGATTTTCAGGACAGACTGCTGCTGTAGATGCCTCTTGTTGGATACATAAATCATTAGCAGTATCTGTGTCTCAGTCGGGAAATCGGGACAGGTAAGTCTGTCTGAACTCAAATGAAACATATCAGTTCAGTTTCTTAAATATTTGCAACCTCTGCAATCACATGCCTCTTTTCGTCATAGATTTTTTCGAATATTCAACAAGCACATTCAACTCTTAAAGGACGCGGGGGTAACTCCTTTCATTGTTTTTGATGGTCTACCGTTATTAGCCAAGAAAGAAGAGAATGCTCGACGGCAAAGGTAAACATTTCAGTCTACAACCAGAAGTTACAACACCAGCTTAACCGTTTGTTATCTTTTATTAAATATAGCAATATTTTCCGTTTAAAATAGCAATAGACAAGAGCGCCTCGAAAAGGCACAAGTATTGGGCGCCAACAGCGCAGAAAGAAATAAGTTACTTGGCCAGAGTCAGGAGAAAACATACGATGATGTTGTCGAATGTATCAAGGTAAGCTAACTTACTATGATAATTATTTATTTTCTCTCTTAATCTTATATTTCATGTTTATGCCACTTCCTATATTGTAGCAGACTGTGTATTTTCGTTCCAGCTTTGTTTGTGCCAGGGAATAAACTATATCGTCTCCCCGTACGAATCCGATGCCAAAATTGCTTTTCTGTTGAAGCATGGTTATGCTGACTTCGCTGTGACTGAAGATTCAGATCTGTTGGTTTATGGTTGCGAAAAGGTAAGTTCGTATTAGTTTCCTTTCAACCAATTTATAATTAAGTGCAAGTGCATGTTAACAATTATGCTAAATTCCTGTGTTTGTGGGTCCTGATAATCAGTGCAACAAATAAAATAAAATAACAAATATTTAAAAATAACACATTATTTCCCTTAGGAAATAATTCCAATGCCTGTCAAATATTATGAAACCTTTTTTTTTCAGTATTGGAATTTCTAAAAAAAGTTCTGTAGTATTCATATTGACCTTTCACGTATTTCCACTGGCACTGGTTTGAATACCACCATCCTCTATTATTCAATGTTTCCATCATACCATTTTACCCTTGGAAATCTATCTAAATGTTGTTTGAGGTGCAGGTTAAGAAAATATAAAACGGTATAATATTACTCATATTTGATTTACTTTTATTATTCTCAAGATTTTGGTTAAAATGTCGATGAATGGTGATGGGGAATACTTTGAACTGGTAAAAGTGCTTGCAGGATTAAATGTAACAATGCACAAATTTGTTGAAGGCTGTATTGCTGCAGGTTGCGATTACCTAAAAAATGTAAGAGGTGTTGGTATTAACAAAGCATTTTCCTTTGTGAAATCTGGGCGACTGTTTGAGGAACTAAAGAAAAAAGGTTCATCTCCTGGATATGACACTTTATTCAAAAAGGCATTGGCAGTCTTCGAGCACAAATCTATTTTCAACCCAACCCTGTTGCATGTTCAGCCACTGGTAGAATGGACTGAAGATCCAGGAGACGAACTGAAAGATTATTGTGGACAGTATCCAACCATTATAATTATTTTTTTCTGCCGATAGAGAGATAGACACTAGACAGACAGACAGACAGACAGACAGACAGACAGACAGACAGACAGACAGACAGACAGACAGACAGACAGACAGACAGGCAGGCAGGCAGGCAGGCAGGCAGGCAGGCAGGCAGGCAGGCAGGCAGGCAGGCAGGCAGGCAGGCAGGCAGGCAGGCAGGCAGGCAGGCAGGCAGGCAGGCAGGCAGGCAGGCAGGCAGGCAGGCAGGCAGGCAGGCAGGCAGGCAGGCAGGCAGGCAGGCAGACAGACAGACAGACAGACAGACAGACAGACAGACAGACAGACAGACAGACAGACAGACAGACAGACAGACAGACAGACAGACAGGCAGGCAGGCAGACCAATCTACATGTAGATAGATAGTTAGAGTGTGTGCTATATTAAATTTCTTTAACTGAGTAACAATATAGTATTCTGGACAAAGGTTTTGCAAATGAGATGGCTGCTGGCAATATCAACATGAAAAATGGGAATAAGCAAAACAGTTTTGCTTATATTAAAGCGGTAAGTGGGACGAAAATATATTATATCCATACAATTGTTTGTGTTGTGTACTCAGTGATTATTCTGTTATTGTTTGCACAGGTTCATTCAGCTATACAAATCACGGTTACAATTCCAGAGCATGGTGCCAGGAATTCTCCAATACAGGGGCTAGTTGGGGTAGCTGGGGATTCTCCCAATGGAAAAGTTTCCAGATTATAATTGGTAAATTTTTCCCAATAGGGGGTAGCTGGGTTCCTCACCAGGGGCTGTAAGCCCCTCTGGCACCACCCCTGCTTAGTCCTATTTATACAATATAAAGCCTCCATTGAAGCCCAGGTTTACAAAAATTATACAATTCTCTTAAGATTTGCTATAACCAAATTTTGTTTTTAATTGCCAGATACCTGCACCAGAATTACCTACTGATTTGCAACAAACTGGTATAGCATTGAATGAGCCATTGCAAGTTGAAGATGCTGAAATTGAAATAATTATTGACAGCATTGATTGCTCATGGTTCTCATGGAAGATCCCAGATTTTCCTGTTATGTCAGTTGACTTCACCAAAGTGAAAGGGAAAATAAATGGCAAACACGTCAATGGCCTAATCAGTAAAAAGAGGGATAGGTGCATCACCTGGAAAAGTAAAGTGTACTTCCCACTGCCAAATCATTGTTGATGGTGTCGAGTATACTGTTTTATGGGAGTTTTCAAAATGCAAGGTTATCCAAAACAGAATTAATCAGCAAGAACAGGCAGTTTCAAGCCATGATGGCACCTTAGACATACTACACACAGTGCCATTTAAAGTTCTTGGCACATGTAAATCAACTGCCAGGCAGATGGTTCTCGCAGAAGCGCACAGGTACCTGAACGAGTACAACAGGCCACTTTTCGTCAAACTTGAAAGAGAACCAGACAATGTGTATGACAGCAATGCAATTGCAGTTTTTGTCCAAATAGATGTTGAGTTTCAAAAAGTTGGTTATGTTGCAAGTGAACTAACAGAATATGTGCACCCATATATCGATGATCCTGATTTCCAAGCATCAGTAAAAAATATCCGATTCTGCACAACCTGGATGATGGTTGGATATTACACAACAATTGAACTCACCAAAAAAGGATTATGGCACAACACCGTAGTAAAAGCCAGTAAAAGTGTCAAGTAAATGTATTGCCCAATAACTAATTGTTTACTACTGTATTTTATTGGGATGTTATCAACAAATAATGCATGTCATGGCATTAATAAATTAATCCAAAACGTTTGTGGTTTACACCATTTTTTAATTAAGTTTAAGCTCTTTCTCTGAAGATGACACAGGTACACTGGCTGAAAGATCAGACTTAATAAAAAACCATGGCAAAAACCACAAAAGTTTTTGACTAATTTAGTATTAATGTAATGATAACAGAACTACAAAATCCTAATAATGGTGTGACTGAATGCAAAAAGTTTGTTACTTGATATGTACAGTATGTATGTCTTGGAAGTTGGATTGTTATGTTGCTGCCTATTTATAATTCTATAGCATTTTACTGGTTCTTATAATTTTGTAATTACCCTGTAAATACTAAATCCTGTAGGTGTTAGTAGTATAGGATATGGGGGTACGAGCACACTTTTGGAAAAACCCTGGGAAGTCGTCGAATACAAATTTTTCCCACAGGTCAGTACCTTCTCCATACCATCACTTTTTCCACTCCCCCTGGCTAATCCCTCAAAGTAAGATGGCCCGCGAAGGCCGTAGGACTGAGGGGTGAGTTTTTACTTTAGAGGGTTTCTAAGGGGTTAGTAACAGTGATAGTCATAGAGAAGTACAGAATCCTCTTGGTCAGACACTTGGTGAAATAGTCCAGGCGACCGGCTAGGTTTTGGCATAATGCGAATCATAGCCCCCTGGATCAAGTCGCCGGCTATGTTACCCTCCCAAGTAGCCGGCTATGTTACTTTCCCAAGTCACCAGCTGCATCACTTTCCCCAGTCACCAGCTGCATCACTTTCCACAGTCATCGGCAGAAGCCATAGGTTGCATCACTTTCCCTAGTCACCAGCTGCATCACTTTCCCCAGTCATCGATGAATAGCATCTTACTTTACAGTCCTAACCAAGGGCACCCCACCCCCCGGCCGGCCAAAGGCCGGCACCACCCCCTTTGTCAAACCCCTAGATCCAGTCACCGACACCATCACTTTTCCTAACCGCCAGACCAACCGTCAGTCCAAGTCGTTGGTACCATCACCAGTCACAGTCGCGGTCAAAGTCGTCATCCCCGACCGTCAGTCCCAGTCACCAGCAAAGACATCGGACTTAACACCTCCCCACAGTCAGGTCATAGAACCTGATGGGTCTGTGTCCAAAAATATATCCACTTCACTGAATCCCACACAAATGTGAAAAATTTTGTGAAGTATAATTTCAGCTGCCGTCAGACTGAATTTGCCGCCTGACCAACATCCCGTTTTAGGGCCCTGCTCCATGTATCACTTTTCCAGTCATAGAACCTGATGGGTCTGTGTCCAAAAATATATCCACTTCACTGAATCCCACAGAAATGTGAAGTATAATTTCAGCTGCCGTCAGACTGAATTTGCATATTTTCTGCAGGTGGCAATTTCTGTTTACTTTTATGCTGATATATGTCTACCGGTTATAGCAACACCGCTGAGTAATCCTATCAGAGGTATATATGGACTAACTATTGAGATGGCGCTTTCAACGTCTTTTCTCAATATACTATTACCTTTTAGTTCATCTGCTAGCGTCTTAGGGTCTTCAACTGCGTCCAACCCGCCGAGTATAGATGAGAACTGGCTGATGAGTAAATCCGTGAGGAACCCGTCCGCATCCTTCTTCCTCTTCGCTTCATAAGCCTTGTAAACTTTTTCAAGTGTCTTATCACTGCACTTTTTTATGTACTCGACTTTCTGTGTTATGTAACCTTCTTCAGACGCCTTCAGTAGGTCTTCACGTCTGGTATCTATGCTAGACTCCTCAATGTCGGCAACACTCTTTTCCATAATCTGTATCTCATCTACTAGTTTATCAATAGCCTCATCTTCAACTGGCTCAGTCTTATTGCGTCTGCCTTCCTTCTTCACCATACATTAGAGCATATTTCATCTGACCGTATAGGTCGGCGGATGTGCATTAAGTGTAATATCAAGGTATTTACCAATGGCAAGCTGCGCAATGATAGACTTTTCCATTTCACTGTCTGCGATGTGTCCGAAGAACTCATCCCTAAGCACCTTCATACTTCTCCTATTATGAGTGCTGAAAAATATCAGCCTTGTGGTATTGTCCCTTATGCCGGTCGCCACACTGTTCAGCTTCTGCGTCAGAATGAATAGTGTAATGTTATGATGCCTACCACTATATGATAAAAAAGTCAGCATGCTGTCGTTGAGATGCTCCTCATTTGTGCTACTCATATCATCAACTATTATCGCAGTCTTAGACCTGGAATAAATTTTCACTATAGCCCCGAGAACCTGGTCAAGTTTATCTGGGCTTATGTCCAGTCCGATGACATCGGCATCACTCTTCAAATATCCCCAGTCAAGGTATGTCATGTTTATCCACAGCGTTGGACAAAGTATTATGACGAAGTCAAAATACTTACTATACTCTACAGCAAGGATTTCATTAAGCAGTGTGTAAGTTTTCCCGCATCCAGATGGCCCAACTATCAGAATAGTCTCCAGCTGGTTCATATACTAATACTGAATAGATTGCAGCTGTCCGTTGGCTAAGTTGATGAGACCGTCCGACAGCACGTACAGGTAGCAGATACAGGCAGTAGTACCGGAACTCTTCTCCACCTCAATTAGTATACCATTCTGTGTGTCAGTCAGCTTTACACCCTGACCCTGTACCCTCTTCAACGCTGTTGTTGAGAAGTCGCAAGCCAAGGCAAACTTATCATGGAAGAAATTCGCTTCACTAACATTCCTATCAAACCTGTCATCACATGGGAAGAACACCCGGCTAGCCTCATTGAAGAGTCATACTTCTTCATCGACTGTGTGTACAGGAAGTTTGGCTGACCCTGGAAACTTATCTTAACACTTTCAATAGCTGGGTAGTAGAAAGACTCACTTCCGTCAGTAGTTCTTTTGAAGATCATTATAATGTTTCTCAGAGACTTTCTTGGTAAGTTCACATTCTCATGGATCTTTGTGCTGTTACCAGCAACTGGAAAGGTTTTAACCAGGGTGGCGTGACTGTAATAGGAAGATTTACTCCTACTGTAAAACCCCTCAACCTCACCCGCCAGCATCTCATTCTCAACTGTCTCATACCTCAACTTCAGGTTATCCAACCTAAAGCTAGATGGCACAGCCTTACCACTACCACCGGGGAGTAACACGTTAGAAGGACTGTTAATCTTTAGTATGGTCTCATGTGTGTTCTGCAATGCGTGAGGATAGACGGACCCATTTTCACTAAGCCAGTCATCGTCAATAGGCACAGTGAACCTGTCACCATAGATACCACTCATAAGAGCATCACCAGCAATACTAGCGTCACCACTCGCGTCCTGACATCTTAGCTTAGCAAGGTTGGCACTCCCGCCAAGGCCTTGATCAATTTTCCCAACCCGCTTGGACTTAGACCATAGGTCCTCATAACATCTAAGCACATGAGCCTCATTCAAGTCCCTATAAATTTCACCATTGAACTTGTGGGTAATTTGTTTAAAAAGGGTTGACTTAAGGTTGTTCTGATGGTATGACTCCGTGTTTCCATTCTTCAGGTTGAATGTAAGCATCCTACTGCCAGGAATTAGTACATGATTAACTGGCAATGTTGCTAGCTTTACATAAAGGTCCTGACCGGAGGATATATGTGTTGGGTTAAATGTTACGTCGACTACTCTCCTAGTGCCTTTCTTACTACTGTCTGGCTTTTTCAGTTTATAACTTGGGGCAATTCTGTCTTCCTGCAACATAGACTAAGTTATATCTTATTTCTTTCCGTATCTGTCATAAACCATCCATACGAATGCCAACACCAACACCCAAAGATTGCTAGCCAACCAAGCCAGCCCCATAGCACCATACTTCAAAAGATTGAGAATCAGACTACCTAAGGCCGTCATCATAGGACCTAGCACCGGACCAAGTTTCTTCGCTAACTTCCTAAAGGTATTATAGACTGACCGTCCAAATGATCCAACAGCGTTAGCACCTCTTTTAATATTATAACGCAACCCTATTATTATCGTCGTCATGAGACCGGCCAGGCCCACAGCAAGCGATGACGCAGTAAGCCAGTTCTCCTTCATCCACTTCTTAAAGCGTTCAAACCTGGACAGATCTTCTATACTCTCATTACCATCAACCTCTTCCTCAAACACTGCCTTAGCCTCACTATGCTTAGGGGCCTCAACTTTCTCAACAATGTTTATCAGATCAGACTTACGCTCAGCAACCTTATGAATGTTCTTATACAGCTGCTCCTTCAGCGGGTCAGTCTCTCTCATAGCCTTAAGTCTGTATTCATTGGACAACTGGTCCAATGCCTCTGTCTTAGTGTTGGCATCCCCCTTAGGATCCAGAATCCCTGCGAACTCACGGATTTCCTGTTCTGTAAGCTCCTCAACTCTCTCATGTAACCTCTCACTAATCTTTGAAACAGATGACTCAGCTATCTCTACGGTCACATTCTCAGGTATGTCTGGCAGATCAATTGGGTCGGTACCAGTCCCATCAAAAATTTCGATGTCATTAAGGTTATTAATAAGTCTACCTATCCTTTCCCCTGACTTTGGTTTCTTATAGTGTTTACTCTTTTCCGTCATCATACTCTTAACCATCTCAGGTGGTATATCAGGGTACTCATCCTCATCAACAAACTCACTAGCGACTTCCTCACTTACTTTCATATTATCTATCAGCGACTTCACCACATTATGTGTAGTTATGAATGTATTTTCAACTAGTCTAGTAAACTCCGACTCATCTGATGAACCGACACTAAGCTTTTTAATGATGGGTTTACCTTCGTCGTATTTACTTATGTTGATCTCCCTAACGGCTACACCATTATAACTGAGAGTAATTGTCAGACCCCCAAGTTTAACAGCACCACCTCTCGAGAAAGTGCTACCATGGATTATCCTGAGACCGTCCTCATTATTTAGTAGGGGCCTTATATTATCACCATCAGTTAAGGCTATAAACGATCTAAGAAGTTTGACCACATTCCTACGATTACCATCTGACATTCTTTTGCTGATGGCACCTTTTCTAGTTATCATACTGTTAACGAAATTCTTAATATTGTCCTTAGTTCCAATTCCCCTAACAACAGAAATGTCTTTAGTCCTATAGTCTACATCATCATCAATCCATGCAGTCTTAGCATAAGGATCTTCAGCCTGATCTGACAGGTCATCAGATTCTAGTTCCAATTGCTCTTCACCATCCCCTTCACCATGTTCATGAGGACTGTTTTCAAAGTCGTCAAATTCATCCATCTATACATTAACCAATATTCTGAATATCACTCTCAGGTACCCAGCTATTATGCTTACTATCATACCCGAGCCACTTCACCAGGGCCATCTTCTTTTTCCTCTTCAGTATTTTCTCCACCCTATACACATGGTCCTTCTTAACAACAGCACTTAGCTCCTCTTCATAAAACTTCCCAATTATTGGCTCACCCTCTAAGTCCGCTATTTCATAAACATTTGGGTCGCCTCTGATTACCTTCATCACCTTGAATAGTTCCTCTGTGAAGTTAGCCTCATAACCCTTCGTGAATATGCTTTTGTACTTACTTATCCTGACAGTATCACCAACTTTGAATTTAGCTAGAGGGTATTCTCCAAAGGTGTGGCCAAATAAGGTGTTCCACACCTCAGCCTCATTACTTTTATTCACATTAGCCGGTTTCATCAGTATAGTCCTATGCTTACTGTTATTGTAGTTACTGACCAGCGAGTCTAGAACATCAGTCCACCTATATGTTCCCTTACTGTAGAAGTACTTCCACATAGCCGTCTTGAGGGTTCTGTTGAACCGTTCCACAACAGCAGCCTTCTTATCCGATAGGGTGCTAAAGTACTTAGCACCAGCTCCCTCCAGTAAGGACCTCACCCCAACGTTGTAAAATTCCTTACCGTCGTCAAACTGCACCAGTTCTGGGTCCGCTCCAAAACGCTTCTTAAATTTCTTAAGCAACAACGTTACCGCCTTAGTCATACTTCCAGTGTCTTTCCTATACACAGGGATGGCAAAGGCATATCTACTTAAAATTTCAACAGCCGTCAATATCCAACGGTATCCCTCATTCTTATTCCCATACTTACCCATATCAACAAGATCCATTTGCAACTGCTCACCAAGGTAGTAAACACTAGTCTGTCTGAACTTATGCTTACTAACTATTTTCCTGTACCGTGTAAAAGTATCCCGCGATTTCAACCACTCAGTGACCTTACTCCTACTCACACCGTGGAGACCATCAGCCAGTGCTTTCTGGTAAAGCCTCTCAGCTGACTGATAACCAGTTGCCGGGTTATAGTATATATCTCTCAGCCCCTGTTCCAGTTCTATGTCATTTTCCATATACTTCACTGGATATACAACTCCAACAGTATGCTCCCAAAACCATTCAGTGGTTTTCTGTTCTGATCTGTCACGTGGAATTCCAACTCATTTATAACACCTTTACCAATTTCCGGCTCAGTCTCAATGTCAACAAATGACTGTGTCGAACCGAACAGCAACTGCTCACTAGTGACTGGAAGACTCACTAGGGCATTACTCTTCCTCCCGTCATAGAGGTTCATTAATGTAGATATTACATTACACATCACCACCAAGTACTTCAGCCCATTATTCACATTTATCAGCCCACTCTTTGTGCTACTACCTGGTAAGAATATACGGGTGCTGAATCCTAGTAAAGAGGCTAAGTTGTTATGCAGTACTAGCGTCGTGCTACTGTCAGTCACCATCGTACACTTAGCCTCTGGTTTACTAAGTGTTAATGTAACCGCGCTGTTCCCCTCAAGTATCTTCTTAAAATCCTGGAATGTAAATAGCCATCCCCAAGGAATTTATTCACCCTTTTGTTGTGGACATAGTAATTACCCTTACTGCTGGACACATTATAGTACTCCCACATTATGTAAGCCTTCTTCAGCAGAATATGGGGATTTTTCCCTGTTAGTATAGGCTCCTCAAGTCTAACCACCTTATGTGATCCATCTATCAGAACGGTAAGTTTCCTCATCATATAGATCATATTATGGAAGAAGCACTTAGAAAGTACTATGGCAGAAACTACAGTAAGTATTTAAGAACTTACAAAGAGTCAATCGCCAAAGCAAAGGAAAATCTACTTAAAGAATACTCGAAAGCCACTCTCAGCAAGTTTGAGTTCATCCCGGAGATAGATAGGGAAGGCAACCTGACGAAGATGGGTATATGGTTTATAAATAGCGACATAGTGTCAACTAACATTGATAGCAGCACCTTCAAACATGATAAGTCCATGTGGAAGTACCTACACAACTTTACCGGATTGCGTCCTCACAGCCTAGTCATGAAGAACGGCTTCCCAATCATATGGCTAGCCAACGCCACAGACATAGCACCACTACCAAAGGGAAAGGCGCATAAACACTATGAGTTCGGTAGCCGCACAAAGGTGCATGATATATGGTATGATGGGTTCCCATCTGAAGATGTACTCAACTACCCTATAAATAATTTCAGGGTTTATGTGAACTCTAAGGACTACTTCATGTCCGAACTACCAGAGCTTAAGATAAGTCATCCAGGTAAACCATTCGACTGGGATGACACCAATTCCTACTTCATGACTATATTCGCCACCTACGCCGCCACCTACTGCTGTGGGATCAGCATGCAACATCTGACACCATCTGATGAGGTGTACCCTATGATATCATCAATAGCTAGGTACCACGTCTACTTCACAATAAGACGCCTTCTGAAGAGGATGGAGGGAAATGATAGCATGCATGCCATATCAGCAGAGTTCAGGGCTGGCAACCTCTACAGGCAGATTGCAAAGTTACCGTGGACATTCTCCTATGAATCACACTCTGGAGGGGTTAGCAATGTTAGAGTAGTTAGACCTGGATACCAGAATCACTACAGACGTTATGTACCAAAGTCATCCAATGGTCTGACTAAGGTTGGACTTAAGCGTCTCAACCAGTCCATAGAGGCATACATTTACAGCATATTAGGCGCTCAGGCTAAGACAAGGGTGTCAATAGTCAATCATTGGGTGGGTTCGCTACATTATCGGTTAGTGCCATCGGCCTGATAATGCATGGCTATATAAAGAACAAGAGGATCAGCGAGAAAGTTAGTCAGTGTGAGCTTGCATACAAGAGCTATACAAAGTCCCTCAACACCATCAAAGGATATCTGAGGGGTATTGACAAAACCACAATGTTCAGTAATCTGACTATGGTAGACAATACAATAAATGACAGTACCATGCCATTGGAGAAGAAAATAAAAGATAGGTATAACAGAGTCTACAGAGGTAATACATACATGAAATCGTCAGAGTATTATGGAGGAGTTCGGGGAGTTTGATATGAATGCTTTAGGTAGTTATAAGGTTCCTGGTGACGATGACAGTCAGGTTGCTGAGTATAAAATCCCAGAAGAAGAAACAGATTTCGGTGGAACTGCTGATCAACCAGAACATTATACCGATAGTCATTCCAGAATAATCGTCTCTGAAGATAAGATGAGGCAGATCAGGAGACGTCATGCGTACAGAGACATGGAGGACTTCTTCACTAACGTTCTAGACCTTGAGCCTGGATGCAGTGATACCAGGTTCATAGACTACCTATTGGACAACGGGATCTTCGAGATCACTAGGGAGCTTAGTGATGCAGGTCTTGTTAACGACTATTCTGCGAAGTACCTCGGAGGTGAGTTCAGGTTAATTGGTCGGGTTCTCACAGATGAGGAGAGTAATGTACTAAGGACTGGTATAAGGGAGTATTATGATGAGTGGCAGAGAAAGATGCTTAGAAGTACTATGAAGAGGGCTGGTGTGTTAGCTGGTATTGGCCTTGGTGTAATAGCAGTAGTCACAGGGCTAGCAGTAGTATATAAAGTGGGGGTTCTACGTCGGGTGGATCGGGTGGATCTTTTGATCCACCCATGATGTCACCATTTTACTCTTATATTAATTTATGCGTTAATTAGCAGGCCCCTTTGGGACCCTCTTAACCCTAACTTTTATCCAACCCCCTAAACCCTAATTCTCAAACCAACCCCCCGTGTAATACGTCATAACCGATAGCCCTCCGACTGATTCCCGAAGTTATGTCATTATCAAAAGGCACTCGACTTACATCCTTATGAGTATTAGTAATTACCTTTTCATTTATACACTTAACTCAAGCGCCAGTCGGCAGTTGTGGGACACGTAGACGTACAGAGCATGCGTACAGTAAACTTTAACAAAATAGACGTTCTTTACAAGGAACTAAAGAGCAATTAGTAGACACACTTTATATTTTTTATCTTAAACCTTGTCTGGAGGATTATAGAGAGTTTTGAACAGCCTAAGTGTCTGAATTGGCAGAGATAACTGCTCTTGTGAAACCTGAATATTATTTGAATAATATGGAGACTTTGAATATTATATTAGCTAGAACCTAATTGATCAAACAGTCTCATACACATTTGATGGCAGTAAGTGTTAACAATTTTAGAGAGTTATCGTTTACTTTAGCCTAATTTGTAGGGGAACGAAACAGAAATGGATAGAGGCGCTTTATATTTTTTATCTTAAACTTGGTTTGGAGGAATATAGCGGGTTTTTGGTTAAGTAATCCGAGTGTTATTTTCGAAGAGATGAATGTTGACAGTTTTGGTCGAATTATTGCCTATCTAACCTTAGTCTATAACCTACTAGTGATTCCTTGGATGAAGAAACAGTTCGAGAAGTCGTAAGAAGACACAAATCAATTCGAAAAGCGAAGAGCAAAGACTTGTCCATATATAACTGAGATACATCATGGTTACTAGGCTTTCTGTTAATAAGAACGATATAAACAAGATTCTCGCACGTGCAGGAGACAAAAGAGAAAACTCGTTAAAGTTACTAATGACCAAAACATAACAGGATTTGCATATAAGTAGAATATTTAATTCATTTTAGGGGTGATCATGAGTTTTGGGGGGATAATAAGGGGCATGAAGAGGTATTAATGCATGGGCAGGTCTAAGCGAGAAAGTCATTAGTGTGTATTTTGCATAAGACAGAATTCACAACAATCAGTTTAAAATATTTATTTCGGTTTTTGTTCAAACATATACATATAAAAAGTTTTAGTAAGGTCTGCTTCTTAGATTATATTTAGATGGTGTTCATACTGTCCTCTTTCACCCAGGGACATCTTTGCCATGCCAAGTCGCTTTCTTTCCACTCCGATCGAAGAGCTTTCCCAGTTATGAAAGAAATTATGTTTAAGTGTTGGTTGTTCAACTTCTGGAGGCGGTGTTATAAAATAAGAGAAACAGGAGGATGAAAGGGCTCGGAGCCTGAATCCGGGGGCTCGGAGCTCGAAGCCGGGGCTCGGAGCTAGGAACCAAGAGATTAGACCCCAGGACTCGGAGCTGGGAGCCGATGGCTCGGAGCCAGGAGCCAAGGGCTCGGAGCTAGGAGCCGAGGGCTCGGAGCCAGGAGCCGGGGGCTCGGAGCCAGGAGCCGGCGGCTCGGAGCCAGGAGCCGTGGGGCTCGGAGCCAGGAGCCAAGGGCTCGGAGCCAGGAGCCGGGGGCTCGGAGCCAGGGGCCGGGGGCTCGGAGCTAGGAGCCGGGGGCTCGGAGCCAGGAGACGGGGGCTCGGAGCCAGGAGCCAGGGGGCTCGGAGCCAGGAGCCAAGGGCTCGTAGCCAGGAGCTGGGGGGCTCGGAGCCATGAGCCGGGGCCTCGGAGCCGGGAGCCAAGGGCTCGGAGCTCGCAGCCGAGAGTTCGGAGTCTTATCTTCCTTATCTTCCTCTTATCTTCCCATTATCTTCCTTTATCTTCCCATTATCTTCCTTGTCTTCCTCTTATCTTCCCCTTATCTTCCCCTTATCTTCCCATTATCTTCCTTATTTTCCTCTTATCTTCCTCTTATCTTCCCATTATCTTCCTTATTTTCCTCTTATCTTCCCATTATCTTCCTTTATCTTCCCATTATCTTCCTTATCTTCCTCTTATCTTCCCCTTATCTTCCCATTATCTTCCTTTATCTTCCTCTTATCTTCCCCTTATCTTCCCCTTATCTTCCCCTTATCTTCCCCTTATCTTCCCCTTATCTTCCTTATTTTCCTCTTATCTTCCCCTTATCTTCCCATTATCTTCCCATTATCTTCCTTATCTTCCTCTTATCTTCATCTTATCTTCCTTATCTTCCCCTTATCTTCCCATTATCTTCCTTATCTTCCTCTTATCTTCATCTTATCTTCCTTATCTTCCCATTATCTTCCTTATCTTCCTCTTATCTTCCCCTTATCTACCCCTTATCTTACCATAATCTTCCTTTATCTTCCTATCTTCCCCTTATCTTCCCCTTATCTTCCCTTTACCTTTCTTATCTTCCCTTTATCTCCTTCTTATCTTCCTTATCTTCCCCTTATCTTCTCATAAGATTGATTCAATCCTAGGATACAATTATTCAATCTTATAAGAATCAATCTTATGGGAAGATAAGGGGAAGATAAGGAAGATAAGAAGGAGATAAAGGGAAGATAAGAAAGGTAAAGGGAAGATAAGGGGAAGATAAGGGGAAGATAGGAAGATAAAGGAAGATTATGGTAAGATAAGGGGAAGATAAGGGGAAGATAAGAGGAAGATAAGGAAGATAATGGGAAGATAAGGAAGATAAGATGAAGATAAGAGGAAGATAAGGAAGATAAGGAAGATAATGGGAAGATAAGGGGAAGATAAGGAAGATAAGATGAAGATAAGAGGAAGATAAGGAAGATAATGGGAAGATAAGGGGAAGATAAGGAAGATAAGATGAAGATAAGAGGAAGATAAGGAAGATAATGGGAAGATAAGGGGAAGATAAGAGGAAAATAAGGAAGATAAGGGGAAGATAAGGGGAAGATAAGAGGAAGATAAAGGAAGATAATGGGAAGATAAGGGGAAGATAAGGGGAAGATAAGAGGAAGATAAGGAAGATAATGGGAAGATAAAGGAAGATAATGGGAAGATAAGAGGAAAATAAGGAAGATAATGGGAAGATAAGAGGAAGATAAGAGGAAAATAAGGAAATAAGGAAGATAATGGGAAGATAAGGGGAAGATAAGGGGAAGATAAGAGGAAGACAAGGAAGATAATGGGAAGATAAAGGAAGATAATGGGAAGATAAGAGGAAGATAAGGAAGATAAGACTCCGAACTCTCGGCTGCGAGCTCCGAGCCCTTGGCTCCCGGCTCCGAGGCCCCGGCTCATGGCTCCGAGCCCCCCAGCTCCTGGCTCCGAGCCCTTGGCTCCTGGCTCTGAGCCCCCCGGCTCCTGGCTCCGAGCCCCCGTCTCCTGGCTCCGAGCCCCCGGCTCCTAGCTCCGAGCCCCCGGCTCCTGGCTCCGAGCCCCCGGCTCCTGGCTCCGAGCCCTTGGCTCCTGGCTCCGAGCCCCACGGCTCCTGGCTCCGAGCCGCCGGCTCCTGGCTCCGAGCCCCCGGCTCCTGGCTCCGAGCCCTCGGCTCCTAGCTCCGAGTCCTTGGCTCCTGGCTCCGAGCCATCGGCTCCCAGCTCCGAGTCCTGGGGTCCAATCTCTTGGTTCCTAGCTCCGAGCCCCGGCTTCGAGCTCCGAGCCCCCGGATTCAGGCTCCGAGCCCTTTCATCCTCCTGTTTCTCTTATTTTATAACACCGCCTCCAGAAGTTGAACAACCAACACTTAAACATAATTTCTTTCATAACTGGGAAAGCTCTTCGATCGGAGTGGAAAGAAAGCGACTTGGCATGGCAAAGATGTCCCTGGGTGAAAGAGGACAGTATGAACACCATCTAAATATAATCTAAGAAGCAGGCCTTACTAAAACTTTTTATATGTATATGTTTGAACGAAAACCGAAATAAATATTTTAAACTGATTGTTGTGAATTCTGTCTTATGCAAAATACACGCTAATGACTTTCTCGCCTAGACCTGCCCATGCATTAATACCTCTTCATGCCCCTTATTATCCCCCCAAAACTCATGATCACCCCTAAAATGAATTAAATATTCTACTTATATGCAAATCCTGTTATGTTTTGGTCATTAGTAACTTTAACGAGTTTTCTCTTTTGTCTCCTGCACGTGCGAGAATCTTGTTTATATCGTTCTTATTAACAGAAAGCCTAGTAACCATGATGTATCTCAGTTATATATGGACAAGTCTTTGCTCTTCGCTTTTCGAATTGATTTGTGTCTTCTTACGACTTCTCGAACTGTTTCTTCATCCAAGGAATCACTAGTAGGTTATAGACTAAGGTTAGATAGGCAATAATTCGACCAAAACTGTCAACATTCATCTCTTCGAAAATAACACTCGGATTACTTAACCAAAAACCCGCTATATTCCTCCAAACCAAGTTTAAGATAAAAAATATAAAGCGCCTCTATCCATTTCTGTTTCGTTCCCCTACAAATTAGGCTAAAGTAAACGATAACTCTCTAAAATTGTTAACACTTACTGCCATCAAATGTGTATGAGACTGTTTGATCAATTAGGTTCTAGCTAATATAATATTCAAAGTCTCCATATTATTCAAATAATATTCAGGTTTCACAAGAGCAGTTATCTCTGCCAATTCAGACACTTAGGCTGTTCAAAACTCTCTATAATCCTCCAGACAAGGTTTAAGATAAAAAATATAAAGTGTGTCTACTAATTGCTCTTTAGTTCCTTGTAAAGAACGTCTATTTTGTTAAAGTTTACTGTACGCATGCTCTGTACGTCTACGTGTCCCACAACTGCCGACTGGCGCTTGAGTTAAGTGTATAAATGAAAAGGTAATTACTAATACTCATAAGGATGTAAGTCGAGTGCCTTTTGATAATGACATAACTTCGGGAATCAGTCGGAGGGCTATCGGTTATGACGTATTACACGGGGGGTTGGTTTGAGAATTAGGGTTTAGGGGGTTGGATAAAAGTTAGGGTTAAGAGGGTCCCAAAGGGGCCTGCTAATTAACGCATAAATTAATATAAGAGTAAAATGGTGACATCAGTAAAATGGTGACATCAAACCCCCACTTTATATACTACTGCTAGCAGTCGGACTAACAAGAGGAGGTTCAGATGTGATACATGCAGGTAAAAAGAGGAGAGAATGGGAGAAGCTTAATCCAGCTAAGGTTAGCATACCATGGTCAGATATTGAGGAGGCTGGTGGAGGTGCTCTAGTTTTTACTGGTAAGTATCTTACAGTTATCTTAGCGGTATCTGCAGTGTATCTCACAGTAAGACGGTAAGTTATCTCACAGTTATCTCAGAGGTACCTCACAGTTATCTGTAAGATAATCTTAGGTAATCTATAAGATGGAACAAGACCCGAAGATCACCACTGAAGTTAAGACTAAGGATCCGAAGCGTGTCGAGGCAGGTAAGAGACTGGCAGTAATTTCCAAAGCAGCGAAAGAGAAGAAGATGAAGGAAAGGGTGAAGATGGAGGAGCCAGATGCATGGACATTACCTAGGGGCTACATGTTAGGCTTAGCAGGGCTTCTGATAGCAGGTGTGTCATTATACTTTTCGTGGAGAAGTGATAGGAGGGAAGTAGCTGCTATAGTCACCACCTCACCTGCACCAGCTGAGACCAGTGAGTTGGAAACATTATAACTAAATATCACTAAGATTATGTCGACTCAGAGGAAGGAACTTATGAATGAAGGATTCGACGCTGTTCTAGTGACAATAGGAGTTGTGCTATTTAACATGGTTAGTAAGAAGCTGTTGAGGGAGCCGCTAACATCGGCTGAAAGTATGAAGTCATATGTGAAGCTAGCAGTTGGTATTACAGCATCAACACTAACTGTCAAATATCTGCAGCAGAAGAAGTACATACCTGAGGACCCCTTCAAGAATACCTAGTTAACATTATGGCAAGTGCACTAGCAGGTGGAGCTATTCAGACAACATTCGCTGCGATCAGTTTCGCTGGGGCTGGTTTCCTATTCAGCAAGCTCAACCACACAGGATACGAGAAGGAACTGAAGAGGCACAACCACAGCCTTGAGAAGTTGGCAGCAGCTAAGGAAGCATTCTACGAGAATGAGATAAGGCATAAAGACAGGTTGGCTCAGCTTCGGGCAGAGTTGAGCGATGCTAACGCTGACATAAATGCTACTAATAAGGCCCTGGATAAGTTGAGAACATACACCTCAGATGGGATAACCCTCAGAGGTGAACCTAAGTTGGGGGACTTCTATAAACCTTCTAAGGAGATGCAGAAGTATCAGTCAATGTTTGTGGCTATATCAGGAGTTGCCATAGGTTTCATAGCACATAGGGGTGGATTCATTTAAAGATATCTTCCTATGTTATATTATATGAGCAGAAGGGATGCTGCTATAGAGAGAAGACTTAGGAAAATTGATGAGATGTATACATGCAGCTGTGGTGGCTATCGTATCAACTGTGGTGGCGCTCCAACCTGTACATCATGTGGTCTGCAGGGACCCTTCACAGTACCTGTGCCAGAGCTGGATCTGATGTCATGGAGTAAGAAGAAGTCCGTGCATAAGAGAAGTAAATGGTTCGCTAAGAGGATAGTGGGAGTTGTCAAGAGTTCTGATGAGAGAATGTTGACAGCAGATTTCATAGAGGTTGTATCAGTGTTGATGAGGTGTAAGCTTATAAGAAAAAATGTCAGTAGGTATAGCTACTATATAATAAGGTTGGTCAGCCGTAGAGGTCTCATACCGTTGGCTAATGTTAGGGACATGTGTGAGGGACATAGTAAGGACATGTTTGATGACCGACTGTTCGGATCTGTATATAAGGAGCTGGGCTGGGACACTGAATGCAGATGTCCTATATTTTTAAGGTGGAAAAACAGACACGTAGACACTTAAAGAAATAATTTTACTGTGTTAGTATATGGTCATTTATCATAGCAACGGAGTTATACGGAAGTTGGTCAAGTATATTGAAAAGTATTACCCAGAGGTCCTATTAATAATAAGGCCTAAAGACACTCTTGGGAATCGTGAGAGGGGGTATAGGTCTGGACAGCCTGACATTCTAATACTTGAGCAAAAATGTAGGTATATGGGATTAGCCATATGGGTAACATCAGAGATGTCAAATTCTAAGACAAGGTTCCTTAGAAGGTTGAGTGGTAAAGCATATGAGACTATAGTGTCTGAGGACTTTGATGATCTTCACCTATGTGTTGACATGTATATGGCGAAATGTGATGATTCGTATAGGGTGGATAGTTACCAGACAGAGGTGATAGAGGGCCTTAATTTTAGTAACCTTAGAAAATACTCACCGAGCACTATTTCACCACGCACTAGTTCAGATGATGAGACACTTCGCTTAGTGGTTAAGTATGTTAGGGATAATTATCCAAGTGTTGTGCTAATACCAGGACTTGGTGTTGATGAGCAGCCTGACCTAATTATAATCGCCCCAAGTGTGATCCATAACGGTCTAGCTGTGTGGATGAGTGACACCGACCAATGCTACAATTTTCGCAGACTGAGCGATAACCAGTTAGGTTTCCTAAAAAGGATGGCTGCTAGGTCATATGTAACTATAGCATCTACAAATTATCAGGATCTTACCGATCTTATTGATGTATATAAGAGAGATGCATATGAATATGGTTACTATCTACCTGAGTTCGCAGAAGAGAATACACTATAACCTTACCACCTAGGTTGGGGACACCACCAACCAATTTCTTTTATGTCCTTAGAGGACTTACAGTATATCTTCAGCATTTATTATACTGAGAATATATCACTTACGTGTTGATCTCTTACGATTTGTCAGTATCATCTCAAACTCGTTGAGATCTATTATCTCATGCATTATCTTATCTATTTCCCTATCGTCTACCTTACCGATTAGGTTATGCACTTTGCCAACCAACTTCCCTATCAGTATGTGAATCTGTTCTATATCTTCCATATAATTACCACAGAAGATATACACATTTAGTTCGTTTAAAAAAAAAAGATTTCCAAAAATATATACCTATAGTATGCTTAAGACGTTTAAGTTCGATGATAAATTAATTAGAGTGCAGAAGGACGACAGTGAGATATGGTTCCGCGGAAAAGATGTTGCAGAAGCACTTGGTTATAAGAGGCCGGATAACGCAATCCGAAATCATATTAGTGAAGATGACAGGAAAAAAGTCATGCAATACCTGACGCACCAAAACGGGGGGTCAGGTCAGAGGAGGGAGATCTGTATGATAAACGAGCCTGGAGTATATAGTCTGGTATTCTCATCTAAATTACCTATACCAGAGAGGTTTAAGAAATGGGTGTTCAGAGATGTTCTACCATCTGTAAGGAAAACGGGACAGTACACTTCACCTAGGCTTATTGGGAGCCAGCTGTCACTGATGAATGAGGCTGACCTGCATCATCAGGTGATCAGTTATATAAGGAGGTACTACCCAGATGCTATAATCATTCCAGGCTTAGGGGAGAATCAGGACACCGCATCAAAAAGGATAACTAGCTGGAAAAAGGGGTATAGAAGCGGACAACCTGATATTATTATAGGAAACCTGCATAAGGCCTACACTGGTCTGGCTATAGAGTTGAAGACTCCGAATGGTATGGGGACCTGTTCAGACAGGCAGAAGGAGTTCATGGACAATCTGACTGGTAATGGATATAAGATTCTCCTGTCATGTGACTATGATGAGATACATAGATGCATCGATGGGTATATGACAGGGGTGAGGGTAAGGTGTAGATACTGTGGTAGAAAGTTTCATAATAAAGGCACCCTTAGGAATCACTGTAAATATTTCCATATGACTTACTAAACAAATCATACCCCTCTAACAATTCTATAAAGTCGTCTGTAAAATCGATGTACTCATCTGGCAGTTCTGTAAAGCTGCTTAGAAATTTGATGTACTTATCTGTCAGTTCTCTCTCCATATCAATTAGGAGGAAAACCTTGCCTATCAGTTTTTCTATTTGATTACGGATCACTATGATTTCTTTCATATAACTACTATAGAAGATATTTCTCTATAGTGCGTTTAAAATTATTTTCTTAAAATATATAGATATGGTATGTCAAACCCACTTAAAGAAATAACAGTAGGTGAGGGTATTATATCAAGAACGGTTGAGAATATAAACCCACCTGAAGAGATATCAGGTAAGGGTAAATCAGTGGATATGTTTGCGTATGACGATAAGCAGTCATTCGCAAGTCGTAGACGGGATCTGCATGATGAGCTGGGAGTTGTGGAGGCTAGGAGAGCTCTTAAGGGTTATACCAGAGGTCTGGAAATTAGTGTTCTGGATAAGGGTGATCCTGAATCTGAGATAGACCAGACAAGAAGTCTGATCTGCAAAGTGCTTGAGACTGAGATGGAGGATATGGGTGGCATAAAGTTCGCGGAAATGCTGAAGATAAAACTAAAGAAGGAAAAAGATGATGGTGATTTCCTCTTTAGGGATGTCTACTTCGGAAGTAAAGCTGCCGTAGCCATAGACAAAAGTCAACTGCAGGCTTTAACTAGAGTTGGTGGTAAACATATACTAAACATGTATGAGTCGTGGACCTCCATGGGTAGCGGATGGGTTATAGACAGCATCATCAGCCATTATCTTAATGTAGTAGCCTATAGACCATTACAGGGTAGCAGTTATGTAGAACTACCTAAGGAGCTGAGGAACTCTGCGAAGGATTGATAAATATACGGAACACTGATAATGAGTGTTTCAGATGGTGTCATATCAGATACCTAAACCCACAGAATAGGAACCCTCAGAGAATCAGGAAAACTGATAAAGACTTACTACCAACCCTGGACTACACCGATGTGAAATTCCCAGTCGCAAGCAGACAGTATGGTAAAATAGAAGCGCAGAATAGTGTACGCATAAATGTGTTCGGGTATGGGGGTGGGAGGACTTACCCAATCTATGTGTCCAGGAAGAACCATGAACGCTGCATGAACCTACTGCTGATTGATAGGCATTATGTGTTGATTAAGGACTTTAATAAGTTCATGTACCGCAAGACTAAGCACAAGGAGAGAAAGCATTTCTGCATGCATTGCCTACAGTGCTTCAGCTCAGATGCTATACTGTCAGCCCATAGTGAGAACTGTATTGTGGTGAACGGCCAACAGGCTATAAAGATGCCTAAGGAGGGTGAGAACACACTCACATTCATAAACCACCGTAAACAGCTGGAGGTACCCTTCGTTATATATGCTGACTTTGAAGCTGTGGTGGCACATAATAATACACCTAGTCCGGATGATAGTAAATCATACACACAAGAGTACCAGAAACATATAGACTGTGGGTTTGCGTACAAGGTGGTATGTTGTGTTGATGATAGCTTCAGTAGACCGGTGAAGGTGTATAGGGGTGAGAAGGCTGTCTATACGTTTATGAGAAAGATGTTGAAGGAGGTCGCCTACTGCCCAGAGTGTTAAGGAAAAATTCTTTAACAAAGATATGACTATGACTAAAGCTGAGATCGATGAATATGAAAAATCAACAGAGTGCCACATATGTAATAGAAGTTATGTGGACTCAGATATAAGGGTCAGAGATCACTGCCACATCACTGGGAAATATAGGGGACCAGCCCACAGCAAATGTAATATGATCTACAGAATGACTGATAAGATACCAGTAATCTTTCACAATCTAAGGGGTTATGACAGCCACTTCATAATGCAGGAGATAGGTACATTCGGAATGAATATAAATGTGATACCTAACAACATGGAAAAGTACATGTCATTCATGCTGGGACAACATCTGGTGTTTATAGATAGCTTTCAGTTCATGTCCAGTGCTCTGGGACGGCTTGTTGACAACTTACCTAAGGATAAGTTCACGCTGACGTCTGAGGAGTTTAAGGGTGAGGAATTTGAGCTGATGACTCGTAAGGGAGTGTATCCATATGATTACGTGAGTGGCTTTGAAAAGTTTGAGGACACCTGCTTACCAACTATAAGGATGAGTTCTATAGCATCTTGAATGACGAGCACATTTCGGATGATGACTACGCACATGCCCATAAGGTCTGGAGAACTTTCAGGCTTAGGAATATGGGAGAGTATCATGACCTATACATGAAGTCAGATGTGCTGCTGTTGGCTGATGTTTTCGAGAACTTTAGAAAGACCTGCCTGCAGTACTATAAGCTAGACCCATGTCACTACTTCTCCAGTCCCGGGTTGTCTTGGGATGCAATGCTAAAAATGACTGGCGTGAAAATTGAACTGATGACTGACATCGATATGTTCCAGCTTATTGAAAAGGGTCTGAGGGGTGGTACTTCATATATCGCAAACAGGTATGGGGTGGCCAATAACAAGTACATGAAAAATTATGATGAGAAGCTGCCCAGTAAGTATCTTATGTACCTGGACGCTAACAACCTCTATGGATGGGCCATGAGTCAGTACCTACCGACTGGTGGGTTTAAGTGGCTTGATACTGACACGGTGGACTTGAGTAAGTACGGTGATGAGTCTGACCGGGGTTTAATACTTGAGGTTGATCTGGAGTATCCGGATGAGTTGCATGAGAAACATAATGACTTTCCTCTGGCTCCAGAAAAGATCAAAGTTGAATCGGATATGTTGTCAGACTATTGCTATAACATAAAAGATAAGTATAACATATCCATAGGAACAGTCCACAAACTGATCCCCAACCTAATGGATAAGAGTAAGTATGTTCTACATATACAACTTGCGGCTGTATATTGAACTGGGGATAAGGCTAAAGAAAATACATAGAGCGTTGGAATTTGACCAGTCCCCATGGCTAAAAAAGTATATTGACTATAACACACAGAAAAGGACCCATGCAAAGAATGCGTTTGAGAAAGACTTTTTTAAACTCATGAACAATAGTGTCTTCGGTAAGACCATGGAAAACCTTAGGAAGAGGGTGGACGTTAGGCTTGTGACTAGTCCATATAAACTATTGAAACTGACTTCTAAGCCAACATTCGTCAGCAGTAAAATATTTAATAAGAATTTGGTTGCTGTGCATAAAATTAAAGAATGTCTGACACTTAACAGGCCTGCCTTTGTGGGAATGTGCATACTTGATATGTCTAAGACTCTGATGTATGACTTTCACTATAGATACATAGGGAATCTGTATGGACCAAAGGCTAAGCTATTGTTCACCGACACTGACAGTCTACTGTATGAGATCTCTGCTGGGGATGTTTACAGGGACTTCCACTCTGACAGAGATAAGTTCGACAACAGTGACTACCGGTGGACTCTAAGTATCACTTCACAGAAAATAAGAAAGTTAGAGGTAAAGTGAAGGATGAGGCGGCTGGGACTCCAATCGTAGAATTTGTTGGGTTGAAGAGTAAGATGTACTCTTACATGAAAGATAACGACAGAGGAGATAAAAAGGCGAAAGGTATTAAGAAGGCTGTCATAAGTAAGAACATACGACATGACGACTATAAGGATACGCTACTTAGTCAAAAGCAGCTAAAGCATAAGATGAAAACTATAAAAAGCGTTAAACATCAGTTGGGCTCCTATGAAGTCAACAAGATCTCGCTGAGCTGCTTTGATGATAAGAGGTACATACTTGATGATGGGGTTAGCAGCTATGCTTATGGACATAAACTCATCAAGTTTTATGGTCAGATATGTTACAGCGGGTTTGCCTTTATTGACTGATAAAAGTAAACAGAAATTGCCACCTGCAGAAAATATGCAAATTCAGTCTGACGGCAGCTGAAATTATACTTCACATTTGTGTGGGATTCAGTGAAGCGGATATATTTTTGGACACAGACCCATCAGGTTCTATGACTGGAAAAGTGATACATGGAGCAGGGCCCTAAAACGGGATGTTGGTCAGGCGGCAAATTCAGTCTGACGGCAGCTGAAATTATACTTCACAAAATTTTTCACATTTGTGCGGGATTCAGTGAAGTGGATATATTTTTGGACACAGACCCATCAGGTTCTATGATCTGACTGTGGGGAGGTGTTAAGTCCGATGTCTTTGCTGGTGACTGGGACTGACGGTCGGGGATGACGACTTTGACCGCGACTGTGACTGGTGATGGTACCAACGACTTGGACTGACGGTTGGTCTGGCGGTTAGGAAAAGTGATGGTGTCGGTGACTGGATCTAGGGGTTTGACAAAGGGGGTGGTGCCGGCCGTTGGCCGGCCGGGGGGGGGGGTGCCGTTGGTTAGGACTGTAAAGTAAGATGCTATTCATCGATGACTGGGGAAAGTGATGCAGCTGGTGACTGGGGAAAGTGATGCAACCTATGGCTTCTGCCGATGACTGTGGAAAGTGATGCAGCTGGTGACTGGGGAAAGTGATGCAGCTGGTGACTTGGGAAAGTAACATAGCCGGCTACTTGGGAGGGTAACATAGCCGGCGACTTGATCCAGGGGGCTATGATTCGCATTATGCCAAAACCTAGCCGGTCGCCTGGACTATTTCACCAAGTGTCTGACCAAGAGGATTCTGTACTTCTCTATGACTATCACTGTTACTAACCCCTTAGAAACCCTCTAAAGTAAAAACTCACCCCTCAGTCCTACGGCCTTCGCGGGCATCTTACTTTGAGGGATTAGCCAGGGGGAGTGGAAAAAGTGATGGTATGGAGAAGGTACTGACCTGTGGGAAAAATTTGTATTCGACGACTTCCCAGGGTTTTTCAAAAGTGTGCTCGTACCCCCATATCCTATACTACTGGTGTTATTAAATACTAGAGGCTTTTGCATGGGTCACATGACAAATCTAATTATTTTAATACACAATTTTGTTTATTTTTTAATTTCATACTATATTAAATTATGGTAACAATAAAAAGTGGTCCTTTTCTGCTATACTTCTTAGTTTGGTTACTAAAAAGGTTAATACAATACAGTGTTAGATAAGTTTTATAGATTTTGACTATGGTGGCCATCTTGGATGGCTGGTGAAGGGCCACCAAAATGGCTGGCCATAATCAAAATCTATAAATACAGAATATTTCATTTAATTACCCTATTAGGAAACCAAAGTAAAAAAATAATACAGAAATGGACTATTTTTCATTGCTACCATAATTTTATATCAAATTAAAAAAGAATGACAAGCTATGCAAATAATTATAATTAATTATTTGCATACATCATAATTTATTGAAACAATGAAGTATGATATTAAAAAATAAACAAAATTGTGTATTTTGCTATGTTCTTTCAGGCTCTGTAGGTTTCATGTAAATTAAAGATTTTTAAAAGAATGAGATTTGTTATGTGACCAGTGCAAAGCGTCTATTGTAAATTATCCTGTGTCAGAACAGTTGGTAGTTTATAATTTAGTAGAATATTGAATATATAATAGTAGAATATTGGTAGTTTCGAATTTAGGCTATAAAGAACATACTGTAAATAATAAATATCTGTATAATAAATATCTGTATAATAGATACTGAAAACATCTTATGCTTTATACAATTCTCCAACTCAAATTGTTGCAGCAAATGTTTCATGAATTGTTTACACATTCTACAGGGGGAAGTGCAACTGGAGTACGGTGAAATTTTGCCCGTGCTGTTAACTGACCTTTCTGTGGAAGGGAAGCTCTTTGCGCAACAAACACACCTGGATCACCTCGCCTTGATATTCGCACTTTGTCTAATCGTTCAACAATTCCACATCCTGATGGTTGGTTAAATGATGGTAATTCAAAGTCACTGAATCGGGTCTTTGCCCCAGTCCAATAGTAAAATGGCAGATCATGGTCAATTCTCTTCTGAAATTCATTCAGAATTTTTGGCAGCTCACTGAACACTTGTTTAAGATCAAAATTTGCTCCAAGCATTTCATGCAATAGAGAAATGAAACTCTCAACGTCATCAGTTGAGGATGATCTTGGGTGCTCTGGCCTTATATCCCTAAGCGTGTACTCGATCCTACGTAAGGCACGGCTTTCCAAATTAGCTACCAGGCCCACAACCACTTCACGAGTGAACCACATATTCCCTTTATACGCCTACATAAAAAATGTTTTTAATAACATTAAGCCAGCGATTTCGGATCATTTAAAACACACAAAGGCTAACCTTTTTTATTTTTTGTGGATTTCAAAAAGCATAAAAAATAATTTGGAATTAAAAAAAAGAAAAAGTTTGGCCTCACTGGCTGAGGGGTATACCATTCACAAATTAAAATTGTTTGATGTAATAGAGTAAAATAATAAATGTTAATGTTGTATGAAGAAATTTCTTGAATATATACTGTAATTACTGTTTACTTGACCAAGCATAAACCTTGCCAGCATTATTTCAAGCTCTGTTCATCTGTCCTTGGTCAAATCCTTGTTGACCATGTAATTTATGAAAAATATTATTTAAACCAGATATAAAACAATAAAATATTTTTTATTTGAACCTCTCTACAAAACACCAATGAAGACTAACCTGTTTACATCAATGAGGGAGTAGTCCCTGCTTGTTCTGTGCCAAGGAATCCAGTCGTCAAGCATCCAGGACTTCATTTCTTCACAGTGCCTGGATCGCTCATCTTCACTCAAACCTCTGCCATCTACAGCTTTATGCCAATTATGGATTATCCTTAACACTGTAGCTCCTGACTTGTGACCACTCTTTTCTAAGAATGAGATGACTCCAGGTGAAACAAGACGTTCGCAATCAGGAACAGATTGTTTATTCTTACCTATAAGAATACCAATTTTTAAAACAACAGTAAGATCCTATCAATCATTAACAGCCCATAAGATTGTTTGTGGTGATCATCATGTTAGTCCATGATATGGTAAAATTTTATATGATAAGGAGCTTTCTTCAGACTAAAGCTATTAATTTCTTTTTTACCTGTCAGTGCTTCGTATGTTAATCCAGTGTCTGGGTCATGCAGTGCTTCCTTCAAATACCTTAGGTCAAGCCCAGGTATAAGCCCCTCTCGTAGACAGCCAACAATTCGTTTTAGGAGATGATTATGATCCTCTCTATGGTGGACCCGTTCACATGTACACCTTCACCAATTTCAGGTTGATAGAGATGGTTTATGAAATCAGCAGGGTCATCTTCATACTCTTTGAGCTTCAAAACTTCCAGGCGGTATATGTAGATTGCCATTAAGGATTTCAACAATTCAGCATTTGTTTCTTCCCTTCCAGTACTCCAGGGGCATGGGTCATAGGAGAAAGGAAATAGTTTCTTTCTCAAGATGAGGCAAGCACTTTTGAAGGAGATAGGTCACTGCTACATCTCATAAAAGTGTGAATCCATATAATATCTTCAAGGGGAATGGCTCGGTGGCTTTTCAATGGGTTCCCTATTAAATAATAAAATATACTGTAAATCCTTAAATTACTAAATTATTGATTAACATACACTTACATGTAATGTAAGTTAATCAATTTACATGTAATTAGAACTGTGGAGATGGTAATCGGTTCCTATCAAGTTGGGAGAATGAACATAATTATACAGTACATGTAGTTGCAACAATGATATACATCATGAGTGGACGGGGGTGGGGTGGGTGTAGTTATGTTAGGAATAAAAGAGCTACAGCAATCTCTCTCTGACAAGGTCACTGAATCGGGCCAGCTATAACCATCTCAGTCAAGGCACATCATATACTGTACTGTAAATGTAATATGGCTGTTGAAAAATAATTAACTGTTACTAAAATTGCATACCATGTTTGTCCAGTGTTAAACATTGTGAAATATCTGCTGCCTTCATGCCTTTAGCAACTTTCCTCGCTGACTTAATAACTTCAAGGACAGATACTGGCCTTTTCCTTCCAGATGTTCTCAGTGAATTAAATTCTCCATCTGTTGTAAAACCTTAAAAACACAAAAGCATTTATAGAATTTACTCAATACAGTAACACTTTTAAACATACATTATTGCTACAAATACTGCATTTACATACAGTATTGCTACAAATACAACTATTAAGCAGTGGCATAGAAAGTCATTGAGCAGCAGCATAAAGCCCGAAGATTTATGGGAAACAGGGCATATATACTGTAGTAATGATATTTATGCATATGATTGTTATTTCTGGAAAGCATTTTCCAGGGGCACAGAAAACATTTTTGGGAGCAGAGAGAAATATATACAGTACAAATGAAAAACTATGTTCTAGTCTGAAAAGTAAGTTTCTTTTTCTCTTTTTCAAGGGGGGTGGGGGTGGGTGGGCTGGGAGAGTGCTGGGGGGGGGGGAGCAGCAAAAATATTGTCACCTCCCTAAAGCTACGTTTACACACTTAATTGGGCATATTTCTCGTTTAGATGCATGTTAAGCAAGATAAACAGTCAGCAGAATGATCTGTGGGCTCACGTTCTTTACTTCTCTTGCTATTCTATAATTATTACTTAACATCCATCCAAACCTGAAATAAGCCTGATTAATCGCAGTGTGTAAACTTACCTTAAACAAACATTCAAGAACCCTGTTCTCACTCCCTGCTTCTTACAAGTTTAGCTAAATGAGAGCATTTCTCTGATACAAAACCACAATCACCCACAGTTTCCTACACAACCACATTGCCACACACACATGACTACACTGTATATGTAAATGTTTTTACCAACCTACAACATCCATCTCCATTGTTTTCATAGCAGCTTCAACCTCTACTTGAAGATCGCTTAGCTGACAATCTGTGATCGACTTGTATGACAGGAACCTCACAGGCACAGCATAAGGTTTTCGGTTTCGTAATTCATCTGATATCATGAATATGAGCAGGTGACTTGCAGCAGATCTTTTCTTTGCAAACAAGCCTTGGAGGTATTTCAGGAACTTCATCTTAAAAGCCAACAACCAAGTTTTAACTTTGCCCTGATCACCTGTTTGGAGGGATGTCATAGTTTGCAAAAGTTCATCCAGACATTCATTTCCTTGCTTTAACAGCTCTTCAAAACCAGTCACATTCCACGCCAATTCCATTAGTGTTTGTTCTCTTTTGCTAGTACAAAGAAGTGCAGCCTCGTATGCTTTTTTTGCTGATCTGTTTCCTTCTGTCAGAAAAAGGATGTCACCTTCCAATTCAGATTTGATCTTTTTCAGGTGATCTGCCTCCAACCCCATTTTTCGCACAAATGCACATCTGGTTTGGTACATTTTATAGAGTGCTTGCAATTCACCTTTGCCAAGATCCTCATCACCTGACCATTCACCACGCATGCTTTCCTTCAAACCAACACGTACATCACAAGCATCTGCTTTAATCCACCAACGTCCTTTTCCATTGTTTCTTTTGATTTGCTTTAAGGCTTCCATCTAAACAGAATCCACAAATAATAAGTTGTTGTACATTCTTGTCATTATATTATTTACACATAAAAAGACTTTACAGCACATACGGTCCTGCATGTACATTATATGAAGACTGGCTTACAGTAGGTTCGTATTATGTAGAAATTCAAATATTTCTTTTACCAAGTACCATTGTGTCATGTGACACAATTAAATTTTTAAAGGAGTGTTACATAGAAGGTTTAACAATAACACATTACTTTACCTGAACATTAACCGTTCTGGTGAAATTTGAATGCGAAACACGTTTCTGAATTTGTCGCACACCAAGACTAGCTATATTCACCTTGCTCTAAAACAAACAAAAATTTAAAAAAATGAACACCAATATAATTGAGTGAACCATTGCAATAAAAGGATTATGCACAGTGCTGGTAGCATTGAAATCCAACCAAAACATCAGAAAGTTGGTAAACCACTAAAAACATGGACTAAGATTTGGCAAATATTCTTTGTTGAAGATTAAAATAGCAGTTACAGTAACATTGGACATTTGCACTAACTAGTCTTACAAATAATTTACATGAAGATCACCAATCACTTAACCCTTTCAGGCTTTCACTCGTACAGTGCACATGTAAACACACCACTTGTCATTCTTTAGTATTTTACTCTGTCTAACACCAGATGATTTTACTTGTCAGTGGAAGAGCTCCCGGAAAGTCAGGAGTGAAATGGTTAACCCAACCTAAATCGAACAGAATAACAGTATTTTGCTACTGGTATATCTGGACCCTTTGCCATATATATATTTTTTACCTTTAATGGGTCATAAATCCCAGGATCAATGACACATTTTGGTCTAGCCGCTCCAGGATTTGGAACTATACCATGAAGGTGTTCAATGTCCTTTTGCATGTCACAACTGGCAAGTAGTTGATTTTGACTCCCTTGAATGTGAGTCCATAAATGAGGAACGGACTGCAATGGATATTCTGTTGTCGCCATTGGTGAGGAAGGACCAGAAACAGGAAAAGATTCTTCAAATGCAGTCCCACTGTCTGGAACTCCTGCTTGGCTATCATAAATCTGGATACAAGGAAGATCTAAATGCTGTTCTGCAATAGTGGAACCAATCTCAATAATTTCTGCATCTATATAACATACAATAATTATATTTTTATCAATTTTAGGAAACTTGTGCTTTGTCAAAATTTCAGTTCATTTCTGCAAAATAATACTTTGTTAAAATAGTTCATTTATACTATTTAAAACAATTACACAACTCGCCATCATTGCTTATAAGCAATAGTCAATGTTGCTTTTATGCAATGTCAATGAGCATAAATTATACTGTAGTCAACAAGGCTGCTATAGACAACTTGGGCCTCATTTTCTAATATTGTAAATTAGTCTGCAATTATCATTCTAATAATTTTACATATTCCTCTACAGTGTAATTCAAATCTACAACAGAATTTACCAAAGTTTATAAATTCCATCTACTGTACCTTCTCCATGTTGAACCAATGCATCATCCATTTCATCAGTTAAGTTGATACCACTCGTCTCCAAAGCATTCTCCAAAATATTACATGATTTGGGATCAGGGTCACTTTCTTGCACCTCATTACCTTCATCACACTCATCACACTCATGTAAACATGCCCATTTGTGTCCAAAATGTGCAAACATAGTCTCCAACCACTGTCCATAATGTGCCTCGATGCCCAACTTTTGTGTTCGATTTTCAGCAAAGAACCGTAAATTGTAGTCTATTAAACCAAATGGCATTCGATCTAATGGCATCCTTGTCTGCATGCCAGGATCTTTTCTTTCAAAACACTTTGGCATGCTATACAGCAGATTTTTCTTTTTTGCAAAGAATAATGTTTTCATTGCATCCAGACTGATGTTTAGGAAGTCTGATTCAATAAACTTAAAAAGGTCCATGCCACCAGACTCAATTACAAACAACTTGTACAAGTAATTTACCAACTGTAGTTTCAATCTTGACGACATGGTGGATTTAAAGGCTGCAACAAAATTCTAAACAATGTCACCAGTAAGATGCTTCGTTTCAGTTGAACTGCTGATTGGCGATGCTTTGAAAATTGGTGATAGACTATCATGGTGATATGTTACATTGTTCGGTGTATCAGGTACTTCACTGCAAAAATATATGGAATCCTGGAAATAATCTATGCCCAAATCCTCTTCCGCCTCTTGCAGAGTATCATACTTCTTGGTCAAATGTTTCAAGACACGGGTTCGGCATGATTCCCCTTTAAAGTAGACAACAATGTGTAAGAATTTTTTTAAGTTGCAAAAATAGTAAGAACTTTCTTTAATAACATGGAACACATGTTAAATTTACAAAAACAATCTAACACATGGGCAACCTCATCCAGTTCCTTCATACTAAATAATCACAATTAAGACCAAGAGACATTCAATTTAACAAAAACATTATCTTTGATCTTACCAGCGCGAGAGGTGTTACAAGTATTATTTATGGTCTCTGCACATTTTTGCCAAAATTTAACGTCTTTAGTAGCAGGCCATTTGTTTTCCCAAGCGTCATCCGTATAAAGGCATATATACTGCACCAAAGTTTCTGTTTCTTTCTCAGACCAAGGAGTCTTTTTGTTCGAATGTTTTTCTCTGGTTTCTGAATTTTCGAATAAGTTCTTTCTTGACCTGGGTTCGCTTGGGGGTCGGAGTACTTTTGGTTTCGATTTTCCAGGAGTGTCACCTGCAGGAAGGCCAATTGATCGCTTGGATGCCATCTACATCCTGTCAAAAATTCACATTTTCAAATTAAAAAAGAAGGATGATCGAACGGGGTGCTTTTGGTGCTTTAATATTTTCTAGCAGCTTAGGGCCTACACTACATGTCTCGCTACTTAAAAACACAAATGGCAATAATATTTTAGCATAAAAAGCGAAACAGCTTACACCACTCAAATTACATCTTCGATAGTGCCAAAAGACAACTAACATTTGTAACTTCTGAAATTCGTATTATAACTCAATTTTACATTATATACCAATGCAGCACTAACAAATGGTAGCCTGTCTTTCGTATTACATAGAATAACTCACAATCAAACACTTTAGAAATTTATTATTAATAAATTTAGGTTAATGCGAGGGAGTAAGAGATAATGTATCTCCTGCCTCAAAGCGATCATTAAGTGTAGTTCCTGTGACAGGTGAACAAGGTCAGATGCAAAAGCCAGATAAATAAAGTGCATAAAAACATGAGCCAAAATGGATAAAGCCGAACCCAAACCTTTATCTAAAGATTCCCCCTTATCAAAACAAAATTCCCCCTTGAGGCAATGATATAAATGAATGCGGCAAGGGTGACGGTGGTCATTCTATCACAGACTCACAGTCAGAGAGCTCACTCAAATCGTTCTGTAAAATAGCAGTTTAAGTTTTTGGGGATTTTTATAATTCATCATCTGACTTGCATGGTCCCCGGCTTAATGAAATCCAATCGCCTGTCATTTTCAAGCAAACCATCACAACTGAAGGCTCTGGTATGCAACCACAAGACCCGCATCAGCGAAAAGTATTTGTGAGTATGTTCCTTGGTTTCCCGTCCCTAGCATATATATACTTGTGTCTTTACATCGCGAGAACTTTGGGATTACTTCCTTAAATTTCTTCCTTTATAATACTAGACCTCGAGAATAACTTAATGCGGTCAAATGACTCGGCCGGCTTAATAATACTTGTCGACAGCCACTCCAGTCTCGGTCAGTCGACGATAAATATAAGGATACAAAAAGAAAGAAAAGAATAGTATATATTTAAATAATGAGGCAATCTCACAACTGTTCGAAACCTTCGATATCCTTCAATGGTTCTCAACTAACGCGTTAATTTCTGACACTAAACCCTTCAACGCATGATCATGAACGGCATAACTGCCCCATTCGAGGTCTTATTGTCATTTCATTACCCTCGGCTACAAGCCCAGATACAACAAACCAAACATCATCTGTTTCTCAAAATATCCAGCAGTTCAAACCCAACTTTAACTTGTTATGCGGCGGCTACCGTGACCGACGAAGGAATATCACTAAGACCGTCGAAAGTCCTGCTAATGGAAATTATCGAAAAGCACGTACGGAACGGCACAGTGACAGTGCCGCTTCACAATTTTAAAGAAATGTCTCTGCGCGCGCCTTGATAATATTTATACCTTGGCGATCGGCGACGTCATTGCAGAGTCCCAGCCTATTAGTTTCTTTCTGTTTCACCCTCTTACGATCTGTTATTGCACAACCCTTTCCTTTGTTGTTGTTGTTTGTTTTGTTTTTTTGCGTGTTTTTCCTGTGTTTTGCTCTGCTTTGCTTTGTCCCCTTTTTCTTGTTTATACCAATATTAGATGACAGTTAATATTAAAAGCCAAGACAGAAGGCCCGTTGCCACGGCGATACACAGAGATTAAAGCAAAGACTCTCCTGAGACACTCACGTAAGTTCAGAACATAACCGCAATTGACGCAAAACGCACGGCGTTATTTTTGTTCAGTTCCGCAATAGCCTATTCTATTTTATCCAACATCGTTGATCGATCGTCACCCCTAGACAGTACTCAACAAACCATGTGTAAAAATTACAAATCCAATAATAATCAAGAACCAATTTCCTTACGTGATGCATTCTATTACAGTAACTATTGCTTGGCGTTGTTTCGCAAGATATTGACACTCGGCACAAAATTTGTAACATAATTGCTTTGTGGAGAAGCTGCTGGTTTCGTCTTGGCTCCACCCAACTTTTTCCTGTTATTGGGTTTTCCCACAGGGTTTTTACCAGCGTCAGGTTTTTTCTGGCCTCCCTGACATTCCAGCAAGTAAGCTTTGAGTGTCGGTATTTGCCTAACACACGTTTTCCCCAAGCCTCGTCTCACACTTAGGTAGTATAACTAGCGTCAACTGCGGTCATTATGTTAAACTGACTAAATTTGTAGCAATTATCGAACTATATACAGTACTCCTAATCCAAGTCCATAAATATTTCTACTTTCTAACTATTACTAGATTAAGATAACCACTTTTACTACTATACAAATCCAAAACCTTCAGTGGGGGAATTATCACTGCGTTCAATTCGTGGCAGGAAGTGCTGTCATCCTTATCACTTCACAGAAGTGCTGTGCCTCACACACTTCACCCACGTGAAGGATTTGGATGTGGTAAGGCATTTTCTGACCTACAAGTGCTGAGCACCCCTCAGACTTCGTCAATGTCTCTCTCTAAAATGGGCAATCCCCATTTTAGGCCGCCGGACAGGACACCCTCCTCCCGGTTCAGTTACTTCCTCGCTATCTCCTTTTGCCACAATTCATTACAATCAATGCCTCTGTCTCAGTTTGTATAATTAAAATACGACCGTGTTCATTAATTTAGAAATTTATTATTAATAAATTTAGGTTAATGCGAGGGAGTAAGAGATAATGTATCTCCTGCCTCAAAGCGATCATTAAGTGTAGTTCCTGTGACAGGTGAACAAGGTCAGATGCAAAAGCCAGATAAATAAAGTGCATAAAAACATGAGCCAAAATGGATAAAGCCGAACCCAAACCTTTATCTAAAGGTTCCCCCTTATCAAAACAAAATTCCCCCTTGAGGCAATGATATAAATGAATGCGGCAAGGGTGACGGTGGTCATTCTATCACAGACTCACAGTCAGAGAGCTCACTCAAATCGTTCTGTAAAATAGCAGTTTAAGTTTTTTGGGATTTTTATCCCACCCACCACAACCCCTTTTGTAACAACATATAAATAGTCGATACTTATAGAAATTATAATAGTAAAAAAAAATAAAAATAAAAAAATGTAATAATTTAATTATCTAATAAATGAGTGGCAGGAAGTGCTGTCATCCTTATCACTTCACAGAAGTGCTGTGCCTCACACACTTCACCCACGTGAAGGATTTGGATGTGGTAAGGCATTTTCTGACCTACAAGTGCTGAGCACCCCTCAGACTTCGTCAATGTCTCTCTCTAAAATGGGCGATCCTCATTTTAGGCCGCCGGACAGGACACCCTCCTCCCGGTTCAGTTACTTCCTCGCTATCTCCTTTTGCCACAATTCATTACAATCAATGCCTCTGTCTCAGTTTGTATAATTAAAATACGACCGTGTTCATTAATCATTGTTAGTATAAATAATGTATGAACTTACCTCTCTTCGTGAGTCACTTCGCCATGTTTTCAACAATTTGCGAAAAATTTTGCTACTACAATGCATTGCGGTCGTAGTGCGCACACCGCCTGGGATGACTAACTGATTTAATGAAAGTTGAACATATCAAAGCAAAACTTAGATCTGGTTGTAAAAAAATATTGTTTTTAGGAGGATTCGTTCAAAAGTAGCAAGCACTTAAATGGCTTATGGCTTCCCTATGTCTACATGTTTTGCGAAGGCAGAATTATTAGTTAACAGCTCAAAATTACATTTATAATAGAGTGTGAGATAAAAACAATTCAATAGAATCGGATCCCAGAAAGAAGTATTAAACAGACCACGTTTCAGTCGAAAATTTGGAAATACAGCGAAAAAAATCGCCAAAGCCCATATGCAAAGTCAATATAATGAATAACATCAACATAAGCTTATAAAGGAAGTGTTTTAATAAGGTAGCTTTTAATAGTTAAACTGACTTATGGTTTGGACGAGCGAAGGGAAAGCACGAAAACATGAAGCTGTATATTGTTTAGGTTATTAAGACAATAAGAATCCTACCGTTTATAACTTTAACACTGAATGATCACAACCACTGCGCAATTCAGATCGAGTTTTGTTTACCATACGGCGTTTGGTTTCTTCAGATTCTCTGACCGGCTGTTTGTATCCTTTTCTTCGTTGTTCTCTTATATTTATTACTCAGGCTACCTGTGGTAGGCCGAGTCTAGGTTTCGGCTCGGTTTTTTGGGGGGGTTTTTTCCTTCTGTGTCACGCTCTTAGCTTACTCCGCAGGCTTCTCTAATCAGAAAGCGCAGGCTCAAGTCAAGTGCGCATTTAACTTATTCCGCCGTCTCGATCAAGACAAACATAAGACTTTGCGAAACTAATGCGTGCATGCCAAATGCTTTCTTTCTTTGCTTTCCTGATGTCTGATCAAGTCTTTCTCCTCTCGGATGTGTTTGTGTTTTCACAGACATAGTTATTGGTCAGTAATGTCGCTGGCAAGTATCTTGATATTATATACGCTTACGATCTCACACGCCGTATACATGAAGCTGTGTTGACATTTAATACCCGAAGAGACTTGACATATGAACGCTGTACATGTGTGGAAATAATGCTTTCTTTCTTAGCTTTCCTACTGTCTGATGATCAGAGTCTGATCAAGTCTTTCTCGTCTCGGATGTGTTTTGCGTGTACAGACATAGTTTGATATTGGTCAGTAATGTCGCTAGCTGTGTTGATATTTAATACCCGAAGAGACTCGACATATGGACGCTGTGTACATGTGTGGAAATACGTTACAGGCAATCGTGTTTTGTGTATTGCAAATTGCGTTTTCTATCGGAGATTGGATTGTGTTTTGACTTTTGTCTGTGACCTGAATGTGTTTAGACGGCGGCTTTAGATCTTAGCACTGCATGTGACAACCTGCGCGTGATTTTGCAGTAGCCCGAGTGAACGCTTGACCAGGCGTCTTGTTAAAGTAGAACAGGCTCCATTTCGTTAAACGAAAGCAAAATACTGACAGATTTAATAGTTTTCTTCGTCGCAAGTCACCAGTGTCCAACTATTCTTACCACGTGACACCGTACCAAACATATATATATATATATATATATATATATATATATATATAAATAAAAATAAATAAACAAATAAATAAATAAATAAACTATTTCCAGATTTCGTCTCCCTCGCTTTTTCTACACGCGTGTAAAATGGACTCCACGCGTGTCGAGATTAGCACCCTCACCGGGGTCAACCTCATACCCAGGCTTTTCACCCGCCTCGCCGAACTCGCGTGGTAGACGCTGATCACGTGATCTGCTAAAATCTAGCAGATTTTTAATTAGCGTTGGCATGTTAGTTTAGGGAGGAGTGACAAAGGCACAATTACAAGTTTTCACCTTTGTTTATACAAATAATATATTACGTCTGGCGTCGTCGGACTGGCGCCTGGCTGTCTGATCGCAAAATATCTGTTAGAATGAAACCAACAAAAAACAAACGTACTCAGTGTTTATAACAAAACATATCTCCTGCTTTCTTCTGTGATGTACGTTGTCAAAGATCATATCGAAGCCAAAAGTTAAAGAAACCCCGACGCCCCGAAGAAGATATAGCAATCGTCTAATGCACCGTCGAATACTCGTGTATAGACTTTGTCGTCGCAGTGTTGGTGATGTGAAGTATCTTAAAAATGTGTACAACAAGCAAATTTTGAACTGCTTTATTCGGCCGAAATGTTTTACCGCCAAAGACTTCCTCGCGACGATTACAACATTTCACAAAGTTCAAGACGTAATTGGTTTGCGTGAGCTAAACTGCTTTCTCTTGCACTGAAATGCATTGACATTTCAATCTCTGCCCGTATAATCGCGGCGAAACGTGCCGAAAAAAGCGATTCGGCAAAGATTGCAACTATACAACATCAAGCCGATTGTCCTTTCAGTCACATTTGTCATCAACAGAAACTCAGGTAAATACAGTTCTTGAATCGAGCCTTTCATTCTTTTTATTAAACGTTATAGTTCGCCTAAATGGCTAAATCTAATATAAGATTTTAGAATACGAGTATAAAACTGGACTTGTGTTGTAGCATTGATTGTGCAGCTTACTAAAGCTTACCACCCCTCCCTTGATATAAAATTCGTTTAGGCGCACGTGACCAGCCGGAGAGCGGAGATAAGACCCTGGGTACTGTAGTGTAGTGATGTGGCAGGTCGACCTCACATCCAAAATTAAGGATTATCCTTAATTGTCAACTCGCCTAGAATTAAGGATAATCCTTAATTTCATACCAAACTATTTTGCCCAATTTGTCAGATTTGCTAATCGGCGCGCCTTCTGTGTGATCGGTCAGCGTAAAATCCAATTATCACCAATAAACACCAATATGATATCCCGCATGGCTGCCGCAAAGCGTGCCGTGCCAGGCCAAACATTTTGTAATTGTTAAACAAAGGAGAAGCTCTACCAGGAATATTCTTACAAAGTGAAGACAGAAAAAAACTGAAGCAGATCCGAATTAGCTTTACAAGATTGAGGTGTGTATTGTCACTTCTGTTTTAAATACTGTATATTTTAGACTATATCACGATATAAATCACGAATAAATCTGTGAAGGTCTGAGGGACAGACGGTCAGTATTGAAGCCATTATTAAAACTTATGAGTCAACTTGTTTTTTGCCATTTTATACATGCACTTCTCACTTCTAACTCCCACATAAAAAGTCAGGTAATTGTTAAATCTATCAATATTAACAATAATCCTCCACCGACGTCTGAATATTGACATTTCATACAGTTAAACAAAAATTATTTATACAACACCCTACTACAAGGGCAAATCTTAAAATATCTTTTATTTCTCTGTGAAACATTTTCGAAGTCATCAGTACATGTAATATACTCATAATATACTGAGCGATTGCAACCAGTTTGCTGCTGTGACTGTGAATTGAGTGCTATTTAATAGTTTATTAGTATCAGTACAGTACTATACATAATTATTACCATTCAAGTCACAGTAGCAAGCTGGTTGATCACTACAAAAATAGTCTAATAAAATTCCACCAATGACAACACATTTACAACTGCTGCTCAATTTCTCTTTAAAACAGATAACTGTTCGTGACCTGGAGAACAACAAAGTTAAATTCCATTATGTTGGATATTCTGAGGAATTTAATGAATGGCAAACTGCACATATTTGTTGAGTCACAGTGACATATTTGTTGAGTCACAGAGACATATTTGTTGAGTCACAGAGACATATTTGTTGAGTCACAGAGACATATTTGTTGAGTCACAGTGACATATTTGTTGAGTCACAGAGACATATTTGTTGAGTCTTTGCCTGAAAGATCACCTGGCACTTTGTATGATTACAGTCGTGGTAGTTGGAAAGTGAAAAAATAAGAGATCTGTCATTGGTAGCCACAAACTAAACTAGCATTTATTTAAACTGGATAACCCTATCGGTTATACTAAACTGTTCTCCCTAGAGGTCGAGGAAGAACCATCCCTTATTGGTCCAGTAGCACTGTAGCAGTGTTAGTACAGGAGGAAGCAGGAGTATCCAGAGGAAAACTGTAGTGTTTGGTGGAGTCAAACTGGAAGCACTCTTCTGAATCTCGCATGCCTTAGTTTATATAGTATAGACAAAACTATAAAATCAAATACAACATAATAGACTCAGTCATTACTTGTCCTATACTGTAAGTTGAATCACACAGTTACATAAACAACAATAAAAAAACATAAGCTGTTTGTAAAGCAACTGGTTTATGCTATTTAGTTTAACCAGTTTAAAGCACTGTTTTATTTGCAAATTGAAATGGGGTTGGAAACATACACCATCCTCATTGCCGCTATTTCCTTTTAGTCTGCGACTTCATACCATCAAATTCATCATCTATAGCTACAGATAATTTTACAGCAAGTAATAAAATGAGTACATGTAATACTTGTCAATAAACGCTAGCAGAAGTCGCACTGCTCCCTCAATCTCTAATATATTATTTTCATCTCTAAAACAGTATATTCTTTTCGAGCAAGAATATCTTTTTTAAAAATGCGCTGGATGTGCCACCACTAACTAAATTTATAATAAATACCGAACAAATAGCGTTAGAAGTTAATCCCAAGAAAAACTAGCTAAATTTCTTATTATAAACAAACACAAATCAGCTACACTATTAAACACAGAAAAGTATACTTATCTTTGAGGTTTGTACCGTTCAGTGATCCAGATGAAGATGACGTCAATCTCGGCCTTGCCTTTTAACCACGTTATGTTCAGGTCCAAAGTGACATGGACTTTTTTCAGTCAAATAAAACAAAACTTATATCATTCTATTCGCAAAATATCGAACTACTCAATGCCGAGTGAACAAAATCGATTACGCGCATGAGTAGAACGCTACGCCGCTGTTAGTAAGACCGTCTGTTCATTCACATATGTAAACACTATGAAAAACCGGCTGAACCCAAAACTTTCGTTTCCATTTTGACATGGCGAAATTTCGGGATAAAAAAACAATGAATACATGGGCATGTTGCTAAAACCCTGTAATTTTATAATCCGCGTGAACAAACTTCATTTATCGCAATCGTTAGAAGAAATAACGGAAAACATACAGATTTTAGCACATATTTTGATAGTTTTCCGATCAAATATCAGGTGTAGGCGGGGCTACGGATTATCATATACTATTTCTCACAAATAGTTTGACATGTAAATGAAAACTCATCCCCCATACCCCCAACCCCTAACCACAACCCCCCAGTAGCCCTAAACCTAACCAAAAAACCCCCGGACCCTAAACCTAACCAAAAAAAACCCGGACCCTAAACCTAGTCACAACAGTAGCTTAAACCGGACATATGGCGGCGGAAGTGACGTCATGCTTTCATACCGGAAGTGAGGTGTGCGCACAGGCTGACGTCACAGGTGTGCGAAGGGTGTGCGCACCACTGACCTATATATTTAACTGGACTGCGGGTGCTGGTCAAAAATGTGTCCGCATTTTCACTTTCAAAATGGCGGCATTTATGGGTCCTTCTGCTAATGGTAGCGACCACTGACATGTACTTATCGTAGAAAAACAGAATATTTTTGTAAATACAAAGCGATCTTCTTACTTTATTAATAAATCGTTCCTATGCGAGGGCTTCCCCAGAGGTGAATAAAATCGTCTGGCGTTAGCCAGAATAAAATACTAAACACCAAATCGGACAGAAAAGAGTTAGAGAAAAATTGTTCTTGTGAAGGCTTCCCCAAGAGATGAATAAAATCGTCTAGCGTTATTAGCCAGAACAAAATACTAAAGAGGAAAGAGCAATAAATTCGAACAGGAAAGAGTTAATGCATGCAGGTTGGTCATTGTTAATTTCTTGTGGAATTGTTAATTTCCTTTCCCTAAAAAAAGCGAAATACCGAACATGTCCAAATCATAATAGCGGCCGCTATTTTGAATTTTTTCCCCGTATGTATTATAATGTCTTCTCCGAATGTTTTCTCGAGAAATAAACCACTGTAGAAGCTATCAAATATACTGGAAGAAAGATAATTCATCTGGCTACAACATATGTACAGTTTATCCGACCAAATAGCTTAGTTTTCGTAAAAAAAGCGAAATACCGAACATGTCCAACACGAACTAGAGATCTTAGGTATCGGTCAGCGACCTTCACCATTAGCAAAAGGACCCATAAATGCCGCCATTTTGAAAGTGAAAATGGGGACACTTTCCTAACTCAATGGTAATAGGAGCACGCAGTCCAGTTAAATATATAGGTCAGTGGTGCGCACAGGCTGACGTCACAGGTGTGCGCACAGGTGTGCGCACAGGTGTGCCAAAAGGGAGATAAAGAGGGTTTGACGAATACGGAAATGTATGCATTTTAAGGCGAAACATTGAGACGCGTCTAGTAATTAGCACCGTTTGGCTGAATTAAAGGGGTGTGCGCACATGATGTGACGTCATTAGAGGTGTGCGCACAGGTGTGATGTCATAGGGGTTTATCTGTTATTTGATTGGTTGGAGATAATTATAAATTAAGGAAACGACGAGAAAGAAACGTCATGTGGTTATTTTCAATGGGTACCTGAACCAGCAAAGTCGTCCCGCGTTGAAGAGCCGTTCATTTTTGTGAGATGAGAAGATGAGCACATGCTCATAACTGCTCTGAGCACTTGCTCATTTGCTCATAACTGCTCATGAGCACTTGCTCATTTGCTCATAACTGCTCATGAGCACTTGCTCATTTGCTCATATGGCCCGATCAGGCCCGATGGCCCGATTGCTGACTAGACGTCTAAATGTCATTTTATGAGTTATATTACACTGAATTACTTACACCGATGTTTTATAAGTTTATGTACACTGAATTACTTAGACTGAAGTTTTATAAGTCTACGTGAGAATTTTCTACCATAACTAAACACTTAAGTATACTGTTCAGGTTTTTACGTTGTTTGTTTATGTAAATGGTTACACGAGAAAGAAACGTCATGTGGTTATTTTCAATGGGTACCTGAACCAGCAAAGTCGTCCCGCGTTGAAGAGCCGTTCATTTTTGTGAGATGAGAAGATGAGCACATGCTCATAACTGCTCTGGGCACTTGCTCATGAGCAGTTATGAGCAAATGAGCAAGTGCTCAGAGCAGTTATGAGCAAATGAGCAAGTGCTCAGAGCAGTTATGAGCATGTGCTCATCTTCTCATCTCACAAAAATGAACGGCTCTTCAACGCGGGACGACTTTGCTGGTTCAGGTACCCATTGAGAATAACCACATGACGTTTCTTTCTCGTGTAACCATTTACATAAACAAACAACGTAAAAACCTGAACAGTATACTTAAGTGTTTAGTTATGGTAGAAAATTCTCACGTAGACTTATAAAACATCAGTCTAAGTAATTCAGTGTACATAAACTTATAAAACATCGGTGTAAGTAGTTCAGTGTACATAAACTTATAAAAGTGTCCAATGCACATTGTCATTGTGATCATTAATCCAAAAAGAAAGTTAATTTAAAATGGCTTGGTAATCAGAAAAACCTGAACTCTGTCTCAAATCCATCAGAAAGTTAAGAGTTGCCTCATGATCTTTTCCAAAATCTTTAAAATGTTCCGCCGCTTGTCCATGGTAATTTTTAAAAAAATCTTTATTAATTTTTTAAGGATTTACGTAAAGGTGTGCGCACACCCCTAATGACGTCAGCCTGTGCGCACACCCTGTGACGTCAGCCTGTGCGCACACCCCTATGACGTCACTTCCGGTCCTGTTCGTGTGGATTAACCTACTTTAGTGGGTCAATCCCTTTTTATCTGCCACCATCATCAACTTTTTCTGATACTCATGAAAATCTTAGACCATGGCTCTATTTTCTCTTATACAGTACTTTTTTTGCTAATTTTTGTTTTATAATCTGTAGATCCAGGTTTGGACAATCACTACCTCTCATGATCAGTGCTGGTAAAATCTGATGTTTCTGATATATTTCTGGAAGATAAATCTAAAAACCTGGAAGTTAAATTTACTTTCACAGCTGTCAGCATGTACACAGAATGTTGGTGGAGTCACATTGTTATCATGCATGTACTGTATATCAATACTATAGAACAATCATGCTGTCCTTTCATTGAACATTGTCTACACTGATGGTCTGCAAACTATGGTCACACCCCAAAAGCAGGGTACAAAACATTTTCACAGGATTTTGTCAGAAGTCAAACGACTTAGTTTTTCAGCATTTGCCGACAAACATTGGTCAAGTTAACCCAGTTGTCTGTTACCCAATGTTAGTAGACATGAAATCCCCAAATGCAAAAGTATTTTTTGTTCGCTACTTTCACAAGTTCATGTAATTATAGTAAATGGTTACATATGTACAATGGTTACTAATTTATCATGAAATCAATCATGGCACAATGCTTGAAATTGTGCAGTGGGTCATCAGCTTAAAAGTTTGTGGACTGTTGGTCTACACATACAAATAGCTCAGCAAAAACAATTTCAACAACTTTCTAATCACTAATTAATGCTGTAATTATTAGTCAATGCTTACGACGTCAACAACTTTTTTTTGGAAATCAATGTTTAAAATGTTCTTCATCCCGACCTGTAACATACTCTCTTCTAAACCTTACTGCTACTGACCTTAATCACTTAATCTATTGTATTTGTTTACATGATTATCCTGAATTGTGAAGTGGTCTAGAATTCCAGATAATCCTGAATATTAAAGAAAATGAAAGCCAACCCTGACCCCCACCTCACAGTAACCCTAAATGTAACCACAACACCCCAGGGAGAAAGTTCCACCTCTCAGACCCTGACCACAACACCACTACTGTTTTTTTGTTATATGATTTTAGTTTGACATCCCACATGTGGGACAGAAAAGTCCCTAGGCATCAGGATCATCCTGACGCTTTAAATTTACAATTCAGAATAGTCCTGCACCACATTCAGCGTTCGATCTGATCTTCCTCGGCCCACTCCCACCTCTTTGCTCGTGCGTTATAGAGACCTCTGCACTTTCCACTTTCCAGTAGCCCGAGTGCACACCTGACCCAGGTGTCTTGTTGAATTTAAAAAAATTGCATTGTAAGTGCGACTTCGATTGCGCTGATCGGCCAATTAATAATAATAATCCATCCTGACTCACGGATAGCAAGAGACTCACAAATTATAATGAAAGAATTAATGAAAGGGCCTAACGAAAGAGGTAGAGGAGACTCTGGAAATGCCATTTCCGACGATCTAGAGACTCCAAATTTTCAAAATTTTACCGCTCGGCACCAACAATGGTGGCGCCTCGTGGGAGTCGGCCCCCCTAAGTTTATCAAGCTTCCTACGCCCCTGTACTGTATTCTAGTGTTTCTGATTCAGATCATTGAGTTCTTTAGAATTCGCCTAAATCGTGCACGATAAGGACTGTGAAATCAAGCAAGTTCAAACGCTTTTGGAAGTACTATGCTAAGGACAAATGAGGACCTTTACAGTATGTTTCAAATTATTATGCAAAGTGGCATTTTTCAAATATCTTTAAAAGTATTTGCTTTGAGCCGATCAAAGTTTCACAATTTGTTTATTACACTTTAACCGACATTACATATTGATTTCATTTGGATATGTTGACAAATAAAGCAGTCGTGACGTATTATGCAAAAAAGGTGCTTTTATGATGTACCAAATTATTATGCAAATTGCACTAGTTGAGGTAGAAATTGGCGAAAGATGAGTAAGCAGAAAGATCTGACAGAAGAGGAGAAGAGAAATATAGTTCAACGTCTCGCTCAGGGTAAAAAATCAATCGAAATTTCAAAAGAACTTTGCCGTGACCACAGAACTGTCAAGCGATTCATTGCCAACAGCAACAAGGCAAGGAAAAGAAGCGACAAAGGTGTGAGTCGAAAAATATCAAGACGGCAACTATCCACAATCAAACGAGGAGTAGCGAGGCATCCGCTTTCAACGAGCAAACAAATTTTTGAGGTCGCTGGAATCCAGGGAATACCTAGAACATCTCGATGTCGCATTCTCAAATCGGTTGCCAAAGCTGTTAAGCCGAACATTCGCCCACCTTTAACCAACCGACACAAAATTCAACGGATTGAATGGGCTAAACGTTATATGAAGACCGATTTCCAAACGGTTCTTTTCACAGACGAGTGTAGAGCAACCCTTGATGGCCCTGATGGTTGGTCCAGAGGATGGTTGGCTTATGGTGCCCAGAAACCAACGAGGTTAAGACGACAACAAGGTGGTGGGGGTGTTATGTTCTGGGCTGGTATATTAGGCAATGCGATGGTTGGTCCATTTAGAGTGCCAGAAGGTGTGAAAATGAATGCTGCCACCTACGCAGACTTCCTGAAGCGGAACTTTATTCCATGGTATCGCAAACAACGAGTAGCATTCCGAAGGAAGATTATTTTCATGCAAGATAATGCACCATCACATGCTGCACGTTTCGCAATTGCATACCTATGAGATGTTGGCTTCAAAGATGAAAAGTTGATGATATGGCCAGCATCATCTCCGGATTTGAACCCCATAGAAAACCTTTGGAGCATATTGAAGAAGAAAATTTACAGTGGTGGTCAACAATATATGTCAAAGGATGATCTGTGGAAGGGTATCTGTGACGCAGCAGAGAGTATCGGAGCAGATGAAATTCAAAATCTCACCAAATCTGTCGATGGTCGTCTGGTAGACCTCTTGTCAAACATGGGAACATATGTGAATAAATAAGTAGAGGACGAACATATGTGTGTTGCGTATCAAGCTTGCATTTGTTTAAAACCTGTTAATATTAAGTTGTAGACTTCAGTGTGTTTGAGTCACCTTTTAAATAGTGTTTTTGGTCACTAGAATGTAATTTAGAGTTTGTATGCATAATAATTTGGTACATCATAAAAACACCTTTTTTGCATAATACGTCACGACTGTTTTATTTGTCAACATATCTAAATGAAATCAATATGTAATGTTGGTTAAAGTGTAATAAACAAATTGTGAACTTTGATCGGCTCAAAGGAAATACTTTTAAAGATATTTGAAAAATGCCACTTTGCATAATAATTTGAAGCATACTGTATGTGCTCTCGAAGTAGACTGACTCATGCCGAGCGCAACGCGAGTCGGGCACTTCGCATCGCCCGTAACGTTATTCAATTTGGCCAATTTCTAGAACCTCCTTGCAAAGATTACTATGGCTAACACTATGGATAGTGGCACTTTCAGTGCAAAAATAAGACGAGCTAGGGAAGTACTTTGTCGTCGAAGTAAGCAAACGTTTTTTAGTTATAACTGTTCCTTAGTCCATGCTGAAGTCAAATGGAGTCGGGCAAAGGGGAAAGATATCACCGTTTAAGCAAAATTTGAATTATTATGTGCTCTCATTATTTACTGTTGAGAATCTCCATTATTATGATCCTTAATACGCACGCGCGCCACCATCTTGTCCCAAATTTCTGGTAATGTGCAAGTTCACTCAGTTCTCACAGAGTCTGTGTTTGTCAGTCTAATCAACAATTTCGTCAGAATGATAGTTATGATACGCACAAAATTTGCAAAGCGAAGATCACATCAAACCCAAAATACAGCCTCCGTGCTTAGCTGCGCTCAAACTGTAACAAGTAACTTGCTTTCAATAAATCAATAATGTACAATAATTTACAAGTAACTTCCAACTAATTTAGCTGTTAAATGTGAAAATGAAGTGAGCTGTTCGGCTTGAGCAATATGTCAGAATTTAAATGCATGGTGTAAAATAGACTTGTGTGTTTTGACATAGTTTAGTTCATCTGAATAAGTAATTTCAGTCTGGGCTGGCATAAAGCTAGTCTAGTTGATAGGTTGATTGCTTTTTGTAAACATTCCTTGGGAAACGTAATTATGCATAGTTTTGTGCAGTTATGATCAAATATAGTTTCAACGGGAGTGACAACAATCCCAGTAGGGCCGCCATTACGATGAACTTCTCCAATGGGACTGCCATTACTCAGAATAATTTTGCATACTAAATGAAATTGCTAAATTATTACACCCAGTATTTCTGGGTGATCTGACTAGCCAATTCCAAAGGCTTTTCCCACCCTCCCAATTTAAAAAAGGTCATGGGAATGAAGTGGTGGATTATTACACTTTGAAGCCTGATGAGGAAGGAGTCTTTACTAATAGTATTTTATTCCAGCTAATACCAGATGATTTTATTCAGCACAGGGAGAGGTCCAAAAGTATTAAAACCTATCTCTTCCACACTTTGAAGCCTGACAATGAGATCTTAGTATTTTATTTTATTCCGGCTAACACTACATGATTTTATTGAGTACATGGAGAGGTTCGGGCCTCAAAGTGTTAACCCTTCCAGGGCTGGAGGCAAATAATATTTTAGGGCCAGTCACAACACTTTCAATGGGCTTGCTACTTTTGGGATTCTTTAACATTAATAAGAATAGAGAATAGATAGGCTAGCTCAGATTTGAGGATTGAATATTAATTCTTCAAGCCATTTTACTTAGAAAAATTGCTGAGTTCCCAAGTGGAACCCGCTCTAGCCATTGAGGTACTGGGATTCAGATGATTTGAACGTAGGTTGGAAATTCATTAAATAAGAATGTTCAGTGTTATTTGCACAGGTTCTCCATTGAATAAATTGATAACAGTATTTACCATTTGTTTGTTGAAAGGAGAAACTAAATACTATTCATTTATTGGGGGTTTTTTTTGGGTTGGTCAAAATCTCTCTAAATAATTGGGACCTGTATTATTTTTAAGACTATTTTAAAAGATTATGTCAAAAATAAACAGTCAAATTACTGTACCTTCAAATAGTTTTAGTTTGAACATTAAATGTACTCAAGTTCTAACAATAGCATTGCAAGTATTTGCACTTTTAACATGATATTGTGTGACGAACATTGTAATTATATCTTATTCAAATCTACTGGAAGTAAATAGATCATGTTTTGTGTAAGGGGCTGGTGGGGATGAGGGGGGGGGGGGAGGAGGGGGGGAGAGGTTTACTGTGAAGAGAGAAATTGTAGGGAGAAAATGTGGGGCTGGGGTAAATTAATTATCGATTTAGGAGGACCCCCATGATGTCACACGTCATAAGGGTTGGTTAAAAGTGACGTTTATGTTTTCTTACCTCAAAAACTCAAATCTGAAAATTTTTAGGGCGCTGTTCTCAAGTTGCGGGCCCTGGGTAACTTCCCCCCTAGCCCTTGCCCCCCCCCCCCTCTCGGTGGCCCAAGGTGTGGGGGGTGTATGTGGGAAGTGTGTGTGTGTGTGTGGGTGGGGGCTGTAATTAAATCAAGTAACCTCTACTGTGACATTTTAGGATCAGAAACTCAATTTTTCTTGTAGATACTGACCTGGCTTTTAAAGTGCCTATGTCATCCTCAGGGACTTTACATATTTGTACTAATTCGAACATTCTAAGAAGATTTGTAATATATCTTCTCATGCGAAAATTTCATCTTCATGGACTTTTTCGCTGTTAAATTTGGCGATTTTGACGTTAGCCGCGGGAACAAAAAAACTGAGGTCTAGTTAGCGGAAGTGACGTAGAATGGGGAAGCGCAATCTCGTTCCCAAACCCTTCTCACGCGGGCCGTGCCCGTCGACCGAAACACAGAATAGGATCAACCAGAAGTTCAACTCAGTGTGGGCACCTTTAATGTAAGCGTCCTTGGGAAATGTCGGCCTCGCCACCCGGCGCCATTTTGAAAGTAAGTGTCCCCGGGAAATGAGCCCTCTCGTTCTTCCGATCCTCGGGCTCCTGTATTCAATTACTCTTGGCCTCGGTGTGACCTTTTAATTAACTTTATATTGTTATCTATCTGTATAAATAATATTTAGTTAAGTAAACAAGTAATTTACTTTAGAAAACGATTCTTTGGAGATAGAATTCTTTGACCACGAGCCTATTAAAACTTCAGTGAACGGATACTACGGGTAAAAGTCCGTGGCAAAAAAGTCCTGCACTCGCAAACCCGGGTTTACATTTCTCGATTTTGCCGACACATTTGTTTATAGAAAAAGATTGCTAACAATTTCGGAACTGCGCATTGTTGAAATACATCGGGTAGGAATGTTGTTAGAAATTTTATACGCTTTTATTTGGTATATAATTCAAATTTTAGTGTTACCTGTAACTTCTTAAAATGTTCTGACCATTGTTCGTAAAATAAGAACTATATATTTGAAATGGACTCCTCACAAGTGTTATAGAATTTTGGATTTTGTTTTTAAATACTAAACGCACAACCCTGAACTGCATATTTGAAACAGAGGATACTGTCAAGTGATATTCATGTCAGAACATTTAATTTTCTTGCTGGGAAGTATTTTAAAATATGAAAAAAAAACATCATTATTTTTGTCTGAACCGTCTGAAATTTATGTATTTCTTAAGTCTGTTTTGCCTATTTCTGTTTACTTTTGGTGTTTGCAGTTCAGAAAGACTTCTGGTATGAACCTCAGATATTTCTTAAACAGAAGCTAATTCAAATATTAACGGAGTGGAAAAGTTTGCAGATTTCTAGTTGAAGTAGAAAAACGTTTTTGGTGCAAATTAGTAGCAGAGGTCGCGGAAGCACCTGAAAAGTGGCGGGGCACCGCCAAAAAGGGGCACCTTTGTTATTTTCAAAATAATTTCTTGGTCATCGGCATTTCTTTTAAAAATTGAATACTTCAAGTGGCGCCAATGTGCTGGAAACTTACATTATATCATATTTTATAACTAACTCTTTTACGTCGCTCCTCCGGCAACAGCACAGTCACTCTTTTCTACAGCAAATAGACATTCAAAAATGGCCACCGAATTATAATTCTTTTATTATGTGCATATAATTTAGCCCTTATGACCTCGTTTTAAAGTAAAAATTCTTTTGAATTTCACACATGAAAACGAGTTCATATTTGAAATGGGCATTCCATACTCTTCCCTTAAACACTGCAATAGTTCCTCACTAGACGATTGATATTGAGAGAGAATCTCCATTCTATCGACCAAAATATATCTATATACGTCTACAGCAATGAAAGTTTTCTGAGCAGTTCGGGATGAATTAAAAGGGAGATAACTTTTTACCTCTGTTAAAATTTCTGATTGGTGATTGGGTTTTTAATTTTTCTATTACTAAGTACCCCTCAGATTTCAAGAGCAGTAATGGAATAAAATAAAACCAGCATTTAAATTTTGGTGGAAACGGCAAAGTTTTGAGTTACATAGTCGATCAAACATCAGTTAATTTCCTCCACCAGTTCTACAGCATATAGCAAATGGGAAAAAATGGGTTCACCTAGTATATTCGTAAGCTACACAAAGTTAAATCTTATAAACATGGAATGTTTTCCTATCATTTATAACAAAAACTATGCTACATCTTTTTTCATATTTTTTCAAAAACTAAAAATGTTCTTAGTGTCTGCTTGTCTGAAAGTTAATGTGTTTACATTACATGGGGGCTACAAAACACACTGATTTCTCTTGGTGCAATAGTAACTAAGTATTTAATATTGTTCTAACAAATACCTGAACTAACTATACAGTATACATACAGTCGGTAAGAAGTTCCGTGTTTGTAACCTCTGGTTAAACTCGCCACTCGTTTATAAAATCATATATACCAAGGCTTTAGTTATGTATCAAAGTGTTTTGAAAAGTCCACTGACGTATCCAAGGAATTATTAAACCTATGGGAAGTATTCTTTTCATTATAAAGCAATGGGGAAACTTGTAATGATATAATACAGGCAAAGAAACTAACAGAGCCTCCGTTAATGAATGTAAATAGCTAAATAACTGCTCGAACACAAGACGTCCCGGAGAAGTCAATTTTTTTTATCAAAACCGCATGTGTAACTTTTAGTATTTTCTTACATAAGAAAGGAAAGACTTTTTCGAGTCTTCTATTTTATACATATTTGGGACAAAAAAGGTATTTTCCTTTTGGTGTGGTATTTGTGGAGTGCAGCTTACGCCGTTATTGCCGCCATGTTGGATAAATTTGACAAAAGCTTTTCATCTTCTGCAATAATTATATTTTCATCTAACATGTCAAAAATATATTTGTGCTTCAATTCTTGAGAGATTGGTTGCACACCACATATACATATTTCTTGGGATAACACATATTATATTTAGGAATAAGAAAATAGCCGCCCATCTTTACATATGGCTTGACGCAAATACGAGATTGAGTTGGAAACATTTGATGTCTATGGCCTATATTGGGATAAAGATATAAAAGTATCCACAATACAAGATCTATCACGCGTCTTATTTGAGACTATAACTCCTTTCCTGCTAGATTTCTCACTTTGACGAGTAATATCATAATTAGATAAGGAGACTTTATTTATTGAGGGTGACATATGACAGTATTTAGATATGCTGATAACTCAACGGCCCTCATCCCCTGATGGAATTAGTTTGTCGAATTAAACGCATAAGGAAACTACATGTATTGTGTTGATTTTGCGGAGAGAGGAACACCGGAGAACCCGGTAAAAACCCCATCAACGCATTGAAGAGAACTAACAATTCTACCCACACGAAGCTAATGTGGTCACCCATCCAAGTATACTAACCCCATTTGACCTGGCGTAACTTCAGCCGTAACAGGCAGCACGCTATAACATGCATGCAGTTAATCAGAGTAAAATAATAAAAGGTGACTTTAACAGTAAAAAAGTTAACATTTTAAACAGTTTTCGTGATGAGTATAATCGTCTGGTATTAGCCAAAGTAAAATACATAAGACATGAAATCGGATGCTGCCCTGAAAGAGTTAATGCATGAGTCAGAGCGACTTATAGGATAACAAGTTTTCTCATTTTCATGGGCAATCTTTAACGGGGTGTTCATATGATCCCGGTAAGCGGGTTGACCCAGTAAGCGAGACGAAGTCTGTCTTGTGTTCATATGGTAGTTTTCATCCCTCCTACCAAGAAGAAATAATGAATAAAATTAGCTTGTCTGACGATCCGTGACGAGTTATCGGCCATCCAAGCTCACAATTTTGTCGTATTGTACCGGGTTGGGGTTTTTTTTCTTCTTCAAAATCAATCCTTTTGTTATACAATAGAGATTTATATTCCAATAAACAATAAAACCTTCAACTATCCTTAAATCCCATAAAAAAGAAGTAACTTTTTGTTCATAATGACTTCATCCCGGTAAGCGGGGCGCTGTGTTCATATGGGAATATTTCATCCCGCCTACCAAGACATGCTACCGAAATCTCGGCAAGCCGGCCTGCCCGGTTTCTCATATGAACACAACGAAATTTTAAAGGGAAATAACTGTGAGGCGAGATCTCGGTAAGCGGGCCAGCCTTCTTTCCGAGATCATATGAACACCCCCTAAGTGAGGGTTTGACAAATTAATTAAGATTGAAAGCAATAGTGGCCGAATTCTCTAAAGCTTAATCATATCTGTCTTATAAATGTCTTTGCCGTCAAACGCAACGGGAGATATCACCATGGAAATTAATGAAGAAAGTAGGACAGATCGGGTACAAAGAGCAACGTTTTCGGGGTTTTTTGTGCGTTGGAAGTTCCCATGTCCATCATTGAAGGCAGTACATTTAGAAGAACAATTATATGTTTTGCTTGTTGATGAGAATTGTTTTCTTGTGACCGCGGGAATTGGGTATTTGAGCAGATTTAGGTTGCGCGCTGCGGCAAATCGAAGACACAACATTTGCGTTCGACATCGTTGTTATCGTAGTTGTGCACGCTATTGGACGTGGTTTCTATTAGATAGTAAATTACAACTTTAGCTCTTCCGAAATATCGTCTTTTAATTACTACCACAAATGCGAACTACTTGGCCACAAAACTAAAACCAAATGGCAGACGTTGCAGTCTAACTCTGGGCCACAGTGTTCTACTTTTCCAATTAAGTCGGTATCACTATGGCAATGTGGAGTTAAATTACCGTATTGTCATAGTGATATCTCCCGTTGCGTTTGACGCCAAAGACATGGATTTAAACATAAATATAGTAGCCCAAAGGAGCATTTGTAGGCACGCCATAATAGTATACAGACTTTGGTGTATATACAAAACAATTATTAACCAACATTTCGTTGCATTTGCCACATAATGTCATCATCAAAAATGATGTCACTTTTTTGTTGGGTGTTTTTTTTCAAGATGCAACGTTACCTAATAAAATGTTTTGTGTGCAATAAATAAATCTTAAATAAAATGTTGTAGGTTTGCATCATTGTTGGATTTTTTGCTGGTTTTTTTTTAAATTTCTGAGCCTTCGGCCCGTGTATTCAGACCGTCTTCAGAGTAAATAGCTATACTGACAAAGTTTGTGCATGCTCATGTCAACGTAACGAACGGTTCTCGTCCAGCAGTGCGCTATCTTGCGTGTGCACATGTCTATAGTTTAGATAATTATAAGTTATAATTAAAAGTTAAACTAAGACAAATGAAGAAGCGTCGACCAAGTGGACAAGCAAAATAATTGTTCACTGAATCAAGTAGTTGTAATTCTGTCCATTGAATTCTATGCTCCAGTTCCTAGGATGTTTTGAAATAGCTGACTTGTCTATTTGTTATGTTGACGACAGCAAAATTTGCCAGTCGTTATTCTCTCTGCACAAAGACCGTCCGAGTACACAGGCCGAAAGTTTTGAAATTAATAAAAATTCAAAACAACATGGTTTAAACCGACAACATTATATCTAAGATATATTAGGCCTATTAAGCTTCAAGCATCATACAATGAATTAATAATGTTTGTATTATATCAAGGTTATCTACTGGGCTCTGATATTTGCATTTAAATTACGCTTCCCGCATATTATCTCAATTGCTGGCAATTTTGAAAAGAATATATAACATCTGTTCTACCTTAATTTTTATCCATATTACTTCAAGTCACAATTCATACTCACTTTGCCATACGTCATTTTTTCCGTGTGTTTATCGTATTTCATTCGTACTGCGAGTGCAGTTCAGATCATTTTATTCAAAGGGAACCGTTTACTATAAAAAGGAAACAGGAAGAAGATTTGACTTGGGTAAAGGTATAGTCAAATTCGTACTTTTATTTTAAATTTTTTCATAATGGTGCGTGTAAGAAAACTAGGTAGATTTGACAGCTGAAGAAGCTAATATTGTCCAAAATGTTGTTATATATATATATATATATATATATATATGGGATTGAAGTAGAGCCAGAAGAGGATTGCCATGAGAAAGTCGCCACGTTTCTTCAAAGCAGGCTTGGGATAACGATTCAAACTTCAGAATTTGTTCGTATTCATTGAATTGGTAGGCCTGGGAGTGGCAATCGTCAAATGATTGTAAAGTTAAAGAGTTACAGGGGCAAAGACCTCGGTTACTAAACATTATTTGTTGCAGTGTCTTCTTTGGAATAGTAATCGCTCTAGTCTTCTTATTTTTCGGCTGCAGAATGTCTTAGGAATTATTGGTATAATTCTTACTTTGTGGATGTTATAATGTTAATTTTAACTCGAGTTGTAAATTGTTTTTTGCTGTTCAAGAAGATATTATTGCTGCATCCCATTTCTCAGTTCAAAATTAAAAAGTTATTAATTGTAGAAAACTGTAACAAGATTTCGGAGATAGCCTACAATCACGTATGTAAAATTTGCTTAATATTACTTGTGTTTCCGGAAGCTTGTTTCAGTATATAAATGCATTTATCTTATAAATATATTTCGACAATGAATTATATTTTTTCTTTTTGTTTAACATTATATTGAGAAGTTTGCAAAAATGTATAGCGTTTTGGTATAATTTCCATTTCTGCATGGGTCGTTTTCCTGACAGTTTCCATAATTATTTGGCATTTAAACTGTCGACATGTTATTGAAGTAAAGAATAACTCCATAAAATATCATTTTAAAACTCAAGATATGAGTCCAAACAAGACGAAACAACATTACGGTAATATTTCGACTCCATTTCAAATATTACAGTAATATTTCACAAATTACAAAATATTATAACTTTATTTCAAAGACTACAATGATATATCGACTCTGTTTTAAAGATTACAAAATATTTCGACTTCACTTTAAAGATTATACTGTAATATTTTGACTCTATTTCAAAGATTACGAGATAATTCGACTGTATTTCAAAGACTCTACGGTAATATTTTGACTCTGTATTTCAAAGATTCTACGGTAATATTTTGACTCTGTATTTCAAAGATTGTGCTTTAATATTTCAACGCTATTTAGAAAATAACAGTAATGTTTGAACCCTATTTCACAAATTACGGTAATATTTTGACCCAATTTCGAAGATTACGGTAATATTTCGCCTCTTTTTCAAGTATTACAGTAATATTTCAACTCTATGTGAAATGTTAGAGTAAAATTATTTCCGTCTCGTGCAAAATCTGATTACGGTAATATTTCAACTCTATTTCAAATATTACAGTAATATTTCAACTCTATATGTCAAATGTTAGAGTAAACTTATTTCCGTCTCTCTTGCAAAGACTGATTACGGTAATATTTGAACTCGATATTTCAAAGATATTAGCCTACATTCAATCGTTATTCTAAAATTCCGACTCTCTTTCAAAGATTACGGAACATTTCGATTCTATTTCACTGATTACGAAATATATGTTACATGTATTTCAAAACTTAGCTACAGTGCATTTTAAGTTCTTGCAACAGTATCTTAATATAAATCTGTAAATAAACATCTTCTTTCCAAAAAGAAAGATATAAATAAATTGTATTTATTATATCTTTAGTTACTGCAGCAATATTTTAGAAACTGCAATTCTTCACACCATCTTCTGTTTGTGAAGTGAAGTATTAAACAACTTATATAATTCTCTCTTTATAACAATAATGGAATTATTCCAAAGTTTTACCGCGGTATATATATATATATATATATATATATATATATATATATATATATATATATACAGTATAAGAGCCCAGCAAATGACTTTGAAACAAGACATAATAAAAACAAAAAAATTATTTACTGACGTTTCGTTGTTACATCACAACATCTTCAGAGCATTTAAACTATATTACAGTTGGTTCACTATATATACACTACAAAGATATACTGGTTTTAAATTACAAAAAACGGTTACAAAATTTAAAGCTCAAACGGACAAATGAACGTCAAGAATTGAGAACAGAGATTGAATATCAATAACAGATATTGTCTGTTATTGATATTCAATCTCTGTTGTCTATTCTTGACCGCCTGGTGTGTCTATCGCTACAATATATATATATATTCTTCTACAATTTCCGAGTCCAACAATAGCTACACGATCGATCACTGTATAGATTGCTTCAGTTCTGATATTGAGTGATCTAATGATTTAACTCTTGCTAGACGGCATCAGACTCTTCTGTCCTAAACGTATTCTACTCTAGACTTTCTAACAACACCATTAAGAAATCCACAGACGGGAAACAGTTAAAGAGATGTGTTCCACTCGATTCTACGGCTTTTTTATTTCAAAAACAAACTCCAATAGTTACCGAGCTCACACGTTGTTTGTCAGGATGAATTCAAGTCAATGTTAGGGCAGTTTATATGAAAGCCGGCAGTAAAATGCGCGGCGGACACAAGATGCGTATACAGTAGGACGCGAATCGACGTATTTGTTTATACGGTGCTTTAATTACTCAAGCTCCAGCTTGTGTATTATCAAAGATAGAAACATAAAACTTTGTACCTTTTCACGAGTGTTTCGCTTCTGCAAGATATGTCCAAGATATGTAAGCCGCGTCTTATTTAGGGTCGTTTAAACGAGAGCCAACAAAATGCGGCTTACGCAAGACGCGCTCTGGATAAGACGCAATCTGACTCATTTATACAACGTTTTAGAACAAGACACTTCTTGTGTAAGTCTTTGTACCTATTATACGAATGTTTCACGTCTAATGTAAGATGTGTCCTGTGTAAGCCACGCCTTATTTAGGGTCGTTTAAACGAGAGCCAACAAAACGCGGTTTACCCAAGACGCGCTCTGCGACTGCATAAGACGCAATCTTACCCATTTGTACAACGTTTTTGAACAAGCCGCTTCTTGTGTAAGTCTTTGTACCTTTTATACGAGTCTTTCGCGTCTTATGTAAGATGTGTCCTGTGTAAGCCACGTCTTCATTAGTGCCGTTCATACGAAAGCCGGTAAAACATTGCTTACACAAGACGAGTGTTTCGCGTCTTATGTAAGTTGTGTTCTTTATAAGCGGCGTCTAATGTATGTAGAAAGTAAGCTTTAGAAGCTCTCGTAAATGATCCTAATGCATATGAAGATTTAAGCTTGTTATTCTGTATAGAATTGCAAACATTCTTATTTCCGCGATTTTTCTAACACACAAAATAGTTTATATTAAAGTGCCACTAACCCCAAAAATTTTTTCTCGCAAATCTAAGAGCTCTTATTGAGTGGATTAGGCCAGTTAATAAATTATTGGTATTGGACGTTTCGTTGATCTTCTGTAGACGACCAAAGCTGCATCTGCATGTCCCATGGCGGAGTAGGAAAGGGAATGGGTATATTCCTGGTGTTACGTCAGACAAGTCAAACAAGGAACTCCTTTGAGCTCTGTCTGGTGAATACATAGAATTTTTTGGGTTGAAAATTCATTTTCCCAACTAACTCAATGTAAAAATTCTATGCATTCAGCAGACAGAGCTCAAATGCGTTCCTTGTTTGGCTTGTCTGACGTCACACCAGGAAAACCCCCATTCCCTTTCCTTCTCCGCCATGGGACATGCATATGCCAATTTTTGCAACTTTGGTGGTCTATAGAAGATCAAAGAAATGTCCAATACCAATAATTTATTCACTGAACTAATCCACTCAATAAGGGCTTTTAGATTTGCGATAAAAAATTTTTGGGGTTAGTGGCACTTTAAGAGTTTCTGTTCTCTCAAAACTTGCATGCATAACTTGAAAACAATACAGAAATGAAGTACGTTTTGTGGAAAACCACGTAAAATATTCGTTTGCTAAATACGAACGTTGTCAAGAAATTAAAGTGCCTTTCATTATAAAACCATGGGGAATCCGGGCCTAATAAACGAAAGGAGGGAAAATATAGGAGGTAGATTATGATTAAAAGTAGTTTTGTTAAACTGCGCAATGGACTCACGCGATGTTCAGTCGAACACAACTGTCTAATTTAACTAATTATGAATATTTTACTCACGCTTTTACTGTTTTACTTGCATCGTCGCTGTGTGGAGCAACGAGTCTTGATGCTCATTACTTGCTCGGTATTTACTCATTGCTATGGAGGGCTCTGCACTTGATAAGTAAAATCGTCTAGCATTAGACAGTAAAATACTAAATTAAAATCTGCTTTGTTCGAAAGCGAACGATAAGGTAGGCAAAAGATTTTACATTTCAACCTTTTTACCCTCATCGTTGTTGTGGGACAACATTTTTCAATATTCTAACGGCAGACAACGTTACTTACTAAAAATCATGCAGCAAAAAAGTACGGTTGATTAACCATTTACTCACATTGTTGTTATGGGACAACTTTATCTTTTTACTCCGTCTAACTCCAAACAATTTCACTCATCAAAGAGAGACGTCTCGGAAGCAAAAGGTTAACACTTATTACAGTCGGTTTCAAGTTACTTTCGAAGGAAATGTTCAGAAGTTCGTTCGGAGGTTCACAAGTTCTTATGAAACTAGACATTTCATTACCTGCTAGATGCTAGTAGCCAATCAAATGCCTAGTTCAATACGAATTGTGAACCTCCAAACGAACCTCTGAGCTTTTCCGTCAAATTTAACCTGAAACCGATCGACTGTAACCAAGTAACGTTTTAGGGCTGAGCGAATCGAGCTCAGTGTGCTCTCTATATGTACTTCACGATTCCTAACTTTAATAATCATCTTAAATATTTTTACATAGACGCGTTAGACCGTGCATATGCGATCCAGAACCTCAGTCTTGACGATCAGTTTTCCCCAAGTGTAATTCCGTCCAGAGTTTATTTGTTTCCCTTCGCTGCTGTACTTAACAGCTTTTAAAATAAGCTTATAAGTAAGTCTTTTTTTTTCGCCGGGGTAAGTCTATTTTTATGATATCAGAGAATTCTTGGTTTTCATCTGACGTCACGGTGGCCATGTTGGTGTACAGGAACAATGAAATGGCGGCCATGTTGGTGCACAGTCTTATCCTATGGGAATTAACTCTATTCTTATTCAAGTATTTTGTATTGTTTCACCACCCCAACGGGGCCAGCGATCACGTGAGTGAAAACCGAGAATACCATATTAGCCTGAATATATTTTTCAATTTAGTCTTTCAATTTTTCTAATACTGGCGGTTACAGAGCCAAGTATTAAAAAGTTGTTCAATTCAGAAAGATAATCTCCCAGCTATAGTTGCCTATAAAATTACGGTGGTTCCCTATATATATATATATATATATATATATATATATATATATATATATTTATATAGGTAAAAAATAGCATTATGCATAGCCCAGACCACTCTGGTAGTGGTTTGAGCACGTCTGCAGATTATATATATATATATATATATATATATATATATATATATATATATTTATAGACCTGGAGCGAGGGGAATTCGATGAAATGTTACCCCGAGGTATGATATATCCCGCGGGTGAAGCCCGAAGGATGTATCATCCCAAGGGGTAATATTTCATCGAATTCCCCGAGCGAAAGGTCTATAAATTATATATTATACCGAACCATATTAATCTTTCCAAAAAAAGCTGAAATAATGTTAATAAAGTTCGCTTGGCTTTTTTCCGCTTTTCATTGTCTGTTTCCATTCTGCATGTTGTCCTCTCAAGGCTTCTGGATGCATTGTTTGTTGCGTTCTTTGTATTCCCTGAATCCTTATTTTCTAGTAGCCTAACAGTCTTCTTGTCAACATCTGAATGTTCAGGCGAAACGTTTACTTGTCTCGCCAAACCCCGCCATTGATGATACCGAAAAAGATGGCGACGGTACACTTAACCACAATGCTTTGCGACCTCAAATAGGCTTAAATAACAACTAAACCTTGTGCAATAACTTCATTCCTACCAACGTTGATTGATCATTTTAAAACCATATCTTCCAATAATTCTGCAAGAAACAATATTTACTGCACGCAGAGGATTGTTGTTAAATCTACAAGTCGCCATCTTTTTCGGTACGGTCAATTGTTGACAGCTTCGTGGGTCGTGCGTGGCGTTCACGCGTGGTACACGAAGCATATTCCCCGCCGTAGCGGGAATATTACTTTTGAGGGGTAATTCGATGATTAATTGACTGGTCACATGCTACAAATCAAGCTTTCTGACTGGACAATTTACTGTTGAGGTATAATAGATATATACGAATCTAAATTAGTGGAACTGCATGGTACAGGATCTTAATTTAATCTCTCTCTTGGCTTAATTAGCTTTGAAGATGACAACTGCAGCTGCATCAGCTAAATTAAAACGTTACACAAACATAAAGTTCCAAGGAAATTTTGTCTTCTTCTATTTGGTTCTTTTACAAGTCACAGTTGCCAAAAACACTTCTGCAACAGATGACGTACTTACACTTACGGCAAAAGGTAAACTTTATAATGATCGTATGCTAATTTAGATTTTGTAAGTGAGGCATGGGCGCAGCCTCTTAAGTTAACTCTTTCTTGTCCGAATTGGTCTTTAGTATTTTATTCTGGCTAACGCCAGACGATTTTATTCACCTCTGGGGAAGCCCCCGGACAGGAATGAGTTATAGACTATCTCTTTAACTCTTTCTTGTCCGAATTGGTCTTTAGTATTTTATTCTGGCTAACGCCAGACGATTTTATTCACCTCTGGGGAAGCCCCCGGACAGGAATGAGTTAAAGCCCTACTACTACCACCACCACCACCACCACCACCACCACCACCACCACCACTACCACCACTACTATTACCACCACTACTACTATTACCACCACCAACACTACCACCACTACTACTATTACCACCACTACTACTACCACCACCACTACCACTACCACTACTACTATTACCACCACCATTACTATTACCACAACTACTACTATTACCACCACTACTACTATTACCACCACTACTACAATTACCACCACTACTACTATTACCACCACTACCATTACCACCACTACTACTACCATTACCACCACTTCTACCACTACTGCCACTACCACAACTACTACCACTACTACTATTACCGCCACTACTACTACTACGACCACCACCACTACCACCACCACTACTACTACCTCTACTACTACTAGTACTACTACCACCACAACCACCACTACCACTACCACCATTATTACTATTACCACCACTAATACCGCCACTACTACTACTACAACCACCACTACTACTGCTACGAACATCACTACTGTTAGTACTACCACCACTACTACTATTACCACCACTACTACTACCACCACTACTATTAATACTACCACTACTACCACCAACACCACCACAACCACCATCACCATCACCATCATTACCAGCACTACAACTACTACCACCACCAATATCACTACCACGATCACCTCCACCACACCACCACGACCACCATGAACACCCAAGAATCACCACCACCAAGACCATCTTCACCACGACAATCACCACTACCACCACCACCATCACCATCAAGACCATCAACACCTCGACAACCACAACCACCAGGAGTATGACCACCAATTCAACCACCACCACCACCACCACCACGATCATCTCCACTACGACAACCACGACCACCAAAACTACCAAGACCACAAACAGTATGACAACCATAACTACCACCACCACTACTACCATTACTTCTACCACTACCACTGGTACCACTACCACCACTACTGCCACCACTACCACTACATCAACCACCAACACCAATACCACCACTACCACCACTACCACTACTACCACCACTACCACCATCACTACCACCACTACTACTACCACTACCAACACTACTAACACTACTACCACTACCACCACCGCTACCACCACTAACACTACTACCACGATCACTACCACAATCACCATAACCACCATCAACACTTCCACCATCACCACTACCAACCATCACCACTACCACTACCACCATCACCACTACCACCACTACAACCACAACGACGAGACAACATCGTAGGATATCGAAAGAGGAGCCTTCTGGCTGCCTCCGACTAAGGTGGACCAAGTACTACTACTACAACAACAACCACTACTATCAGCTGCACGACCACCACGACAACACCCACGACCGGCACGACTACCAACAAGACCAACACGACCACAACAACCAACAGTACAAGCACCACGACTATGACGACCACGATAACCATGACGACCACGATTGTTGTGTCCCAAATAAGTAGGCTTTGAGTCACGTGACTATAGGGTCGCGGGAACGAGGACTGGACAGTAGAAGGAGGGGGAACACATGTAAGAGAACAGAAGTGGATTAATAAAAGTATTTAGAAGCGTAGAGTTAAATACTATAACGACAACAACCATGACCACCTCAACAACCACTCCCACCACTCCCAAGACCATTTCCACCACGACAACCACTACTACCACCAAGACCAGCAACACCAAAACAACCAGAACCACCAGGAGAATGACCACCACCACCACTTCAACCACCATCAACATCACTTTCACCATGACAACCACCACCTTGACCTCCAACACTACCACGACCACCAACCGCATGACAACCACCACCACAAGCACGACCACCACCAGAACAACCACCACCACCACCACCACCACCACCACCACCACCACGACCACCAACACGACCACCACGCCAACGACCACCACTAACACCACCACGGCCACGACCATCACCACCACCACAACAACTACAACTACAACCACCACGACCATGACTACCACCACCACCACCACCACCACGACACCTCGACCACCACTACCAACACTACAAAGACCATCTCCACCACAACCACAACGTCAACACCCATGACCACGTCGAGCACCACGACCACAACAACGTCCACCAACACCAACACCAACACCAACACCAACACCAACACCAACACCAACACCAACACCAACACCAACACCAACACCAACACCAACACCAACACCAACACCAACACCAACACCAACACCAACACCAACACCAACACCAACACCAACACCAACACCAACACCCCCACGACCATGATCACCACCACGTCACGACCACCAATACCACTACAACGGCCACCACCACCACCACAACTAGTACCACGACCACCACAACAACAACATCCACCACAACAACAACAACATCCACCACGACAACCCAGAGCGCCACCAAGTCACTATGGCCACCAATACCACTACAGCGACCACCACCACAACTAGTACCACGACCACCACAACAACAACATCCACCACGACAACCTAGAGCACCACCACGTCACTAGGACCACCATTGTTACCACGACCACCATGACAATCACCACCACGCCATGTGCACCACTACCACGACCATCACCACCACGACCACCACAACGACTACCACAACAACTACTACAACGACCACCACAACCATGACCACCATTGGGAGGAGGATATACCCGTTTAGGCCTCTTTACGGAGACCAGATTAGGGTTTAGTAATTAATAAGGATATATTTGGCGAGTGCTTTTTTATTATATATTTATTTTTTTATTATTTTCTTATATTTGGCGTTTGGTCTATTATTTTATAGTTCAAGCAAACTTTGCTATGAAACCGGACTTCTTAAACAAAATGTAAGTGTGTTCTTCAGGTATTGTTTGACGCTACTCAATAGTATACAAGTTCTTAAACATAACTTAAAACGTCAATGAATCAGTGTTAATGGCCAAACGTTTCCATACTCCAATCTAGTGTCTTCATCAGGGAAGGTCGTTGTAAAGACAGATCCCATATCTATACTCGTAACTGATAATAACGCTATCTATCAACAACATACAAATACGCATTTGGAAATAGGCCTCTATGCATTATCGCAATTTATTGCAGCGTGCACGCTATTTGTATAATCTAATCCGATATCTATCCTTCACTTTCTTTCCCTTTAATTCCTTTGCTCCTATCTCATTCTATCCTTTAATTTCTTTCCCTTTTTTATCTTATTATTTTTATTTTTCCTATCCTAATCTATCCTAACCTATCCTAACCTATCCTATCTTTTCCTATCCTATCCTATCCTACTCTAACCTATCCTATCCTATCCTATCTTAACCTATCCTATGCTAACTTATCCTAACGTATCCTATCCTATCCTAACATAACTTATGCTATCCTATCGTATCCTAACCTATCTTATCCTATCCTATCCTAACCTATCCTAACGTATCCCTAAATAGGCTATCCTATCCTATCCTAACATATCCTATCCTAACCTATCCTATCCTAACCTATCCTATCCTACCCTAACCTGTCCTGACCTATCATATCCATTCCTAACATACCGTATCTTATCCTATCTAACCCAATCCTAACCTAACCTAACCTAACCTAACCTAACCTATCCTATCCAATCGTATCATAACCTATTCTAACCTAAGCTATCCTATCATAACTTATGCTATCCTATCGTAGCCTAACCTGTCCTATCCTATCCTATCCTAACCTATCCTAACATATTCTATCCTAACCCATCCTATCCTAACCTATCTTATCCTCTCCTCTCCTGTCTTATCTTATCCTGTTCTATCCTATCCTATCCTATCCTAAGCTATCCTAACCTATCCTATCATATCCTAACCTATCCTAATCCTAACTCATCCTAGCCTATCCTATACTATCCTATGCTAACCTACCTTAACCTATGTTATCCTATTCTCGTATTTCCTTTTCTTTTCTTCTATCTTTTTCTTTCCGTTCCCTTCCTTCATTATCAACTTCAAGACAAAGCAAAGTTGTTGACGGCGAGGCATCTGACTTTTAGATGTGCAAATATTTACAGCGATGCAGTAAACGTACTTTACTAGGTTGAGTGCAGTATATTATATACGTGCTTGTTACATATGGAGATCTACTACAGTATAATAATATAATTAACAATTTATTGATTCTCCATCTTAAAGGAATGGGCATGAAAAGATGAATCTTGCGATCTCTTTGACAAAAAACGATACGAAAGAAGGCAAGAAGCACCATGATTATACAGATAACGAGATCGTAAAGTATTTTGCCCAAGAGGTATAAATATATTATATAATATAATTTCTATACAATAATTCTTCAGTTTCTCTTCACGTAAATATGCCTTAAACTTAAGATATAAGTGTGCGTGATTTAATAACGTCATGAAATGGTGAGTATTACTCTCATATCTTCCAATCCTGCATGGTTCTCCTAAAAATTGCGAATACAAATGCTCTCCCGCTATAGGTTTCTGGACCTTACCAAATATATTAAGATTTGCCTTATAGTCAAAGGTAATATTCTTCTTTGGAAAAATAGACGTTGTACTTCCCAAGTGCAACTTCCCAAGGACAATTATAAATCCTTTAATTCGATAAAAGAAGTATCATACTTTTGCACGAGTTTATTCAGTCTCTAATTAGTCATGATTATTTTTTAACTTTTTTTTTGCTTAAGAAACTAGAGATAGCTCTTGTCCCGCCTTGCCTGACAACTGAAGCAGATCTGTATCTTGTTTTTAGAAACTACGGCTCATGAAATATATTTTAGCCAAACGCACTGAAAGGAAGCAGAAGAGATCAGCTAAAAACAACATTAAAAAGCTCGATATTGATGCTAAGCTATTGAATATCAATCCAGTGCACGTCGATGAAGAGGTTAGTCTCTGCTAAATTTTTGACAAACTGAGTTGGGCACAACACACACTTTGATTCGGCTACGACAGTTAGTTAAAATCGTCTGGCGTTAGACAGAGTGAAATAACAAAATGCCTGTTTTTTCCCTGGCTTAAGTAGGATTAAGTTGATGACTTCTTAGTCCATTGCTGCCTATATAAGCTTGCTGAAATTGTCCGAAGTTAAACAGAATAAAATAAATAGGGAAAATACTGATGTCAAGCTCCATAGCTTACATAAAGGAGCACGGATGACGTGTGCTGTTATCGCGCCTCCGCTCACCGCTGCACTCGAAAGTTATACGAGGTTAGTATTTGGATGGATGAGTCCCTAGAAATGACTCCGTTGTCGAGCTTGGAACTCATGCGAGTATAGAGTTGTGGTTGATCTCTCATGTGCTTCGTGAGTTTCCCGCCGTGTTGTCAGGTTTTCCTCCCTCCGTAAAATCAACACCTGTACTGGTTAGGAGATGATTTCATGGACCGAGCTGGCCCGGTTAGCCGGAATGAGTCTTAATTGCGATAACATGCATGCATGGAGCCGACCAGCCCGGTATGCCGGGATGATTTCAGCCCAAAATTCACAATTTTCAAGTAAAGTTACGTTAGTTTTACTTCAGTTTTACACTATTTATATAATTTATCATTTAAGTCGACGGAATCTTTTGTAAGCCCATCATTTATATTGAAAGATTGTTATTTTCTAAGCTAACCTGCGAAAGCGTTATTTAAGCGTCTTCACCAAGACTAATTAATATATTATCACGAAACACACATCGCTATCATCACGAAACACACAAACAGCATTGCTTTTTTTCACTTCCTTTCAGCCCTATTTATTCACACAGTCAAGTAAACAAGCACGTATCGGAACGAGCTAAACAGTTTTTCAGCCCGCTTTGCCGGGACGAAACGATTACATGGACATTTTGATCTCAGTTATCACCGGGCTAGCCCGATTGCCATGTAATGAAAACGTTGAAAAAACATATGATTTATGTTGGACGTGGGGATAGCCCAGCATTACGTGGACCGCGCTAACCGCGCTATAGCCCGGTCCAGGTAATGCTGACATGTGTCTTATGGCGACTCTCTGGGGTGCCAATAAAATGCCTTTGACTTGGTCACGTTGATCTGTGTCCTTCGCAATTCAGCCACTGGCTGCGGCAAGTAAGGATGATTAGCCCCCAGTTCTCTCCTTTAAATTTTAATTGTATGCAACAAAATTTTCTCTCCAATGTAATTGAGCAAACAAGTTGTAAGTTGATATAATCTGAGAACAACTTTAGTACATTTATAAACATTATTTACATAGCACGTTATTCATAATTAAATATTGTTGTGTGGAGATTTAAAGTGATTCTGTGATTCACTTCTTTCTATTTTCCAAGAAAAATCAAAAGAAAAAATCAGCAATGGAATGGTTAATGGAAACTGTTACTTATATTGTCTGTGCACTGTCCTTGGCTGGTATACTGGTGCTGAATATTTTGTACCTGTAAGGTTTTACCAATTGCGTTCACTGTTATTGTTATCATTGTTGATATTATTACTAATTTGTGTTCTTTGTATTAATAATTATAATCAAAACAGATAACAAACTCCTGTAAAAATATTTGCAGGGTACATCTGGTAACAAAAAATGGTATTTCAAAAGTCACGTCACAAAACTGGTCTAATTTATCCAGCTCGTCACAAATGACAATCATGGTTCTGGCTCTGCTCTTATTTCATGTACCAGTTGGAGGAGATGTGCCAGCCTCAAAAGGAATTTATTTTCAAAACGAAGCACAAGGACGTAAGTAAAAGTATCTATATAAATATAATAAATTTAACATACAACAATGGAAATTCCGGCTACTTTGCACGGGAAACGAGATTGCTACAAAGTTAAAAATTGCCGTAAAAAATCTGTAAGAAGGGGTAGAAGTTTCAACAATAACTTTACTTATTTGAATTGTAAGATACCCGGTAATAGCCGAAAAATCGGACGAAAAACATACTTAAAATGCTGTGATTGAAAGATAAACAATTTTTTATGGATTACAGTATGGTCTATCAAATTTTCAGAATCTTTGCCAAAAATTTATAACAATTGATGCATTAAAAATGTTAAGTTGTTTGAACGTAACAGATTGATATGTATTGGTATTATTTATTTTCATTTTAAAACTATGATTACCTTTTATTTTAGGGTATCTTCAAGGTTACGTCATCGAAAGCTTCTATGATATATCAATGTTTCGATGCCAAATCCAGTGCGCCATTCGCCTCCCAAAATGCAGGTCCATGAACTACATCGAAAATGAAGACGGGTCGAGTATTTGCGAAATAAACAAAGAACCCAACATTGTGCACTGCCTGGGGAGTATATTTCAAGAGAAAAATCATTCTATTTGGAAACAGTGCCAGAAACTGATGATGAAGTGAGTATCTTTGTTGCTTGTTTTAGTAATCTAGCCCACCTTTTGTTTGTTATCAAATAACAATTTTACACCAGCCTAGTCCCTGGCTCTCTCTCTCTCTCTCTCTCTCTCTCTCTCTCTCTCTCTCTCTCTCTCTCTCTCTCTCTCTCTCTCTTCGCTGTTTTAATATTTGCTAGCATGGGCGTCCCTGTGCCCAAGTACCTTGAGCGGTGACGTCAAGCCTAGGTACCATTCTCATCATATACCGCGCGCGTGCTTCAGAACGACGGGGCTAGGCTGATTTTATACGTTTCTTAAGAATAAGAACACCAGCTTACCACCTTTCACTTACTTATAGTTTAAACCATTAAAACAAGACTGACGTATTAGTTAGCGTTAGTTACATAATAAGAAATTAAAATGAAGAAATAATTTAACACAATAGTAATCCGATTGCCTGAACGAAATATCGAACCCAAATGAATATACTCGAATTGACGCATCACTGCTCTCATAACTGAGCATTGACACCAGGAGGTCAGGATAGTGAGAGATTTTTTAGGCGCATTATCGTTCCTACTACTGCGCTTTCCGGTCATGGGCGGCGCAAGGGTATTGGACATCCTAGGCCGATCTTTGATTTTTCGCCCCTACTCAAACTTGTTAAGAGTTCGCATTTTTAGTTGGTCCGGGGCATCCCCCGGAAATTTTTGAAATTTGAGTCTCTGAAATGGCATTTCATGCATTCTGACAGCACTTTGAGCCAAATTTTTAAAGTTTTAAAACATGTTTTTAATGGCACGCTTGAACGGAGCTGAAGAGGAAATCACGAAAGAGAGATGGAAATTCGCAAATTGAGGAAAATAGCGCAAATACGGTAAGACGAAGTAAACACAATTTGTGATGACAACAGGCACACATTTTCGAGTAGCCATGTTGATGTTGCCGCCAAAAGCCCACGATGCGTGCGGTACAGCGGATTTAAAATGACAGCACAAATAAAATAGCGATAGCGAACGATAGCACAAAGAAAAAGATTCATTTCAACTTCATTAATATTCAAATGTAAATTAGAATTACATGAGCAAACCCCGTGCAGGCGTACATGGTTTAAAATTAAAACAAAGATACTTCGTGTTTTCAATCGTTGTATTGAATTTATGAACACTTTTCAGAACGTTATTGCAGCCCCGATATTTTGCCACCCTAGGCCGCTGCCTAGTTCGCCTAGTGGTTGTGCCGCCCCTGTTTCCACTCGAGTTTGGAGCGGATAAAGTTTTGCCGTTAAGTTTAGTGATTTGAAATTGTAGCTGTGACTTAAGGCTAACGATGTTGTCAAATCGTTGTCAAGGCACTAGCGTTAGTATGTAACGCTTTGGCAACGCCTTGACAACGTCGTTCGCATTACGTCACAACTAGAATTTTCAAACGAATAAATTTAACGGCAAAACTTTATTTTAGCCGTTACAAACTCAAAACCGCAGTATTCTCACTATTTCTTAGAGGGCTTGTTCACATGAGGCATTAGTTACCATGGGAGGTGGGGTTTCCCCGATCACCCGAGATATCTCGATGTTAGTTCGTTTCGATGTTAAAAAACGTAAACCGTTCACACGAGACCGAGATAACTAGGAGGAAAGGTCAACTTTGACCCTAGCCCTGGGTTGTCCCTACCCTTTAAGCAATAAATAATAAGCGTCGTTTTACCACAAATTAGCGTTTCTATTATGATAATAAATCAAGGCCGTAACAAGACGAAACCATTTGGGGGGCCCACTGTGACCGCACTGACTGGGGCGGAGTCATGTCCCCGGAATTTTTTGAAAATAGGGTCTCTGAAATAGGATTTCCTGGCTTTTGAGAGTAATTTCCAGCATGTTGAAACCGAGACTGTGGGCTCGATATTGGCTCGAACAGCGAAAGCGAACGCCGGAACCCAGCATTGACATGAACGATCGCTGTCAGTTGAGCCAGAGCAAACTATTTGCGGGGGTGTGTTTGGGGTGAGGGGGGCTCACCCCCTGTTACGGCCCTGTTACATTGCGTAGAATGCCCGTTGCTGAGCGGTTGTCAAAATATTTACCAAGGGTGTGTAGGTTAGTTGTATGGTTTGCCTCAATCTCTTCTGTGATTTGCTGGCGTGTTCGTGTGCCTTCTCACAGAATCCTCGAGGTGCACTTCATATTCAGAATGACGGTGACAGGGCAGAGCGTGTGCTCATTTGGATTCTTTTGAAACTACACCTTACATTCTCGACTACTATTAAAGACTATTATGCCTTTCAAGAGAGATCACAGCGCGATATATTCTAAGTGGTACCCTTCGTAAAATCAACCATTGTTTACTCATAGCTGTCGTTTAAAGATCGTCGATGCACTGATGATCGTACAGATGGAGTCAAATCGTAACACGTTTTCTGGTCTGAAAAACGGCAAAAAGCCCGCCGTCTCCGGATTACTTGAGCTTAGCCGCATAATTTATTTTATTTATACGTTCATTTCCAGGTGGTACGTATTACAAAAACGACAAGCCTGGTAGATTACGGGAGTTTTGGGCATTTACGACAACCAAATTCAGTCAAACGTTGTGGCTCTTACTTGTTGTTAAATACTATTAAGTTACCGGATGTGACTTAGCATTCTACGTCATGAATTAACTTAATCAGAAGCATTTGTTAGAAGCCTTCAATAATTTACTAGCTAACATCGTTTAAGCGTAAGTTCAATTTGCGGAGTCTGGAAAACCATAAAACCCGGTAAAGGGAAAACTCAAAGTGGAGAGAACTCTATTTAAGAAGTATATCCCGTATAACTGGGCCTAACTTCTGTTCTTATGTATAGTGACAAGACGTGGCGCACTAACAGTACACTTTGCAATGCTTCGTCCGATTTATTCACTGTTCTTCTGATTCGGGTTCGGTGTTCCACTTGTAGTTACCGTGGTGTTATTGTGAACACAAATGAACAACCTGGTTTTGCGTGTGCATGCAAAGAAGGATTTTACGGAAACAAATGTCAGAACGGTAAATACCATTTGTGTATTTGGGTGTTGGTGGCACAGTGGTTAGCGCACGTGCCTTTCACCTTTGCTACGCCGGTTTGATTTCTGCTCTCAGCAGTTATCTGATTGAAAATTTCACCTTGGCCACATGTGAGAAGAGTGCTTCCAGTTTGTCTCTACCAAACATCACAGGTTTCCCCCACGTACTCCGGTTTCCTCTTGCATTAACACTGGAGCAGTGAGGGATCGCTTTTACTGGACCTCTAGGGATAACGGTTTAGATATAACTGATAGAGTTATATCCAGTAGAAAATTTAAGTTAGTTTAGTTTAGTTTAGTTTGTTATTTTCATTTTAAGTAAAAATTTAATAACTAGTATTAAAATGCAAGAAAGAAAAACTTCTTAAAAGCAGCAGTGAAGAAAATATTTCTAAATCCTGCTTGTATCACGTTACATCTTTCGCATCCTGTTTCTAATTCGGGATATTAAACCGATAAATGTTACTATAACATATTGAAAGTTTAATTGGCTTTCAGATATAAATGCATGCATATTTATGACATTTTCTCTGGCTAACTACGTCTTGCCTTACTTGTTATTCAGATGGGTCAATCATCTTAAAAGAAAACCCTGAATTTGTTGAACAAATAAATCAGTGGCTTCTTGTCAAGACTCGTTGGTATCTTTGTTACCGTGCTTCAGAAGATGGATGGCTAGCAGCTACATTTCACTCAAGATGTGACAATAAAGGAGCCACCGTTACCATTGTTCGTGTGAAACAATACATCTTTGGAGGTTATAATGATCTCTCATGGACAGGTAAGAGTATTTATAAAATAACACGTATACTACGCGAGCTCTGATTGGTCAATACCCATGTTTGGATCAGGCTATCCAAAACACAGGAATTTTCCCGCTTCAGAATTTAAAAATGTCCGACGACAATTTAGTTGCGAATATTGACTTAGACAGTGTATATAATCGTAATAAGGAAACTAACAAAGAAAAAAAGCCGGAAGGATTTGGTAAATTTTGTCAGAAAGACGTTGACGAGCTGCTAATTAATGCACAAGCGAAAAGTACAAAATACAAAACAAGTTATGCCGTAAAGATTTTTAAAGGTATGTTTACATTTTACGTTTTTACACACATTTGGTATTTACTTGAACTGCTAAAATTTCTAATTTCACTTCGAGTCAGTTAATTCAGCTAACGCTTATATTGTCGGTATTTAATTGCGAACTGAAAAAAAATACTCTTATTTTAAGAATGGTGTAATACGCGTGAAATTACAGTTCAGCTACACGAAGTGGACGAGGAGACCTTGGACAAACACTTTCGTTTGTTTTATGCCGAGGTCAAAAACAAAGACGGCGAAGATTACAGCAAGTCAACTTTGCTTGGAATCAGGCATGGTTTGGAAAGATTTCTTAATTTCCCTTCACATAACAGAGGTTTGAAGATGTCAAACGCCGTCCTTAACGCGAAAATAGTCTCATTGAAGAAACAAGGAAAGGAGAAAATTAAACACAAACCTGCCTTGGAAAGCGAAGACCTGACAAAATTGAGAAGAAGCGATGTCCTTAATTGCTCAACTCCAATCGGCCAACTCAGGAATGTGTGGTTTCACACAACGCTGTATTGGTGTCGCAGAGGGCGAGAAGGTCAAAAAAATTTAACGAAGAGAAGCTTTCTCTTCACCCAGGATGGCAGCGGCGAAGCGTATGTCACCATGACACATAACGAATCGTCCAAAAATCATCCAGGCGGCATTAACGACAGCGAGAGCTTTGAAAACCTGGAAAGGATGTACAAGATCACAAAAGAAAACGATGGTTATACTGCTTTGCAGTTTTATCTCGCAAATTAAATCCAGTCTGCGATGCACTTTTCCAGTACCCGAAACGTCAGTGGAATCCGACAGACAGTATCTGGTACGAAAATCGTCCTCTTGGGATAAACAAGCTTGGCGATATGATGAAGATCATAAGCTCTGAGGCAAATCTGTCACAGATTTACACCAACCACTCCGTAAGAGCGACGTCCATAACGCTATGGTCTAATGCAGGTTTGACAAATCGCCATATCATGGCAATTTCTGGCCATCGCAATGAGCAATCTCTCTTGCACTACAATCAACGACCATCGACCTCGCAACTGAAGCGGTGTAGTGAAGTTCTTTCAGAAGCTCTTGGTACCGCTCCAAACAACTATCAGCCAGTACAAAAACGATCGGTCCTGCATTTGGTCTCGAACGAAACCAGCACGGCAACAAGCGCGACGAAGACGAGTCAGACGACAACAACCGTTCACTTGGAGCTAGCCAACGTTTCCATGCCAGATCTTCCCGATTTCAGTGGCTTGTTTACCAGTTGTTCCATTGGAAATGTGAATGTCAGTTTTAACTTTAACCATTAAGATTAAGAACCGTTTTACACCTCAACTCATTTAACTTTCAAAGATTTTCTAGTGTTTATAGCGTTTCCACTTAGCCACGATCAATTTTTGATCGAAGCTTGCTCTGCTCGACGTGAGGAGTCTCATGCCAAGCCGGCTTGTGATTGGTAGCTCATGAATTTTGGGAGAATTGATATGTTGATATAAGTTTGTTCAATAAAGATCGTTAAAAAACATGTGTTGTCATTTTATAAAAGAAATACCTAATGGGTTTCCATGTTTGGATAGCCTGATCCAAACACTCGGGATGTTGCTAGACTTTCGAAAGCTAAAAAACACTCGCCTGGCGGCTCGTGTTTTTTTACGCTTTTCGAAAGTCTCGCAACATCCCTCGTGTTTGGATCAGGCTATCCAAACATGGAAACCCATTAGGTATTTCTTAAATATAACACTGATTTGGTTATGTCTTTTTGAATGAAAATAATTCACGTTCTTTTAAACTGAAGGTAGCTTGATAAAAAAGTTACCTTAAAAATGTTACTGATGTGAGATAAAAAAGCTTTCTCAAGATCTAGCTTCGGAAAATTCGTCACAACAAACTTAATATTTAGTTTGTTAGGACAGGCCTTTTCGTAATTAATAACAATAGGCATGCTTGGGCGTACATGTATCTACTGTGTCAGACTGCTCAGACTGACTCGGGATGTGATTGGAAAAACCTTCTGAAATTTGATTGGTCCCGAAGAATAGTCTATTGTTACTTAACTAACATCCGAAAACCTTGCGTGCCGACATAGTATCTACTCGCATGTGCAGTAGATACAGAAACAAATTGAAGGTAATCTAGGCAATAGTAAGCTAATATGGAAAACAATAAACAATGTCTTGACAAGACAAAAATTATTCTATCCAAATTAAGTATTAGACCTACATCTGGCAATACAGTGTTGTCTAAACCCGATTAAATTCCGGAATTCTTAAATAAACATACTATCGGCGTTACGCCTAATTTAGCAAGTCAACTGATTCCTTCGGATGAAGACTTGCTCTCATTTGAAGACTACCAAATGTACTTACTAATTAATAAACTGAAGTGAGCACCAGCTAAGATAGAGCAAAACTGAACAACGTCAAAATACATAGTTTCATCGCAAAATATTTCGCAAAACCATAAGTCATAACGTGATGTTGAGATCGGAAAACCTAGGTCCGCCTATATCTTCGTATTCGCTATTTGATGGGTTACGAACGATACTGCCTCTTCTTACTCGCTGTTTTATTGGCTCCAATTATTCTACTGTTACTTACACTTTGATTGTTACTTACACTTTTGACCCTACATGACAGCATAGTATCTACTCGCGCAAGCGCAGTAGATACAAAAACCGGGAAAGAGACAGAGTTTTGGCGGTAATGTTTCTACAAGCTATTTTAAGTATATTTTGCAAAACGCTTTATCTGTCCCCTCGTTGTTTTTTTCTTTGAAATTTCTGAAGCATGTTTCGGACGTGTTTACCCTGCCTGGTTTCCAGGAGCCGGTTGTTTAAAAAAGTAGTTAACTTTAGCTGTAGTTAGAGCTTAATGCTAGCCAAGCAGAACCAGAGTTTGAGAAGTTAACTACGATTTAACTACGCAACAGGTAGTTGAACTGTCGTTATGAGTTTTAAACAACTGGCCCAAGGTTTTTCATTTTCAACGACGGGCGGGCCTTGACGTTTAAAATGCTGGTCGAAAACGTTTTTGGCCACAAAAATGTCTCCGAATTTGACCCCAAGCCAGCTCCTCCGAGCCTAAACCCAAGCTCTCCTTCCTGGCGCAGGATAATGTTGTAGTATATACCATCACTACCCTGCGATCAGGCTCTCTGGCCTGCGATCAGGCTCTCTGGGGGGCGAGGCGGGAATGTGAGCCTGCAAGTATCCCATTGAAATTTGATTGCCGCCCTTTCTTAACGAGTTCTCAAGTGACCAATCACAAACCAGACGCGCAGATTAAACAAAGAAACCGTTTTTACTACCCCGCCAGACGAATCAGTAAGCTACTTCCTGTCTGGCTTATCTCTGTCTTTATTTTAATTGTATACGAAGACGATTATATTTCGAGTGGAAGAAGGAGCGAGAACCTTTGAATTTTTCCTGCCATTGCTTACTGGCCAAATACTTTAGGAAGGGACTATCACAGGCAACCGGGTCATGTGTTGATGTGTGGCAGCACTACTAAATATTAAGTACATTTTCCTTGAAGATATACCATCGTTTGTACCAACTGAAAGAAATTTACGTAATGAAACTTATGTATGAACATAAAGAAAAATTCTCGTTTGTTGCTGTTTAAAAGCAGTCAGCTGAACCTTCAAGATCTTTTGTTAGAATCTTATAGACGAACAGGAGCAATCTCGTCCCCACAGTCAAGGGTCTCTGAGAACGGGTCTGAAGGGTCTCCGCTAGTCCCATTTCGGTTATTCTCTTCGGTGACGTTACCAAAATAAATTATCGAGAAAAAGAGAACTGAGAACTAGTCTGATATTTTTCTGGGCCCTAAACCAATGGAAAAAATAGACCCACCAATTCCGCATTACTTATTTTGCCGCACTCTATTCCCGCGCGAATCTTGAAAAACGTTTTGTGGCACCAATTAAATATCAGGTGCAAACCTACTGCTATTGAAATGTTTGCAAGAAAGCACGGTAAATGAGCGAAATCGCGGGATTCGCAATCGGTCTATAGACCAGAAGATTCTATTTTTTCGATACTTTCAATTTGATATGTAAATGAGCAAATGTCTAAGACCACCTTGACAAAGTTGTTGACTTTTTAACAAACGGAATTATAGGCAACTTAGGCCCTGTTGATACTATTACGGTACGGTAAGGTAAGGCTCCAGTTTAAGAATTCCTACGTTACTTTGTTCTGTTTGCACTGTTCTAGAGTGGTTTGCAGTAGCGTAGTCACTACGCTTAGCACTCGGGATGCCAATCATTACGCTACTGTAAATAGGAGAACTACGCGTTGTTCGTTATGGTGTAAACAGACGTAAATTTCGCTACGGTATGCCTACCTTATCGGCTTATCTGTACCGTACCGTGTCACGTGACGTCAGACTTCAGCACTTTGGGATTTATGACAAAGGCAAACACGGTGCTGTTTTAAGTAAATTTTTGTTCAGATCTCAAAATGTACATTTTCTTTGGTCAAATGACAAATCTTTTTCAAACCATCTTTTTACACTGAAACAACAAGAAACATGTAAGGACACTCTTTGATATTAATGTTCATGTGAAGTTTTAGAAGGAATTATGGCGTTTAGAAGGAATTATGGCGTTTCGTTATCTAAGTGCATTTAATTTTTGGCTGCATGTTGAATGATAAATTTGTGTCCTATATGCTAGCTTGACCAGCTTTGCTCGCTGTGGCTGTACTATAAAAACCGCAGTGCAATATTGCACTAGTACAGATCTCACGCTCTGTCAATAATTAGTAAGTACTGTATTTTTTATCACAGTGCTCCAAAGATCACAATGATCTAAAAACCTTACAGGTAATGGGTAGTTTTCCTTTAAGACGTGAGAGTTGTTTAGTAAAAGGAAAAAAGGATAGAAAGCTTTATTATATACGGCACAGGCTACTTTCAGTTAAATTGTGCGATGTGATTGGTTGTTGATGTTTTTTTGTTAATGCGCTACGATGAAAAACAAACAACAAAACCCTAAAAACCCGCATAAAGTAAATTTTAGTATCCAGACGAGAAATAAACAACCGAAAATAACGGTAGTCTTGAATTTTGACGAAGATAAAGGAAGCGGAGACCAGGAAATGTATGATTGATTTTTGAATAAAAAGTGCCATGTAATATAAACTACTTAACGTGTCTATGAAGTGAAAAATACGTTGGGATTTTTGTTGTTTTATTGTACAGAGGAGCATGACAGGAGCACTCACTGAAAATTTCAAGAGAATCTGATTCGTAGTTTTCGCGCTATCAACTCTCAAAATTTGCCGTGGATAGTTTGTTTTGGCGAAATTTGGGCTTCTTGGTAACAATGCCTTATGACGTGAGCAGATGGATCATTAATAGTGAAATATATTGTTCTTAAGCATGGTTGTCCATCTGCGTACGTCATAAGCATTGTTTCCGAAAGCCCAATTTTTCTCCATGAACGACTAGCCATGGCAAACTTTGAGAGTTTATAGCGCGAAAACTACGCATCAGATTCTCTTGAAATTTTCAGTGAGTGCTCCTGCCATGGTTGCTCCTTTGTACAATAAAACAACAAAAATGCCAACGAATTTTTCATTTCATAGACACTTTCCTTTCAAGCCTGGTTTCCATATAATCGCCACGATCGCTCAAAAGTTAACTCGCGGCCATTGTTTATTTGTTTTAATGGCCCGTTGGGATCCATATAATTCATATATAGTCGCTGCGATCGCCACGACTGCTCAAAAATGAACTTGGCGATCGCAGCGATCGTAGCGATCATATGGATACCACTGACGCAACGATCGCTGCGATCGCAGGCTCGATTCCAGTCGTTGTGTGAGCCCGCGTTCACACAATGGCTGGAATCGAGCCTACTCCGATCGCCGAGATAGAAAATGTTCTATCTCAACGATCGAGGCGATCGTTGCGTTTTATATGGAAATGGTGATTTTGCAATCTCAGCGATCTTGGCGATCAGCATGCATCCCAACGCACCATTAAAACAATTGCCGCGATCAACCATGGCCGCCTTAGTGACCATATGGAAGGAACGACTGAACAACATGATTGTTGATCGTTTCGATCGCCAAGTTAATTTTTGAGCAATCGTGGTGATCATAGCGATTATATCGAAACCAGGCTGACGTAATATTTCATAAACGAGTGGGTGTGTTTTACCAGGGGTGACAAACACGAGAGGACAATGAAAATCACCAGGCCGTTAACCGAGTAATTTTCAGTGTTCTCGAGTGTTTTACAGACACGAGAGAACATTGAAAATTACAAGGTCATAGGCCGAGTGATTTTAGTTGTTAAAACACGATACACGAGCTTATGAAATAGATTTTCAATCGTCAATTATAGTAGAGGAACTTGGTGATATTGGTGCATATTAGATTAGACAATGGTTTCATAATGAACATATAACTAAGAAATATGGTAATAGGGGTTCTTTGTTCGCGCCATTTATTATCTGATTTCTTAATTATAATAATTCAGTTGCGCGACCTTTACCGGGTTTCAAAACTCATGCACATGGGGCTCACCCTAATTTTAGAAATTCTCAAAAGAAACCTGAAATTGCACAAAATTTTGTAATAACGGATATATATTATATAAAAGTAATAAAACATATAAGAAATACCAGAAATCTGCACAGAAGTACAGGTAATCAGAATTAAAGCGAGATTGAAGGGTATTGCAAATGTGAAATCTTGATTTCTGTTTGTCTGGCAGTAACCAAGTTTAGACTAATTTCAGAAAAAACTTGGTCTTAAAGATTCAAAAATCTTTCATACTTGTTGGGTGACTGATATTTCATAATCGAATTAATGTACAGCTTTAATTTTGAAGTTTGCATCTCAGAATTTCAACATAAGACAATGGAGGCTAAAAATAGCGTGACATATCTTCTTTTAATATTTGTATTTGAAAACAGTTTGCAACTATTTGTTATTTTCTTTTGCTTTTAGGATCAGGTGGTTGGAAATCAAGCTCGAGTGCGTTTCTTTTCTCTCTCCGAAATAAAGACAATTTGAAGCCATTTAAAGCTCCAGTCTACCAATACAGTGAGTACGCAATTTACGACAGGTCTAGTAAAGGACCCACCTTTGGACACGGTACTGATCTCCTCATCGCCAACAACGCTGACTCGTCAACAGACTCTCACGCAAATTTTGGTCGCACATACCAACCTTCATCTGGCCACAGCTATGCCAGCACCAACACCCGAGCTCTCTTGGCTGGCAGTCCTCATTTCACTCCATCTGAAGTAGAAGTCTTTTACTTTGGTTAAACTGTCAACGTCCTTTAAAGCATCACTAAAATTGTAGTAGAACACGCATAGTATTAACTAAACAAATAATGTTTGTCTTAAAACAAAAGTTGAATAACGTTAAAAATAATATCCGCACAATGCTACATTGCATTTTATTACATTGTTGGAATGTTACGTCTAGAAAAAATCTTCCTATTTATCTTCTTATTTATCTTAAATTAAATGCATATCTAAGTACTGCAAAATATTAAAAGTAAACGCTCTTCTGAAGTAATCCCCTGATCTCCCCTTCCTCCTAAAGTAACCACCTCTTTAACCATCCCAAGCAACACTCTCCCCTTACCGTAAGAACTCTCCCCTTCCTATAATCAGTAACCACGTTTACTACCAAACTTAATATACTCTAACAAGACCCACTAGCAGATTTACGCAATTCTTATGCGAGTTTTCGTGAATACTGTTCTCAAAGTATACTCTCCCCCTGGAGTATGTGTTTTTATTTTGATCAACTCTTGTGCGAAAAGCCGCTGATCTATCGCTGACTCAGCTACCTTCTTCTCCGGCGTCTCCGCGTGGAAAACACTGACCTATATATATAACTGGACTGCGGGTGCTGGCCAAAAATGTGTCCCCATTTTCACTTTCAAAATGGCGGCATTTATGGGTCCTTCTGCTAATGGTAGCGACCACTGACATGTACTTATGGTAGGAAAAAAGAATATTTGTGTAAACACAAAGCGATTTTCTTACTTTATTAATAAATCGTTCCTCTGCGAGGGCGTCCCCAGAGGTGAATGAAATCGTCTGGCGTTAGCCAGAATAAAATACTAAACACCAATTCGGACAGGAAAGAGTTAGAGAGATAGTTTATACTACCAAAACCAGTAGAGTGCTCGTCGCGCCAAAAAAATCGACGGGCCAATGGCAAGCCAAACGAAAGGAATGTGACCACGTGAGTAAAGGAATGTGACCACGTGAGAGTGCACCCTTGCTTCGCAAGTATGTACTTTTGCTTTTGCTATGTCGTCTTTACAACTGAAGGTGTTTTACGGCGATGGAGACAAATGTAAAGCTATTTTTACAACACCATCAGTATTGCAAACGTACAAAAACCTCGTTGATGTAATTAAGAACCATATAAAAGCTCTCGAGTTCCTCGGTGAAACAGAATTAAAAATTCTCTATCAGGACGACGAAGAAACCTTTGTCGAACTGGAAGGTTCAAGGGTTCATCTGGCTGAAGCGCTAAGATGTGCTGTTGAAGTTCAAGGTTCGGGCTTCAGACGACTTAAACTAAAGGTGATCGAGTCAACTACACCAAAGCAACCATCTAAACAACGTCGAATAATTGATAGGTCAGAGACGCATTTGGAGAACGACACGCCTTGCACAGCGTATTTATATAAAGCGTCCGGACACCTCGGTCAAGAAGAAACTGCCATTCACCTCAGACCAAGAGTTTAATTCCCCGCTCACTTTATCAGAGCAGGTGTCTTCTTTCAAATCTCCGCTTGAGCAGTATATAGAAGACAAAGTACAGGAAATAGAAGATGCAGAAGCTGATGTAAATTCGCTTGTTACCGAAGTAGCCAAATTTAAAGCAAGTGTGCCGTGTGTGGACAAATCACCATCAGCTTGCGGGCTTTGTCACCGAAGGGAGAATCATAATCGAACGAACTGCCCATACGTTCCATATAAATGCATGTCGGCTACAGTTTGTGGAGACCTAGAGAAACACAAGGAAGAGAAGGATGTGATTAAAAAAATGGGAGGGAAGCTAAACTCTGAAATACAGAAAGTGATTAAACTTAAATCCACTCTTGCAGCAAAGAAAGCGTGTGCACTCGAAGCTACTCATTCGTTTAATGCTGTTGTTCGACGCCGTCTTATTAAAAGTTTCCCAGCCAAATATTTAAGAGGAGACGGAAAAGAAAACTGGAGACAGGTAAATATGGATATGGCGATTCTCGAATCACATTTCAAAGGTAACATTCCCCCTGATGAAATCGACCTTCAAGAAGTTTTGCAAAATAAAGTGCCAGCATTTCAATCCCACCTACCTGTTGACGATCGTGTAAGAAATCTTTGGACATTGAAAGGTTTAAAATGGCCTGAATTTGGACAATGTCATAATCCATCGAAATCAAATAGCTCCGTTCCTGTGTGCAGCGAAATGGGTAGTGACAAAGACAGTGCAACTATCCTGTCCTTAGCACCTACTCAGCGAGAAGAAGAAGAGGAACAGCTAGGAATAGCGATAAGAGAAAGTTTAAGATTAGTTAGCGCTACTGACAACACGCCAAAACAGGTGTTTGATGAAGAATCGGAAATGTCGACTGACAACGTCAATGTTGATGACGTTGAAGCAGCTTCAATGCTGTTAAACCTTATGCAGTCGAAGAACTGAAACAAGAACATTATAGCTTTCGAAAAGTACAGTATATGAAGCGTTAATGTTGATAATTTACGTTTAGATTTATACTCTCATACTGTATTATAATAAAAGCGAAACATTATACAGTATTGAGGGTTTGTTCACAAACTGATCACAGACACAAGAGTTTTCTACCACTCATAGTCGTTGCGTTTACATTTTTCATTACGAGTCTTTGTATTTCACGTTACTGTTTTCTATACTTATTTATATTAACTTATAAATACAACTTTGCGGGTTCATATTGTAAAATACTTCAAAGGTTTCACCATGGATATTTAATATTTACATGTAGTAATTGCTGAAGTTTATTAAAGTTTTTTTTTACTACTAAAATTTTACATGTAATGGTATATTCTTATGAGTTATGGTTTCATTTTTGAAACAACTACAGAACGAATGACCTATAAAAACGCGCTTTCTTAGCCTCGTTAAGCTCCCGTGAGATCTCCAGCGAGTGCTCGATCCATGTGCTCGCACGATTCAATTGATATTGCTTCTTACCTTCGAAGCGAAACTCCGGTTCCACGACCTTCGAAGTTGTTGTCGAGAGAATATTGAATAAATTTGCATAAAACGCGAACTAATTATTAGAGGTCAAGCATGGCGACTTGACTTTTGAACAAAGGTACTTGTCAAGTTTAACCTATAAACGGCCTTGTCAAGGAAAACTTGATGTTGTTTACCGGGCCTAAATATAAAACCCACGTAAAAAAAGTATTGCCGTCTACTCGAAAGATGAATATAAAGTATTGGCTATGATTAAATTTGCACAATCTTTTGTGGTTCGATGAACAATGCATGTTTGACCCCACGGTACTTGACTATATTTTAAATATAACAGTACCGCGGGATCAAATCTATAACATAGCGCAACAAAAGAAGTGTTCTCGCACACAGCTGGGAGCTGCCGCGCCAACAAGACAGTGTGCCCTCTTTGAAAACAGATGGATAAAGCTATAATGTGTTTTGTAATACGAAAACATTGCATGAAATTGCTAAACCATAAACAGAACATAATAGTCGTTGGCATCTAAGCGTGTACACCGCCCGTTAAAACATGTTTTAGGCCATGTTTACCTTGGGAACGTACAGTATTTTATTGTCACATGAATGTGCCCTTAGCCAATCACGTCTCGCCAATCCCACGATGTTGATTTCAAAACGGTTAACTTTGGCCTAAATTTAGAACATGTTTTGTCGGGCGGTGTACACGCTTAGATGCCAACGACTGTAAATATACAAAATAAACCAGCTATGCTGAGTTGGATGCGCAGGATATAATATTGCTTATCATCATCATCATTACTATGTGCATGCTGCACTTGACATGACATAATTTCAGAACTTGTTTGAATGATTAGTCTATTTAAATATTTAAGTATCCAAGTTTTCGATAAAATCCAACCATATCGTTTTCTGACACTAAAGAAAGTACAGAATAAACTGCGAAAGGAACGCTCACTCGCAGTAACTCACGGTACGTATCACGTTTCAGGAGCGTTTTTATCTTGTTGAAAATTAACTCTGCGGCGTTAAATTCTGGGGACCTTGTTGGGGTGTAGACCACATAGATTCCCATGTCTGCGAACCAATGGGCAAGCGCTTCTCCTCCCTCATGTCGGTGAATTGGAGCGTTGTCGACGATAATAACATCCCCATTTTCAAGAACTGGAGCTCCACTGTTGGTAGATTGCCTAACTGATTCTTGCCAAAAATTAATATAGTCAATTGTGTCAGATCTCCGCGAATTACATTCGCATACAAAACACCTTCAAGTCCACAGAGGAGGTTTAGGGTGTAGTTTACTCCCTTGTTGACTGAAACAAGCTCGACGGCATCTGTTCCAATTAATGAATGCCCGTAACAGGGTTTCCAACGCCTGAGTGAACGCCTGCTTCATCAAAGTATTTCAAGTTTTGAGGCGGGATTTCGTGAAGGAAATCTATTAAAGCTTGAGCATAGATTACGTTACCAGCATTAAATTTCTGGTAGCAGTGTTTGGATAACCTTTTCCAGCTCCAAGGACCTTTTGACATTCGTGTTCTAACAGCTCGCCCAATTGCTGATTTAGATGTACCACCGTCAACTGTGCAATACCGTTCAACTTCTTCCTTTATCTTTTCATAGGATGTTGATGGTTTAACTGTCTTGATAGTTTCAATTAATTGTAGGTCTTCGTGCTTTAAACGTGCAGGGTTTCCAGTTTGATGTTTAATTGCTTCCAAACGTCGGTCGCTACAAACCTGCTTCCACAATTTTCTTACGACGAAGTCAGACACTTTAAAACGCTCCCCAACAGCTTTATAAGAACCTGGAAAATAGCCTGGTGCGATAATGTCACCGCCTTCATCAATTATAGTATCGATTATACAGTCTCGTAGTTCCAGTGACAGAGGCTTTCCACGCTGGTATTTTCGCCCTTTAGATGTAACTTCTAATGTTGCCATCAAAACAAACATTGAAATGATACTACATGTAGCGTGATCAGGTCATATTCCTTTACTCACGTGGTCACATTCCTTTCGCTTGGCTTGCCACTGGGCCGTCGATTTTTTTGGCGCGACGAGCACTCTACTGGTTTTGGTAGTAAAGCGTTCCTGTCCGAGGGCTTCCCCAGAGGTGAATAAAATCGTCTGGTGTTGGAACGACTCAAGAGGCCTGCTGGATTATTTGTCTGACCAAATACTAAGAAGAACTCGGTACGCCTCGCTTCTTTACGATTTTCTCGTGATCTTCAGCGGTTCTTTATAGAGCTGGCGACTTCATAAAACGAAATGTTTGTAGATTTCCATGATCATGTGTATTGACAGTCTTGTTTATTTTATTGCCAAATGTTCGTGCGGTACCGCCGGCCGGCACGTCTTTAATTCAGACTGCTTGGAAGCTACAACAGTAATAGTCTAGGATTATTATTATTATTATTGTAGTTCAGAACTACAATAAGACTCTTATCATGAAAACAACCTGGGCCGCTCAGCAACAAACATAAATATTAAATATACATGGCAAAACCACCGAAATATTTTGTTTACACAAACTCGAGACCGGGACGATATTATGTTGACTTGGCAAAAATTCGACAAAGTTTGCCTAGTCCGTCTACTCCGAACGTTTTCTTAAGAAATACTCCACTGTAGAAGTTATAAAATATATTGGCAGAAAGATAATTCACCTGGCTACAACATACGTACAGTTTATATGTATTGCTAGGATTACTATAAAAATATTGGAAACTTATATTCATAAAGCATGAAAGAGATTGATACAGGAGACTGGTCTGTCCTGACTTTCGACGTGTGTTAAATTCAAAGACTTCCACTATAATGATGGTGAATTATTTAACTGCACTTTACTATACATGTAGAACCCATTGTTGACTAAACACAGCTGGCTTCGTCTTCAAATATAGAATCGGATAGAATAAACTTTCGTATATTTAATACAACTGCCTGAAGCCCCGGCGAAAATAAATTCATGACTTCATGAACTTTGATGAACTGTTCATGAAAGTTCATGGACATTCATGAACTTCATGTCCAGTTCATGGAATTCCTCAACATTTTGAGGAATTGAAACCAGTTCATGAACCAGAAACCAGTTCATGAACTTTTCATGAATCAAAAAGTAGTTCATGAAAGTTCACGAATGTTCAACAAACAATTATATTGAGTGCACTGATTGATGAGCTTTCATGAAATGGCATGAAATTCGGGTAATCACGGAATGATTATTTCATTCATGTGAAATAATGAATATTTCGTTATTATTTGTAAATAACGTGTGACAGAATTGACTGTTTAAAGGCCCATTCGGCACACGATCCGAGACTGGAGTTGACGTATCCAATTCTGCTGAAGCAGTCATCATGACATTGTCTACGAACGTAACATATATATATATATATATATATATATATATATATATATATATATATATATATATATATATATAATTGGATCGTGTGAATAGACCTTAACTTTGTAAATTAAAACTCCGATTTAAATGGATACTTCTTGACTTCTATTTAAAAAAATACTTCTCTTAACGCTTAATTACCTGCACATAAAACTGGGCAACTTTAAACAGGAGAACACTGAATAAACACATTTCAGTTTATTGGTGATTTGTTCTCGGCTATTTTGTCAACTTTTGGTCTATTGAGTATTTGAGTATCGTTGTTAACATTTTCACTGTTCCACGAGTTAACGCGAAGTCTTGCACATGACATGAGAATTCTCTCACGCGTCTCACTTAAAATCTGAATGCATGTCCATGAGAATGTGGTACCCTTGAAATGCATGAACTAGAGTTACGTGGAGCAGAATCAATAAAAAGTAACGTCTCTTGTACCTCGTCAACCAGTACAACGGTTTTTGAAGGGGCGTCTTCAACACTCACAGCACTGAGGTGGGATCCTCCAGCAATGTTATCGATAAACGAAGGAACCCCAATCCGGAACAGTGACACAAAAGCATAAACAGGGTTTGTTGACTGATCTAAAAGAAAGTATTAAACTGATCCCACTGATCCATCCTTAAGTATTAATACCGCATGGCACATTTTTCTTTTCATTCTTGTATAAATTGAGGAACAAAATATCTGTCCGCCTTTCACAATTCTGGCTTCTTGACAGGATGAATCTAAGTTGGTCAAACCAAGATTCTTCTTCAAATCAGCTGCATCGGTGTGACCGACCGGTAATGGCGATGCATGTTCTACCAACAATATCACAGTTTAAAACTTCCCGTACCGAAATGGCAGCGCTGCCGATTAGCTGGCCTGCAGATGTAATTTTTCTTGACTGCAAGTCAAAATGCATTTAAACTGCAGCGCGTCTGCGCTACAGGTTGATGAAATCACTTAAGCAAAACGCTGCACATTGAATGCGCAGTCAAACAAAGTTTTCAAATTCAGTGTGCAGTCAATATGCAGCTAATCTGCAACACAAAGTCGCGATCTAGCGCTGCATGTTCGATACTGATCGACTTACATAATTTACTGGTGCGGCAAACGTGTTTCACAACATGCAAAACGCCATCAGTGCGCGCTTTTCCTAGCAAAACGGTAGAGAATTTATTAAATTGGTTAAGAATACGAAAGGTCTTTAAAAGGTCTATCATAAGTCTCGTTTAATTTTTAAATTTTACGCAATGAGTCAATACTAATAAACTATATAGCTCTCGCGGCGAGTCGCTGTTCAAAAACCTGAAACTTGCCGTAATTTGGAGCAAAGAATGAGCCGTTTTGTGCAACTGGTAAACTGATGAGAAATGCTTTTGAATTATTTTTTACAGTTGTCTGATTTAGCATTTTAGCTCATGCACTTTTCCAGTTTTATCGCCTGCCTAGATAGCCTCGAACCTTGCCGCCGGAAATAGCAAAAATACTGATGCCAAGAGATAACTTATCTCTTTCAAACAATTATTACCATTGAATATTATTTAAGGACGTTGTGAGATTTGTAGCAGTAGCAGTTCTCGCATCTGCAATCTAACTAACCCAACAATATCTATAAAACCTAAGACTAAATAAAATATACTATTGACGTATTAAACTTTTCCAAATCCGTCCTAGATGCTTGCTACAATAATGAGTAATTCAATATCGTTATCTGGTCAAGTGTCAACTGATAGCATTTTTGGCGCCTGCATTTTTGAATATTGTGCGTAAAGATAAAGCCGTTGATCGTTTGCGCAATTGCGCGTTAACCTCGGCGTTAACTGCTTCTCTTGAGTATTGGGTATTCAACCGAACCTGTTTGGCGAATGTCTTAAAGAAAGAAGAAGGGCGCTGATACTTGCATTTAAAGCTGCAGCCAGGGGCGCACATTCGAAACTTTCTTCGGGGGGTGGGGGGGGGGGGGGGGGCTTGTGCTTTTCGTTCTGGGACCGACTTTTTTTATCAGTAGTGTCGAAGCTATGCCCGCACCTCTCCAGATCAGGATCTTGGCCGGGGGCATGCCCCTCAAGAAAATTTTGAAATTTGGATGCCCTGAAACACCATTTCCAGCGCTCTCAGGCGAATATTTCGGTCAAAAAGGCACGGTAAATTGATTGTCATTTTACGCTTTTTTTCCATGGAAAATGAAAACTGACATATTTACCGAGCTACCTCCTCCACAGATATTTATTTCCCAGCTTATTTCTTTCATAAGGGGGTGCATATAAATTAAAAACATCTGCGGAGGAGGTAGCGTACCGAGTTAAAGCTCGATAAATCCCATACTATACCTACTCAAATTAAATTTATCATGCTCATATGAATCAACGTGGACGAATTAGGTTTAAAATAAAATATTTTAAAACTTTGTCAAAGTTATTTTGAATTTCCTTCAGCCAACACTATGGAGTACAGCCCTAAAACAAGTACTTTCTCAGGTATATGGAAACAGGCCTCTATCGGGATACGAAAAATCCCGATTGAAGAGCAGATCTATAAAATCGGGATTTTTCTTCAGTATCGCGATCGAGGTCGCGTCGGGATTCGGGATTTTGAAGCAAAATCGGATAAACACCCGAAGAAATCGGAATGGTTGGATACTCTGGATCAGACTATTTGATAAGTTTAACGACCATCTCTCCTTAAACTCATTTTCTCATGATCAAATTCCCAAAACCATCATACCGGACGGTCAAAACGGACCAAAAAGGTAGTCGGATCGACAATTCGAGACCGACTTTTTCAACCGACTCAATGGTTGGGGGGGGGGGGGGTCACACCCACCCTAATGTGCGCCCCTGGCTGCAGCTCTCACTCTGCTGGCATTCTCTTAAACGTTTACAAAGAAGCACAATAAACAATAGGACAATCGGCGCCATTCAGAGGTAAAGTTCTGTCTGTATGTAGTGGCGTTTTCGTGTTTAACGCTATAAACGTTTAATGGAGTGTCTTCAAACGCTCTGTCTGATTGTCTCAGTAAAACGTGAACACTGATATTAAATAATAGAATACGTTCTGATGCTTCTGTGACTTGGTTTTGTGATGCGCGTGCCTTTAATATAATTGAGAATTTGGAAAAAATTAGTATTATAAGGTCAAGACATATTAACGCAACGGCAAGTAAAGAAAACTCTACTTGCTGACAACGGCTGAGACTCGAATCCCACAGCTGGCTTCCTAACCTATATCCGATGCTCTGAACTACCGTTTACATGTAAGCGGCTATAGTATACCGAAGGCAATTGCGGGCATGGCACTTCGAATCCCAGTCGAGGTCAGTTAGTTTTTCTATATTCTATAGCTGCTTTATTCTTGCTTCTTTCATATCCAACAATTTGTTCATTATTTGTTTTGTTCTGTTGGGTAGACGCATAAAAGTTGACAGCTACTAAAGCCGACTGTATTACAACAGAGGTGCTAAAGGCTATAATATAATCAGACTTGTAAGTCAAAATACAGCGCAAGAGCAGTACTGATTACTGAAGTCAAAATGCAGCGCAAATACAGCGCTTTATTTTTGTGTAGATCTATATCAATGCGCTGCAGTTGCATTCAATCTCGACAAAAAGTGCAGCGCATACTGTGCAGCGCATCTACAGCGGATTTGCAGTCAAGAAAAAGTCAAAATGCAGTTACAATGCAGCGCTGCCATATTTCCGTACGGGTTTGGTTGATTTTGCCCAAAGTTTGTTCACCTTTTTGGTTTTCGATCCCATTCCAAAAATTACAGAAACGGTATTTAGAGCTTTATTTGCCATTGAAGAGATCCGCAACTGTTCAATCACAGGTAAAAATAGCGGTAGGAGTGTCGGAAATCGGCCTAGGCCAGCTTTGGACCAGAAACGGTTTGGTGTTCTGCTTGACATCGTTAAATCACAGCGTCCCGAGGTATCGAGAAAGGAAATCACAGAGAAAATGCAGAAACTCATGAAAGTCACACCGAGAAAAAACGAGATCTCTAAAACTGACTGAAACCCTTGGGTTATACTAACTTTTTATCTGTTTTTGCTTGTGTTTTAATATTGACCAAAATTTAATTTTTCGTGAACATTTCACATCAGTAAGTTCATGAACTGTTCATGAACTGTCACTTTCATGAAGATTAATTATCATGAATTATTCGTGAACATTTCACATCAGTAAGTTCATGAACTACTACTGTTCATGAACCGTCACTTTCATGAACCGGCCATTTAATGTTCATGAATCTTTTCATGAACTTTCGTGAACATTGTTCATGAATCGTTCATGAACAATTTATGCATGAACGTTTGAACTATCAAAGTTCATGAACAGTTCATGATCACAAATGTTCATGAAGTTTATAATGAATGCGGCCATTTAACGTTCATGCATATTCATGAACAGTTCATGCACTTTTGATGAATGTCCACGAATCATGTTCATGAATTGTTCATGAACAATTCATGAAATTTTCGCCTGGGACACTTACTTACATGTGGTAACTTGATCTACACCACTGTTACTAGTTTTATCGTCCATCACAATTAGTCAGAGTATTCTTCCATTTAGCCACATGTAATCCCAGTGGGGCCGCCATTACAATGAAATTCTCCAATGGGACTGCCATTATTCAGAATGATTTTGCATACTAAATGCTAAATTATTACACCCATGACAGCTAGTATATATCTCTGGGTGCTGTGGATCCAGCCAATGCCAATTAAGGCGTTTTCACACCCTCCCAATTTTAAAAAGGCCCTGGGAATGTAGTGGCTAACACTTTGAAGCCTGATGAGGAGTCTTTACTAATCGTATTTTATTCCAGCTAATGCCTTATGGTTTTATTCAGCACAGTGAGAGGTCCAGCTTCAAAGTGTTTCAACACTTTGAAGCCTGATGACGAGCCTTTAATATTTTATTCCGGCTAATGCCACATGATTTTATTCAGCACAGGGAGAAGTCCAGCCTCAAAGAATTAAAACCTATTTCTTTAACACTTTGAAACCTGACGATGGGTCTTTAGTAGTTTATTCCGGCTAATGCCAGATGATTTTATTCATCACAGGGAGAGGTCCAGCCTCAAAGTATTAAAACCTATCTCTTTTATTAACACTTTGAAACCTGACGACGAGTCTTTAGTATTTTATTCTCAATGGCTAACGCCAGACGATTTTATTCAGCACAGGGAGAGGTGACCATGCCTCAAAGTATTAAAACCTATCTCTTTAACACTTTGAAACCTGACGATGAGTCTTTAGTAATTTATTCCGGCTAATGCCAGACGATTTTATTCAGTAGAGGTTCAGCCTCAAAGTACTAAAACCTATCTCTTTAACACTTTGAAACCTGACAATGAGTCAATCTTTAGTATTTTATTCCAGCTAGTGCCAGATGATTTTATTCAGCACAGGGAGAGGTCCAGGCCTCAAAGTGTTTACCATTCCAGGGCTGGGGGCAAAGAATATTTTAGGGCTGGTCACAACACTTTTTAATGGGCTAGCTTGCTACTTTTGGATTCTTCAACATTAATAAGAATAGAGAATAGATATGCTAACTCGGAGATGAGAATTGAATGTAAACGTTCTTCGAGCCATTTTACTCAAAGAAATTTCTGAGTTTCCACGTGGGACTTGAACCAACAGCCTTCTGACTGCTGGTGAGATGCTCTGACCATTGAGCTACTGGGACTCACATGATTTGAACGTAGGTTGGAAATTTAACTAATAAGAATGCTCAGTGTAATTTGCACATGTTCTCCATTGCATACATGTAAATTGATAACAGTATTTACCATTTAAAGGAGAAACTGAATAGTTTATTTTATTCACTTATTTTTTTCGGGGGTTGGCCAAATTATCTCCCTAAATAATTGGGACCTGTATTATTTTTAAGACTATTTTAAAAGATTATGGCAAAAATAAACAGTCAAATTTACCCTCAGATAGTTTTAGTGTTGCTTGAACAAGTTGACGTGTACTAGTTATAGCAATAGCATTGCAAGTGTTTATACTTTTGACAAGATATTGTGTGACAAACATCGTAACTATGTCTCATACAAATCTACTGGAAGTAATTGGTCACATTTTGTGTGTGGGGCTTGGGGGTGGGGGTGTATTGTGTGTGTGGATGGGTATGTGTTTGGGTATGTGTGTGAGTATTTGGGTGTGTCTGGGTAGGTGTATATGTTGGGAGGGATGTATGGGGTGTATGGGTTGGATGTGTGGAGTATGTGCCCGGGTGTATGTGAGGGGGTGTGATGTGTGGATGAAGTGTGTTTGTGGGAGGATTTATATCTGGGAAGGAATGTGTGGGTAGAGTGTCAATGTGTGGGGAGGGTGTGTGGGAGTGTATACTATAGGGTGGGGGTGTGGAGTGTGTCTGGGTGTATGTGGTATGTTTGGGTGTGTGTATGAGGGAATGTGTGGTGTATGAGGGAATGTGTGGTGTATGTGCAGGTGGAGTTTGTTTGTTGGGGTATGTGTATTGGTAGAGAATGTGCGGGTATGTGTCTGTGTGTGTGCATGAATGTGGGTGTGTAGAGTGCGTGTTGTTTGGAAGTGGGGTGGAGGCAGGGCCGCTGAGAGAAATTGTTGGGCCAGGGGTAAATCATCGATTTGTTTGGCCCGGGGCAAATTATCAATTTGTTGGGCCCAGGGCAAATTATCGATTATCATTTTGTCACATGAGTCAATTTGGGTTGCCTTGATGACATCACACATCATCATCGTGTCCATGTGTTCTCAATTGGTTCCCTGGGTTGGTTAAAAATGAAGTTAATGTTACTGATCTTTTACGATTTCTGGGCCTCATGTTTAACTGCGTCAAAAACTCAAATCTGACAAAATTTAGGGACTGTTCTCAAGTTGCAGGCCTGGGTCAACTTGCCCCCTGACCTCTTCCCCCTGGCCTCCCACCCCCCTCTTGGTGGCCTGGAGAATTGTGGGTGTATAAGGGAATTAGGAGGAGGAGGGGTGTAATTAAATCAAGCTATGCTTGCTAACCTTTACTGTGATATTTTACGATCGATCAGAACCTCAATTTTTGCGTCTACGTTGCTATAGCAACAGTAGACGTTAATATGTACCCGTAAAAACCTGACCGTCTCGCTGAGTATTGTCACTTTTGTGACGTAATAGGTTTTCCTCAGAGAAGGCTGGACAAGTGTCATGTGATTGTCACGTGATATTGTCGACCAATGAAATTGCGCTGTTCTCGTATCGTTGATCGGCCGAAAATTTCGCATTGGACTTGGAATACCGAATATTACGCTTTTGTCGTTCATTTTTTTCTTTAAAAAAGCAGCGATATCGTTTGATATATTGTTTGGACTATCCATATCTGCAGGATTTTGCAAGGTAACTGTATTTTTTTACTTTGTTTTGATCGTTTATGTAGGTCGTGTCACGCTAAGCAAAGGCCCCACTTCCGGTTTTTCAACAATCTTCAAAGCAAAAAATCTCGAATTCCCATGGTTCGAATTCTCTAATTTTTGCGTAATAAGTTGAAGAAATGTCTAATCTTGGATTCTATGGAGGCGAACCCCAGCGATCCACTCTCCGTTTTCGAGATATTCGCCGTTGAACTGACCATGGTATTTCGGCTTTCGCTAAGATGGCGCTTAATGAATTTAAGAGAGCCTTTCGCCACTAAAGTTTGTTTTTTTTCTCAAGAATTTTGGAAGTTTCCTAATATTTAGAGCATTATTATTCCTTTGAGTAAGTGTAGAATGAGTGGTGGACAATTATTAAAGAGTAAAATTTGATATTTGTCTGTTTTTATGGTCCAAAACGCTTCCACTGGCGCGGCCGTGTAAAAATGCCAGGTGCCCTCGCCGTATAAAAACACCATCATTCTGAAAAAATTGTATACATATCATGCAGGCCTACATACATTTGTAGTTATCCCCTCGTGTTCGTGTGGTTCGCGAAGCGGGCCTCGCGACGCGAGGGTACTAATCTCGACGGAGCGGGCGGTACGTCCGGTCGGGGATTGTACCCATGTTGGCGTTGTGGAGGATCCATTTGTGTGTATATATATATATTTATTTATTTATTTATTTATTTATTTATTTATTTATTTATTTATTTATTTATTTATTTATTTATTTATTTATTTATTTATTTATTTATTTATTTATTTATTTATTTATTTATTTATTTATTTATTTATTTATTTATTTATTTATTTATTTATTTATTTATTTATTTATTTATTTATTTATTTATTTATTTATTTATTTATTTATTTATATGTACGATCAACGGAGACCATGTCGGGGATCCGCGGGTTGATGGTGGTTAAAAGGGTACACATTTTTTCTGTAGTTTTGCTATTTTACGTCAAAAACATCACTTTCGTTCGAGTTTGAGTACATGTACAAAAGTTCGGAGAAGAAAACATGTTTATAGGCTAGAAATGTTGAGACGTATTCAAGAGAAAGACAAGATAAAGAAACAAGCGAACGAACGAACGAAGGGAACAGCAGCAGGCTAGAGCAAGAGACAGACGATTACAAGGAGAACTACAGTGTATATTTATAAAGCGACTTCAATGAGGAAAACAAAACACAATCCGAGTTTATAGTCGAAGAAACGAAAAGAGCGACTCGCAATTTCAAGGCTGAACACGGTGTCTAGAACTACAACAGCGGAGAGTTACAGCGAAGAGAAAGGCTAGAAATTATGCAAGAAAACACAGCAAAAAGAATAGCCAAGAGAAAGAGAGACATGCAGCGAAGAGAAAAACGTGAATTTAGTGAATTTATTTTATAACACATGTGAGAAATGAATAGAGGCCGAAAAATATGCGAAGGTACAGCGATATTTTTTTAAATATTTATTTATTAATAACAAAAGAAAGCGTAATAATATATATCTGTGTAGGAATTGTTGGTGGCATCATGTACTGTACAATTATGTATTTGACATTTTTATTCATTTACTGTACTGTACTGCCCATGTATTATGTATTTATTATAAATTCATCAATTGGAGTAATGCCTGTGTCAGGCATTTGCAAACTTTTTATGCCTGGGAGTGGGGCATTCATCCACAGTACTTTTAAAAATGTTTACCTAGGCCATTGCTGTTGTGTTGGGCATTTGCCAAAGCTGAAAAAATTCTGGTTGCCTTAATAGTCACATACTTGCTGTGGTATAATAAGCCAGTTAAACAGCAATACAAATGGGTTGTCAAAATATTGTATTTTGTGAAAAAGGACAATATAATTTGTACTGGCATGCTACAATGGGAGGTACGCCACTGGAAAGGGGATGGTTTTCATTTTTAGTTTGGAACAGGGTACTGGTGTAATAATTATCACACTTTTGATCTGGTGCAATGTCTGTTCTTATATGGTGGCAGTCATTTACTCCTTTCTTTCAGTTTGGAACAGGGTACCAGTTTCAGCCATTTTGTGTGAAGCCGATTTCTTTGTCTGGACTAACCAACATAATTTAATGGTTCAGTGGTACGCCCCTGGGATTGAAGGCAGAGTGCATTAATAATAATAAACAATGAACACGAGGGGTTTGCAATAATGTATTTCTAGTATGAGGGATGATAGTCCGGCAGCATATGTCGTGAAATAAGTTCCGTGGGAATTTCGTGAAGAAAGCAAGCGACTAGTCTAGATGTGTTAAGGGAACCCAAACGAACGTGAAAAATGTTGTTGGCAATTTTGTGACTTGCGATGTATATGGCCCAACATTGGAAACAACATTGTATTTTGTGCAAAAAGACAATATAATTTAAACTGGTATGCTACAATGGGAGGTTCGAACGGGACTCCCATATATTGACTATACAGGGATGTGCCAATGGAAAGGGTATATATGGTTTTAATTTTTGGCATTCTTAGTTTGGAACAGGGTACCGGTGTAATAATTATCACACTTTTGATCTGGTGCAAGGTCTGTTCTTATATGCTGGCAGTTATTTAGGCTAGCACAAGGTACCCTATGTTTTCCTTTCTTTCAGTTTGGAACTGTGTACCATTTTTAGCCATTTTGTGTGAAACAGGGTAAAAAAATATGCAATTCCTTTGTCTGGAGTGACCAACATAATTTAAGGATTCAGTGGTATAATAATACACCCCTGGCATTGAAGGCAGAGGTTATTAATAATAATAAACAATGAACACGAGGGGTTTGCATTAATGTATTTCTAGTTATAGAATGTACTGAACTTTCTTAAAGATCTGCTATATCTGTATACAGAACTGATGCGTATAGCTAATTTTCATTTATTAAATAACATTGTGTTCCATGACAGCAGTATTATTATTAAAAATGTATGTGTGGATTATTTGTAGTTTATTTTTAGTCATTGTTGTTGTGAATATAAATATATTGTAGTTGTAGTATTTTTTGCTTAGTATTGCTAATTTGTTATAATTTGTTATTCGTATTATTTTTCAGTATACAAATATATATTATTCCTTTTGCCGGGGGTCCCATTTCAACTGAGTCAGTGATATGGGAAGCAAGCTGGTGGGGTGGGGAAGTGTACACTTTCAAAAGTACCATGTTTCGGGGCAGAGCTTCAAAACGACCCTTGAGGCACATGCCTTCTGACGAAGAACTTTTTCGTTGCAAAAGGGGCTCTAACCAAGTGGGTGGTGGGGTGGTGGTGGCGGCGGGGGGTGTCATATGCCCCTGGCTGTGTCCACCCATTGGTTTGTACACCCATGAAGTGAATACAATAGTTAGACATTGGCTGTATACTACAGTCGACTCTTAAGACATATGAAAGGGTTAATAATTCCATCTCACATCCCATTTTTTACAGGAAGTGAAGATATATAGTACAGATGACAGTCGAGTCGAGTCGAGTCGAGTCAAGTTACTGCAGTCGTTGTTGAGAAAGTCGTTGTCAATTCAGAGTGATCGACTGACCGAACATGCTTCGAACAAAAACAGTTGTGAAGAAAGGTCTGTGCGAGCATTTGCAGGTGAGTAAGCTTATCAAGTGGCGATCAATAAAATACTTTGCGATGTGCATATTTGTTTGTAGTTTATCTGTACAGATCGTGTAGTTTTTGCAATCGTGCACGTCTCTTTAATGCTTTTTTTCACTTATTGAGACTGACAAAGTTTGGCTATGCTTCCGATCAGATGCATTCGATAAACAATACCCCCACTAGCAATGTTTTGGTTCTGTTTTGGCCCGAAAACTAAGCTTGTTCAGTGAGCAAAAATTCAGGTTTTTACACGAGTTGCAACTCAAAAGTGATTTCGCGAGTTTTGCAGTCATTGTTTTGCTTATTTTCTTTGTATCTTGATTCGTCTCCTCCCAAGTAATTTAGCAAGTTCTAAAATTATGCACTTGTCAAAGTTTAGCCCAAGGGTCGGAGGGACGATCAAACCCAGGGGGATTTGATATTTTTTGAAAATTTACTTCAAATTCCTTACCCATGCGGCAAACATTTGTGTCAAATAAAGAAAAAAGCTTTTCTGTAATTCCACCATTGTATCAATGTAAATGCAAATATCAATTGTTAAGCCGGGGGGGGGGGGGGGGAATTGACAAATTATCCTACAGTAGAATAGCCTTGTTGGTCAAAATACCTCTCCCTGGGAAATATCAAGTGCTAAAATGTAATATTAAGATCATTTTATGTATCAAAAATCCCGTTGCTCGAGCTTGTCAAGAAAGTCAAATTTCCCTTTCTTGGGAAGTCCCACCCTGGGGCTTAACATTGATAGGTGCATAACAATTGATTCAAGGAGAAACAACATTAACAGCATAATAAAGCAGTCAGTACAAAATATATGTATGTGGTAGTGTTCAGGGAGCTGGACGTTTTTAATATTAACAAAGGAATAAATGATAAAGTAGAAAAACCAAACTAATTGCTCTTGTGGTTGATCAAGAACATTTAAGCCCATTTCAAACCATGCACTACTGAAGAGGGCAGTTTCCCATCGATCTCTTCTGAAACCTTCTTAACAATGAAATATCAGTCAACAAAGAGTATTAAACTGATATTGTCAAAGAAACTGAGCAGAATTTAAACCTGAGCGCTAATAGAACACAAAAAATAAAATAAAAACAGCTCATATTTGCCTATCAGATTTATACACCACATTTCGATACTTGATGGTCACCAGACTCCCATGTCAAATTATCAAATATCCCCTCTCTCAGGATGGTCGTTTTTGTCAAATTCCTAACCCACAGGGGCATGGAGGCTGTTAAGTCCCCTTGGGTTGCCCGTCTCCCCTCTCCTGGGGCTTAATATTGACAGGTGCATTAGTTTTAATATGTCGTAAAATACTTTAAATTCAACATTGTTTATCTACTAGATATTTAGAAAAATGTGGAGTTTTTCTCTGCGTGTTGTGTGCATTGAACTTTTCTCAAATAGTTTTAGTTTCTTAGATATTTACTAAGTAAAAACTCAAGGTATAAATGTAAACTTTATTTGTGTTTGTGCAGTGTTCTAGAACTATAAATACAACCTAGTCAATACAGCTTATTACAGTAATATAATTTTTTAACCTAAAATAAAATTTGTAGTGTTTAAATGGCTCTAACCGTACAATCAAAATAGCTTTCAGAGTCTCAATACAGTTCTACATTGCATAACTTCCTTGCGTCTGAAATTTAACGTTTGTGTGTACTGTTCCATTCATTGTCTATGGCATGCCAAGGTTCAGCAGGTTGCAGCAATCACTCAGCAGCCCGAGTGTACGCCTAAGCAGGCGTCTTGTTTATATGTAATGATCAACGGAGACCATGTTGGAGATCCGTGGGATGATGGTGGTTAAAAGGGTACACGTGTTTCAGTGTAGGTTTTTACGTCAAAAACATCATTTTCGTTCGAGTTTGAGTACAAAACGGAAAACTACAAATGTTCAGAGAAGAAAAAATGTTTATAGGCTAGCTAGAAATGTTGAGACGTATTCAAGGGAAAGACAAGAGAAAGAAACAAGCGAACGAGCGAAAGGAACAGGTCGAACAGCACTACAAGCGACTTGAGGAAAACAAAACACAGCGTCTAAAATTACATCAGAGTTCATAGTCGAAGAAACGAAAAGAGCGACTCGCAATATCAAGGCTAAACACTACTAGAACTACATCAGCGGAGAGAGGAACAGCGAAGAGAGGCTAGAAATTATGCCAGAAAATACAGCAAAAAGAATAGCATACAAGAGAAAGAGAGACAGCGAAGAGAAAAACTTGAATTCGTGACTGAGATATGGTATGAAGGTACAGAGATATTTTTTAAAACATTTATTTATTAATAACAAAAGAAAACGTATTTAAATAATATATGTCTGTGTAGGAATGGTTGGTCGCATACATGTACTGTACAATCATGTATTTGACATTTTCATACATTCACTGTACTGCACAGTATGCATATTTATGAGTTATTATAAATTCATCAATTGGAGTAATGCCTAGCTATTCCTCCCTGGAATGTCAGGCATAATTTGTAAACTTTTTATGGGGCATTTATCTACAGTACTGTTCGAGGTACTGTTTACCTAAAGCTGAAAAAATTCTGGTTGCTAATTTAGTCACAATACTTGCTGTGGTATAATAAGCCAATTAAACAGCAATACAACTGGGGTTGTCAAAATATTGTATTTTGTGAAAAAGGACAATATAATTTGTACTGGCATGCTACAATGGGAGGTACGCCACTGGAAAGGGGATGGTTTTCATTTTTAGTTTGGAACAGGGTACTGGTGTAATAATTATCACACTTTTGATCTGGTGCAATGTCTGTTCTTATATGGTGGCAGTCATTTACTCCTTTCTTTCAGTTTGGAACAGGGTACCAGTTTCAGCCATTTTGTGTGAAGCCGATTCCTTTGTCTGGACTAACCAACATAATTTAATGGTTCAGTGGTATGCCCCTGGGATTGAAGGCAGAGTGCATTAATAATAATAAACAATGAACACGAGGGGTTTGCAATAATGTATTTCTAGTATGAGGGATGATAGTCCGGCAGCATATGTCGTGAAATAAGTTCCGTGGGAATTTC